>JANHMN010000001.1:151507450-151544113 GCA_030674055.1 Rhabdomys pumilio
AGAAATAGATAAGACTTATAGTAGTGACAGCAATGGTAGATAGCAGTGGTAGAATTATAATTTCTTCAGATTCCAGGCAAAAAGATTAATATAACCTTCTATCTTTGCTCATCAAGGTATTACTGAGAAAATAGTATATTTTTTTCTATGCATGTACTATTAAAAATAAAACTTACTTCGTTAGAGCCACTCTTAGAAACACATACCTTATTTGTTCCATGAGCATCTTCTTTTCCACTGACATAAATGGTCAAAATCTTGCCTTTCTTTTCAACAACTTCATGAAATTAAGGTTTAAGTTAGGTTGACTTTGAATTTTTTTTAACTTTTTCCATTCCTTTTTTTAATATCAAAATTAGGAGACAAGAGAAAGGGTTGGTCCATTTTTCTTTTTTAGCTCATTGGTAATTTTGTGGGCTTTTGATAATGATCAAGTTTTCCTGTGTCTGTGTGAGGGTTACATGTTTACTTTTAAGTCACAGATGTAGTCATAAAAAGTAGAAACTGGCAATGTCAAGCCTGTCTATGTTGGACATTTTCAACAACTGAGCAATACTCACTTAAGGGATTGCTGCAGAAACAAAACTTTATCCCACCTGAGACTAAACAAGAACAGACAGAATACTGGGACACCAGGTGGGGGATTCAGATGCCGAACCCTGTACTTGTCCTGGGGAGGTGTTTCCAATAGGCTACATCTATGTTTTCTTTTTATTACTTCTTCCCCTGACCTAAATCTGTTCCTATTCCTCTAACAATAACCAAAATAACAGTACCATTTAGAGAGCAAAACTCAAGAGCGTCTACAACCTCTCCAAGCAAAGAGAACAAAACTCAGCCCACACCCCATGTCTGATTCACAGCTCTGCTCATGATTACCTGACAAACCACTTACCCTATCACGCTCCAGTTTCTTTTGTGACCCAGAAACACAGTGACAAAGTACAAAGCTACCTTATGGAATCGTTTTGAGCAGTAATTACATTGAGTGTGTGTCTGCATGTGTAGATGCATGCATAAAAGCCCTCTTGCTTCATTGGGTGCTCTAGCAATATTTAAAGATAAAGTTGGGAAAATGGAATAAGCTTGCCGCAGTAATGGGCCTGCACTCTACGTGAGGCTGCCGGCATTAAACAGCGTGAGGTGCAGTCAGCTTACAGGGCTCTGCCCCTGGCCACCGACTTGCTCTACAGCTTCCACTTCAGAGTCTGTCTGAGCATTCATCTTCAAAGCAATTTCAAGTGATGAACTCCTTAGTAAGCTACAGAGAGAGGAACCAAAAGCTAAATAAATAAATAAATAAATAAATAAAATCCAAGAGATTTAATAAGTATAATGAAAAAATAAACAAATAATAGACAGGATCCTACTCCCAAATACACACTTGTTATTTCTCTTCATATAAATGCAAATTCAGCCCAACTGAAAGCATTCCTGGAATGCTCTGATTTAGGGCATTTGGTAGTGAAAGACAGACATTTTTTTTTTCTTCTTTCTGATCTTAGTCAACCAAGTGAAGGAATTTTTAGGGAATGCCCATAATTTGCCCATAAATTTGCCTTGAATTGTGTGTGTGGCTTCTGCAATTTAAATTGCCGGGGTTATCTGTGCGTACTGCCATATAGACTTTAGCCATAAACTCTCCAAGTAATGGTGACTCCCTGACAAATATTTTCAAACTGTTTTTCCTTGACTCTCTGCCAATAAAACGGATGGAAACGCTTTCAATTCTCTCTTTTTCTTTCTTGGCCATAGCTTCAGAGCCCTAGCGCGGCTCCATCCCTTCAGCTGCAGATTTTGGTGGCTGGAGTCAAGGGCCAGGCCCCAGAAAAGTTTCACAGAAGGGACATACGTAGGGCCAAATTGGACCCAATGATTCACACCGTGTATCTCTGAGACGTGTGGTAAGTGTCCATGGTACTGATAATGCCACAGCCGAGAGGGGAAAGTCGAGCCAACTTCCTACTCTTGTACCCAGAAGCTGGATCCTAATGCCAATTACGCTGTGATGCATATCGCTCAGGCACCATGTTCCTGAGTGCTATGCATTTTAATTGCACCTGCTGCAATTAAAATTCGAGTTTAAAGAAATTAACATTTCCCTTGTGTTTCCAGGTCATTGTACTTCTGTATTCTTTGACAAACAAAACCACTTAACATATGAAGTTGCAATATGAATAGAAACCTAGGGTCTTAGCAAGTTTGATTTGAACAAGAACACCAAGGAGGAAGCAGTGGGGCGGTGACAAAAAAAAATACATTGGAGACGTGCTGCCTAACTCTGAAGAGCACCAGTCACTCATTACAGTTGTGCTCAGTATTCCCTGTAGTTCTGCAATTAAGACATCCTACCAGATCATAAATACCCTAGAGGAAGTTTCCTGAAGGAAAACTGAGTCCAGTGAATTAGAAATGTCCACCAAGAGGACAAAAGTTGGGGCAAGAAGATAGATTTGGTAGATAAAGCATTTGCCACATAAGCGTGACAATCTGAGTCCTAACACCCAGATCCTACGTAAAGCCAGGTGAGACTGTACAAATCTGTAATCCTGACACTGCTTACAGTGAGATGAGAAACAGAGAGGAGAAGTTCCTGAAGCTTGTGAGTCAGCTGTCCTGCTATACACAGTGGCAAATAATAAGAAATCCTGTCTGAAACGAGGTAGGAGGTGAAGACTTACACCTGAGATTGTACTCTGATTGTACTTCCACACATATGCTGCAGCAGGGGCATGACTGACATTAGTCTGTAGCACTGAGTACAGGACAATCTGTAGTATGGTAAAAAAAAACAAAAAACAAAAAAAAACATACTGAAGAGATCTTAGCCTCTTTCAAGCAGGATTCATACCATTTGTAGCCTATTAATGAAGAGATAAAGAAATTTCAATACCCTTTAGTTAGATTGCAGTAGTCTTTATAAAGAAATTAACTATCTAGAATGCCTGACTATTTGTATGTAGTTACAACTAGTGGCAATTCTATTTTTAAAAGGCAGATTGGAACCATTAAAAATTGTAAGTAAGATTGAAACAATATGGACATTATTTGAAAATGATCTTTATATTTGCTTCAGACAAGTCAAAAAATGTTCTTTGAGGTAAACAATAAGGTCCACTTACTGTCAAAGATAAGCAAGGAGTTAGCCTTGACTGGAGGTAATGTTTTGTAACTCTTTATTTCAAACTGCATTCCCTGTAATATTTCTCAAACTATCTTTTGCATATCACCAGACAAATTTCTATTTAACCTTTGCTTTCTGTGTCATCATTCATAAAAGTGATGGATAAAGCAAAGATACTTTTCAGTAAAGTATCCAGTGTTCTTCTCTGCAGCTCTGGCCCAATCCCCTTTCTGCCTCATGTTTCCCACTCTCCAGTTTAGAATCTCTTATTGAGATTGGTCTATTGACATGTACTTGAGCTTGACTCTCAAGAAGAAAATACAAGGTTTATTTCATTTGAACTTAATTAGATGCTAGAATAAAGACTGTAATTCAGTGGCACCATGACGGTTGATAAACCGTGAGCTTCTATCATAGGCCTATAGACAGACAAGTGTACTTTAAAGTTGTAGGATTTTTATGCAGTTTCAAACACGAAGTGTTAGGCTGGCAATCTGACTTGCAGTAGACACAGCTATAGAGTGCCTAGATCAATTATATGAACAGTGTTATAACAGAAATCAATAAAATCTTAACAGAAAGTATAACACAAGTTACAAAGATCAGAAGACACACACACACACACACACACACACACACGCACACACACATACACACTCACACACTCCACAGATGACCTTATGCATGGGAACATTTAAGAGAGGACCAAGGACACAGCGCTGTGCTCTTCCAAAGTAGACAGCATAGACTCTTTGGACAAGAAAAGACATCACCTCAGTTCAAGCCTGAGTTTTACCACTGGCAGACATACTAAGTGTTAACCATTTAAACAGTCTCTAATGTCCTATATTTGAACAACAACAAAAAAGGTTTGCTTCTCCTAATGCTAGACTTAGCCATCTGTTACACTGTGAGAACATAAGGACTTTTTTTTGTCCACCACCAAAGCCCCAGTGCACAGCATATAGTAAATATTCAGGAAATACTAGATTATAGAAACATTTCACTTTTTCTTTCATCAATTATTCACTTATTGCATGCCTGATACAGATCTCTCCAGTAATATAGCAGGAACAGACATGTATGTGAATCATCTGCAGTTGCCACCCCATGTTGGCCTTTACTAGGAGAGTAAACATGAGATGAATTAACACTGAAGACTTAGGCCAGTAGAAACTTGTGCATGCCCAATGGTCACAATGAATTGAGACGAACTGCATGCCCTTGAAAACTTTCTGTGTTTACATATTTATAGCCAACTAAAAGACTGAGTCCTAGCCAGCACACACTGAGTCCACTATGGGAAAGTGCCTTTCCTTCTAGAACAAAAAATGCTAACATCATTCTTATGATTGGATAAGTTCTAACTGCTTCTAGAGAGAGTTTTCTTAAAAATGTATGTCAGTTCTTTTCACACCATGTGTCCTAGTCAGTGTTCTGTTGCTGTGAAGAGACACCACAACCATGCCAACTGTTACAAAGGAAACCATTTAATTGGAGCTTGCTTATAGTTTCAGAGGTTTAGCTCATTTTCCTCAAAGCTAGGAACATGGTGGCACATTGACAGGCATGGTGGTAAGGAAATTGAAAGGTCTACATCTGGATCCACAGGAAAAGAGAGTGCCCCTGGACCTGGTTTGGGCTTCTAAAACCTCAAAACCCACCCCTCAGTGACACACTTCCTCCAACAAGGCCACACCCCCTAATCCCTGCAAGTAGTTTCACTCCCTAATAACCAAATATCCAAATACATGAGTCAATGGTGTCATTCCTATTTAATCTAATATATGATGTTAAAAACACTCACAAATGACTTCTGCACTTTTTGTTATGAAATTTCCACCACCATACCAAAATAAGCCCATTCATTCTCTCTCTCTCTCTCTCTCTCTCTCTCTCTCTCTCTCTCTCTCTCTCTAGCATTTACTAATCTTTCTAAATAGATTACAGCTCTTTCCTCCCAGTACTAACAAGACCTTTCCTATTCCCCACCTCATGATGTTAGAGGTCCCTCATAAAAATTCATTGCAAGGCCAAAGCCATTTGTTTATTCACCCTTCCCATCAAAGTCCATTAATACTCAGAATGTCCACCCAAATCTTCAGGTCCTTGGATTCCTAACATCCAACACAATGTCTGATACTATATAATGATTGAGTATAATAATGAAACATACCATATTTTCTTATCCATTCAAGTACTTGTAGACATTTAAGTTTCCCTCATCCTAGAACTTTCATGAGTAATTGTCTCATTTGCACCAACATAGATGAACTTAAGAGGGTATAATTCCAAGTAATAAGCCAGACACAGAGAGACAAAAACCTCTACATGTCTTCACTTAATGTCAGATCTATAAAAATGGAATACATAAAAGCAGAAGGTAAAGTGGTGGTTGCTGGAGTGGGGTGAGAGTGGATAGGAAGCTGTTGCTCCAAAGTTGAGGGCTATGGAGATGACTCAGTATGTGAAGTATTTGCTATACAAGTGTAAGGACCTGAGCTCAGAACCCACATAATATACAAGGGTGGTAATTCGTAACTGTAATGCCAGTGTTAGGAGAAGGTGTGTGTACGTGAATCTCAGGGAATCCTTGGCTAACCAATGTAGCTAAAACAAAACTATAGAGTGAGAGACAAAGATATACCTCAGGCCCCCTCACATGCGTGCATGGTTGGATCATCCATACAAATACCTGTGCATATGTGAATGTGACACATACACATACACACACACACACACACACACACAGAGAGAGAGAGAGAGAGAGAGAGAGAGAGAGAGAGAGGAGATATAAAGTTGAATTTGAAAGAAACACATGATAAACATAACTTTTATGTATTAACTAACTCCTTCAGCCATACTTATACTATATACACATTGTATAACATCACTACCGGCCCCATATTTATACATGATTGTAATTTGATAATTTTTTAAGAATGAAGAGAATAGATTAAAAAAAAAATTGATGCTTTTTAATTTTATTATACATCTTCCCAAAGGAATCTATATGCCTTTATTATTGAACTTATTAACCAAATTTGCAAAGGTAAAGGCAAGCAAACTGCTTCCAAATAAATGGCCTACTGGTGGCTGTTCTCAGTGGACTTGCCATGGGTAAAGTTTTGAGGATACTGAGTAAACATGTATCAAGATACATGAGCTTCACACCCTGCTTGCTCCCTGCCATTCCTAACAGTTTCTTTTTCACTGGTGGTTTCTTTGGTACAAGTGTGTGCTCCTGATAGCATTTTTTATGCTAATAGACTCTGGCATGAGCTAATTAAGCCGGAACTGGATTGTAAGGTGTGGTAGACAATGTTACAATGTTACAATGTTACAATGTTACCCCAATGTCTGCATGGCCACAATTACAAAACAAGACATGGAGAAGCACCCTTCAGTGGCTCTTCATGAACTATTAATTCCCTTTCAAGCCTGGAAGCAGTTATTATGCAAAATTATCACATGTAGGAGGTGCTCTATGCATGTGTCTAGTCAAAGTAGGTGCCATAACAAGTAGAGAATCGGAAGAATGTTCAGCCTGTTTTATGCAGGTCAAATGAACATTGTCACATCACAAACTGAGCCAGTCCTTACAACAAAGACATGCTTAGAGAGTAACTTGAAGTGGTGTAACTAAGGATTCCACTAGGCAAGAATTCTGATGAAAGCAAAACCCTTTTTATGGCATGACTATTGCCATGTAGATGTAAATAAAATGCAAATAGATTGTAAAATCCATGCTCATATCATTTTAGAATAAATGAATATGTATATAGATTGATATATATATTTCACTATATAGTTCATTTCATTTAAAGAATATTGTCCTAATAAAATGTTCTCTCTACCTTCTTCCAAAGACATTCTTAATATATGTTACTACGTCAATTTTGACACTCTGTTTTGTCGACTTTAAATTACTTTGGAGCCCAAAGTGACTAAGTGGGTGAACCTGGGATTACTTCTGTCAAAAATATCCACAGTTCTCTGTATTGTTTGGGAGAGGAATTAGCTGTCTATGCCTTTTGCACAACTGACATTAAAACTTCCACCGGGGAAAAAGTCTCATAATTTCTAAACTGAGCACTTTTAAATTGTATCTATAGATCTTCCTTGCATGAATGAATAGCTGGCATTAAATCTTTTGATTCTTGTTGCAAGGCCTCCTCACAGAATCAAGCAACTATATAATCAATTAAATTGTTAAGAAGGCAATGTGGTGGCACACTCCTTGGATGCACCACTGTGTGGTTTGTTTGGGGACTACCTGGCTTGATTGTGAATGATAACAGTACTACCATTGCAAAAAGCCATCAGTCACTCAGGGGAGACAAAGCATGATCCAGCTGGTACCTAGGGAAAGTATGCATTTCCTATACTCATTCAATTTAACTGCAGAAAGGTTCATAAAATTGTTTTGATGGCCTATTTCATTTTTTCCCAAAAATTGGCACAATCAAAATTCAAATGCAAAATAAATATAGTGACTCATTTAGTGCTAGTCAGTTTGCCACCGTGGCTCAAGGTCTTGTGTGTACCTTGCACTAATCAGGAAATGAAGAGTGAATGGCAATGAAAGAAGCCGCTGAGTTATGATTCTCTGGAACCACTTGTTATTCTAAACCATCAAACTGAGAACCTACAGTTTCCACACATAGCATACTTGTGCTTTGTGCTTTTTGTTCATGGACAATGAAATAACTTGACCTTGCATGGTACACACATGCAAGTAAATAGCTTTAGTGCATGCTCTGTTTTTTTGTTAATATCTATTGTTTGGGGCAGGCAATGTCTAATTCCATAGCATAAATGTTTTTGTTGCTGGAATTTTAGCAAAGATGCTAACTCTTATGAAACTGACTAGTTTTTTTCCCTTGAAGATACATTTCATAAGCATCTCTGATGTTGAAGAAGGAAAATTAAAACCAAACCAACAAAGTCCTCCACAGTTTAATTAAATGGTTCAAACCCCGCCTCTACAATGATAAAAATAATTAAGACTTATTTGCATCTTTTATGTAGTTTTTACTGCTTCATGAGTCTTGCTTGTCTTTCTCTGTTACAATGCAAAGATATCTTCGAAAGATCAGAGAAGCTGGCTAAAGAAATGGCATGCCAGATTTCAGATTGACATCTTAAGGTTCTTCCTCCCCAAAAAGATTAAGTTAGAATCAGGTGTCATCCTGGAAGTGCTGACGACTGCTCGGTGAAGGCTGTGTCTCATAACAGCATCTCTACTGGTTCTTGAATAGAATTTGTTTGCTAAGAATACCAAATAAAGCTTTATGTGTTTCAAATCTTGGCTTTCTTAAACATCCAAACGAAGGCAATAGAATACACCATAGAGACTGTATTTAAAAGATGGCAGGGATGTCTCAGTTGGTGAGGTACTTGTTCTGTAAGCACACTGACCTGAGTTAGCAGGCTTAGCATCACTGTGAAAACTGAATGTGGAGTATGTTCATTATTCTAGCACTGCAGAGGCAGAGATAGGTGGATCCCCGGAGTTCACTGGCCGGCCAGGCTAGCTGAATTGATGAGTTCCTGGTTAAATGAGAAACCCAGTCTCAACACAGGTAGAAAGAATGAGAAAATAGCCTCTAACATCCACATACATGCACACACATGCACATGTATATGTGCACATACACATATCTACGCACACCATACACAGACACAGAGGAAAAGAAAACAATAAAAATGTTTAACTCCCATTGGGTGTCCACTGGAATCTTAATATGCATTGTTTTTCTGGTCTTCTCAGTAGCCTATGAAGCCAGCATTCTGATTTACAAGTGAGGACACAGAAGCTAAAAAGAGTTATGTAACATCAGTATTTAGCAAACCTTTGAAAAGATCCAGACCCCATATAACCCCCATGTCCCTACTGTGAACCACTGCTCTCTGAGAACCAAGAATCATCCTTCATTTAGAGGTAGATTCTCCTTGCATGGGAAAGTCGTGTACCATAAGGCTGGTGCCTTTACATCTTTATGCCATATATGACCATAACACCAACAAAACATTGTTCCCCTCCCAAGTGACAACACATGAAAAGAAGACAATGGGCCTCCTTCATTTCCCTCACTCCCTCTACTTCCTTAATTTCCCTAAATTTATGAGTCTTCCCCCTTCACCTTTAGTGGTACTTTTTTCTAGAAACTTTAGTTAGCTCATCATATTAAGAAACAATGTGACCGAAGAAGTTGGGCTATTTAGCTAATAAAATGTATAACATTGTGTTTACAATAGCTCTAGAAATACTTAGGTACCCATGGGTGGATGCTGTGGAAGACTCCCTGAGCTGGGATGGAGTACCACATCCTCTGCTTGTTGCCACCCTTTCCCAAAATCAGTTATCTCTTCATGCAAGATCTTCTTTTCATTCAATTACTCATTTCGTTTTTAGCATTGGTGCTACCCAAATAAGCAAGCGAAAAATAAAAGATGGAGGAAAGAAGGGAGAGAAGAGAAGACGGGGCAGGGGAAGACAGGAGGGGATCTGAGGACAGAGGAAAAGAGGACAGGAGAGACTAGGAGAGGGGAGGGGAAGGGAGAGGAGAGGACTCTCTGAAGCTTCTTTCTCATTTGTTTCTCTGAGCAGCATCTTGCTATTTCCACTTCCCAAGCTGAACCAGGCACATGTCCTTCTGCTGATGTGAGGACTCCTGATCTCCCCTCCTCCCACAATAGCGCTCTGTCTCATTGCTCCATCATCATGATTCCCAATAAAGAATAGGACAACATTGTCAAATAAATGATGAAACATACTTAAAATGTATAGTGGAAGATTATTGTGCGTATAATGTGGCAATAAGTACTATACCTCTGGGACGGAGTAGTCTTCATTTTACACCCCTGCTCTGCCATATTTATGCTGGAGCCCACCAAACCATGGCTTTCCCATCTTCAAAACTAGGACTGAGATGATGAACCTGTGCCAGGCTCAGCTCTGGGCATCACACTTTGCAAACAGGCGGTCATGCGTTGGGGTTGCTTATCTGATGGTAGACAGGTAATATTTTCACACAATTAGCAGGGATTTTAACACGAGTCATCGAGACTGATGGATTGCAGGTAGATTTTAGGTAGCATTCGAGGTCTGAGGCAGAGTAAGCACTGTTTATTCTTTTCCTGTTTCCCTGAGGTGAAAGTGTAAAATCTAATTCAGAATAATAATGAACAGTCACCAGAAGGGGAGTTCAGCTGCCGAAGAGCCGTCCGGTCATTTTATTTTCACTCAGGTGGAAGAGGTCATTCATTATTGGGAGAGTGTTGGCTCCCTGAGTGAATGTAATGCCGATGACAGTCTGCCTGGTTTTAATGGCATCCCCTCATTTTAGGTGGCTCTCAACCACTAGATTGTTAACACATTCCCTCCAGCTTGTCCTTGTGTGTGCCGTGCAGTAAAATTTTGAGAAAACAAGCTGTGACCACTAGGGACTATTTGCATCTGATCATTTATATACAACCCACAAAGCTTCCAGGCAGCTTGGAGGATTACATAAATACCTCCCAAACCTACCAGCATGGCAGAGCTTCCCAGGTGCCCCATACCAGCTGTTGTGCCTGTCTGGGGACCAGAATTGCCAAACGCCTTTCTATCCCCCCACGATTGCAGCATCAGTGAGCAATCATTGCTGCTGACAAGACTTTCCTGGGCCTAACACAGAGGTGGGTGCAAAGTTGAAGTGACTGGAAATGTCTCCTGCTGCTGCCTTGCTCAGATTGACCCTGACATCACTCAGAAATGTATACTTAATGCATGATGCAGATCCTGGCTCCTGAGCTGCCAAGTCCAGTGGAGCACCTATTTTAGCTGGTGTCTGCCATGCAGGGACCAGGGTGCCCTAGGCAGAGGGAAACTGCTGCAGGCACTGATCAAAACAAGTTCTCAGCATCTTATTATCCCACTAGTGTGATGCTCTTCTGCCCTTCCTGGTCTTTCACCTTTCATGTTCCCTCTGTCTCTCCTACTCCAGAAATGGATTTATCCCAAGGGTGATTACAGCTAATGGCTGTACAATTTTGATACACTCTCATCCAAGACATATTTACATAAACTTTCCCATTACAAAAATGTGTGCATAATTTAGAAACCTTATGCCAACTGGAAGTTCGTGTCTTCAGCAAACGTTCATTGCGAAGCACCCTGTGATAGACTCTCACTGTTGTACAGTTGCCACCATTCTTTCCAAGTGTCTGACAATTCCCATTGAAATCTAAATCCTGCCCATAGAAGGGCTGGCACCTGAAAACCAGTATCGTTCACTCTGCCTAAGTCTCTAGGAGCATTCAGTAGTCACTTAATGAGGTATCTCTTTTAGGTAATATGAAATGCTGTCTTCTAGGTTAGAGAACTGGAAAGGAAAAAACAAAAAACAAAATCTCTTTAATTCTGATATACCCTCCCTTCTCATCACTTTTAAATACTTTTGTTAGGTAGGTTCTCACCACTGTGCTGCCCAAACTGGCTTCTACCTCCTGTCTCCAAATGATTCTCCCGCCTCAGTGCCATACAGCCATATGCCACCCCACCCACTCTTCAGAAATTCTCTAAAAGGTTAAGTCAATATATGCCATCATTAAATTGGATTCAAACATGGCATCTCCACATTTAATTCATTTTGAGCCTCCTGAAAGTTCTAATGTTTATCTTTAAATATAGTTTAACCTCATGAAACACATTTACAATAACATCAGTTTCATATGGCTACGATTCTACCCCACAGAAACTAGAAAAGCTAGGTCCGTTTCACAGCTTAAACGGTAGTCAAGTTAATCTAATCAATGTCATCTGATCGTTTGCCTCGCATTTCATAACCAAGGTTAATTGAAACCTTAGCTATTAGATGAAACAAGTCAACAAAAAATACTTCTGTTATCCTCGGCATTTTTTTTTTCAGAAAATCAAACTGTTCTATGCGCCCCCAGGAAATGTAGTCCTCCTCCATTAGAATAGTCTAACCCAAGAAAGGAAAGTGGAGGAGATTAATGGGGAAAAAAAATGAAAATAGTTTTCACAGTCTCTAAACTGGCTGAGGCAGACAAAGGCATTTCAAACCCCATCCTGCACCATTTCTCAAAGCCCAGCTGGTTTGGCTGACTCTGAAGTGCTAAGTGGTTTCCAGAAGACAGAAAGAATCTCTGACTTTGAGCCAGTTCTTCCCAGTGGCCCCACTTTCACAGTGCTGCTGGGTAAGGAAACATCTAAAGCATTCACGGTATGCCCAGAGTGTGATTATTTGCCAGTCTCGTGGCGGTTGGTGTAAAGAGAATACCATACTGCTTCTTGGGTTACAGAGATGTTCCCTTGCTTATCATTTTACCTGGCAATCTTGCAACCCTGTGAGAATAAACGTGGAGGCAGGCATAACATTGCTCTCCCTGCCTACACTGGAAGATTGGAGACTAAGAGAGCACATCTAGCTAGTAAGACACAGACCAAAACTAAGTCCCTGGTGGCTGACCTCAAGTCCTCTACTGCCTGCTTGTCCAGGGAGATTGAGAATGAGAGCAACTACAGGCATGAAAAGCTTTGCTGTGTCACTAGTACTCCAAGCCATCTGGCTGTACATTGGTGCAGATATTGATTAAAAAGCCTCTGTTGACCGATTCATATTTTTGACCCAGAACCACATGCTGTGAGATCTGACTCATAAAGCTTTTAAGAAAATACCAGCTGAATCCAGGGAAGCAGCACATTCAATATGCCCACCCAGCTTAGTCAACAGTTTCTCTGCCAATGGTCTATGACTAGGTATTACTTTGCTTGATGGTTTCTCAAGAGCATCCCCATACTGCTGGATGTCTTTCCCAGAAGATTCCAGCTAAGAACTACTTTCAGACACTGGAACCCATTCTCATAGGGCAGAGTTTTGAGCAAGATCTGGTGACCAACAGGTAATTGACTGATGATAAATAAGGCAAGTGTCCTAACCTAAGTTTTATACATATCATCCTTAATGGAGCACATCACCACTATGTTAACTGAAATTGTGTTGAGAAAAAGAACAAATGTTAATGAATTAATCTCTCAATTCTATGTTCTGTAGCAATCCTATGATATGAGAATTGCTATTATCCTATTTTTGAAGATACCAAAGCATGGAGCACACACAGTTTTGAAACTCAAGGCTGTAGAATCAGAAGAAAACCTGAAATCTGAACCCAGGGCCCTAAACTGGCTACATTATGCTACATCCCTGTTGTCCTGTTTCCTCACAGGTTCCATATCACCTCAGCTACAAGATCATTTATGTCAGCTTCTTTGGGTAATAGGAAGTCCTTGCTAAATGAGCCTTATAACAACTATAAGGTGTGCTGGCAATTTTTTATTAACTTGTAACAAGCTAGAGTCATCTGAGATCAATCCAGTAAGCATTGTTCCTTCTGTCCTCTGCTTCAGTTCCTGCCTCCAGGTTCCTGCTTATGTCCTTAGTGAGGGAGAGTGATCAGATAATTGTAAACAAGATGAACACTTTCCTTCTCAATTTGCTTTTTTTTTTTTTTTCATGGTGTTTTATCACAGCAATGGAACCTCCGACTAAGACATATGGGTTCTACAACAGAGTCCATGGTGCATTTAGAATGTTGGATTGTAAACACTAAGACATCCATAATCACAATAAAAGTTTTCTAAGCTTTCTGTAATTAGGAAAATTGAAAAGAATCATGAATAAATTCTCAGCATCATAAAAAGAGCTACCTACAATATCTCATCATTTTGTACATTGGCTGGGTGGGAATAGGAACAAACTAGAGCCTCGTCTACATTTCTAAAATTTGTTCTAAATCCCAGCACTCAGCAGATTGAGGCAGGAGGATGTTCAAGATCCAACATCCGTGCTACCTAAACACTGATTCATGTTTAGCCTAGGCTATATAACAATACCCCGTCTCAACCAACAACAACGATGATGATGTAATTGTTATATGTGCTGTCATCTCTTCCACTTTGCTCACTAGCTTCAGGATTTGACTTAGGATCACATGTGAAAAGATGGGGGGGTGAGATAATGCAGGAAGAAGGGACAGAAAAATTTGGGAGTCATTTTATTTAACATAGAAGATGGCCCTTTTAAAAAGTCTAGGGCCAGTGAGATGTCACAGAGGTAAGTGTGCTGGCTGTAGAAGCTAGAAGACCAGGCTTCACTCCTCCGAGCCCAGGTAAAGGCATAAAAAGAGACGTGACTCCCTCATTTACTGCACAAAGCCGTCCTCTAACTTCTACACATATGCAGCTGCCCATGAGCCATCCCCCCCCCACACACACACACACAAATACACCTCACACTAATAATAAAATACAATGATAATAAAACCAAAAACTGTCTAGCAAGCTAAGTCCAAATGGTCTCAGCTTCCTCCCAGTCCTGCCTCTCTCACTTCCTCTATGGTCAGTCCCATTTACTAAGCAGCATAGAGGAATCTCTGTGGCATTTGGTACAATAGCTGCCAAGACACACGAAACTCCAGTTTGCTTACCATATGTTCACTGCGTTAATTTTCTTACAGCCAAATGCTCCCTAGATCTTATTAGCTGTCTCTTTTAGCTCCACCTAGATTCTCTGGAATTCTAGCGTTTTTTCAGTTCCTCTCCCAGTAATGCTCTAGTGGGGAGCATACAAAAGCACTGTTTTATTATACAAATGGCCATAGCAGGGGCAACACAGCACTTCAGTGTGGCAGTTGTCCTCATTCCCAGTGACTGTTAGTTTCATAAAAATAAAGTGTAATGTTCACAGGCAGACTGAGCAATTATTGCAAATATCAAAATTTTAGCAACAGAAAAACACACGCAATTGTTCAAATACCCTGTGATTTACTGTCGTGTTTGCATTTGTAAAGTGAATGCCATTCTTCCACTCTGAAGCCTCAAATTTTATACAAATCTTTTTTATTTTATTTTATTTTTTCTTAACCGAACGCAGAGAACACAATATTACCAACGGCATAAGTGGCTGAGTAAGAAGAGTACTCCTGGGGAAAATTGCCATGTTCAAAAGACTCTATGCTGAAGCCGAACATTGCGCAGGGAACTCCAAGGAGGATGATACCCTAATTTTAACACAGGAGGCAGAACCTACTTCTAGGAGTATTGTTCAAGGAAATTCCAGTCAATTCCTGTTGCTACTAATGATTTTCAGCTATTGCCATGCAATGTGTTGAGAATCCTATTGGTACTAAATCCAGTGTAGAAACAGTCATATATACAAATGTTCTCTGTGTCATATCCCACTAGAGAAATAAGGACATAGTAAAGGAAGGTCCAGAGGGGGAGATGCTAACTCAAGGTGATAGCATGTGTTAATCAGGATCTTGAATGTCACCGTATTTCTAGCTACAAGCTGGATCTTGGGAAAGGGATGAGAAAATGAATAGAACACTGAAGTTTCACACCTCACACATTTAACTTTTTATCCCCCAGAAGACTCTTAACCAACTGCAAAACTAAAGCAAGGAAGGTCAGAATGGGACACTGGAGATAAGAGAAAACAGAAAGTTCTAGATGCATATGGCTTTAGATGTACACAGCTTGGAGGAAACTAAAGAATACGCACTATAGGAAGCAAAATGGAATTGACCAGAGCTGAAAAGGTAGCAGAACATCACTTTTTGACCACATGGACTGTTTCTTAACATCTGGGGCTTGTATCTGTACCAGATACTCACATGCCACAATTTGATATTTTAATGATAAAAAACCATCAACATAAAAGTTCCTGGGGAGTGGATGAACTGAGCAGCAGCCACGTAAGATCATTATAGATTTAAAAACAAAACAAAACTCCCCCAAGCTTTCTCTGCTAGTGACAGGATGCCATCCCTGAAGTGGCCTGTGGGTATGCAAAGTCATAATGCTTGAAATTACAGAGTTTCCAGGATAGAGAAGTAAGGAAGTGCTCATCCTCCCAGGTGCCTGTGCTTTAGTGGAAAACAGCCTCCAGAAGGTGTCATTGGTTCATCCTCGTCTTGTCTTTTCTCTGGTTTGAAGAACTGGAGGCAAATCATTTGGTCCTGAGGAAGCTCGTGCAGAGTATACAGCAGATCAGTAACAGTGTTTGTGGAACAAAGTCCACAGTTCTTGAAAGTCTACCTCGACCTGTTTCACAGAGGCTTTTCTTTCTTCCTCGTTCTCTTCCTTTGTTCACTGATTTCTCTTTCACAGTGAGGTAGACTCTGCTACCCTTGAATGTCTTCTCAATGTGGAGGCAATGCAAATGTGACTCCAAAGTTCTCATTAAATCTGCAGAAACCATGGCTCATAGCTGCTTTGCTCTCTGAGGTTCCCCAACAGCAGTGAACTAGGAGAGTAATTAGTCACTTAAACAACCAGCCCTTCTGTTTCTGTTCCCATGGGGCCATGTGACTCAACATTTCTCCAATGCTGTGTGTGTTCTTTCTATTAGCGCTTGACAACACAAAGCATAGGATTTGCAGGCCTGAAAATTTTACACCTTTTTTTTACCTCCTATTTTCTTCCAATATTCTCTAGAATCTGTGTGGGCATTTTTTTTTTTTTTTTAAGAACTGCATGTTGGCAGAGAAGATGTACATTTGATTTCTGAAAATGAACAGTGCAAGCCAGGACTTACAATTCATAAATAAATTTCCATGTTTTCCCTGCAGGATATAAAGACTCTGCCTACAAATTCAAATCTGAGCAGGGAACTCAACCAAATCCAGTGGATTGAGGGACCATCCTGAGAACCTTGAAGCATCTTTTCTTTTTAATATATAAAAAGAAGCTAAGGGCAGACCACAAGTGCATTGGCCAAATTCTTCAACATATTATCAGAGTTGATTTGTGTTGTGTGACAAAACCTTTTCTGGGGAGACACAACACAAATGTCTACTCAACTCAGATAGAGAACCCATGGCAGACCAAAATTCAAATAACACCAAAGTCCAATTTCCTGAAGCACTGAGTTTTATTGGGGTTACTTACAGGAATATGGAAGAGAAGTTACTCACAGGAGCAGAAATGACCCAAAGACAGTTGCATCACCAAAGCTCACCCCTGCACAGGTAACAGCTCACAAAACCTGGGAACCTGGGGCACACTGCACACTTTGCAAGCAGCTCAAAAGTTTGGAGAGTGTCCTTTCTCAGAAACTCAGTTGGTCTATACCTCTTCCAGGAAGTTCTACTAGTTTGTTTCTCCCGGGCAACCAGTCTGCTCTCAGGGCCTTCTTTGCAGCTTTTCTCTTCAGAGTCTTTTGTAGATCAACATCCTCCTCTGAGAGTGGTTCTTAGGTTTTCTTGCTTACTCTGGCAGGAAGGGGCCTAGGGAATCTGGTTGGTTTTAATTCTAAAGGTCAGAATTCTGTAGCAAAGGAGCTGGCAGAGCTGTGGTCATTCCAGAAGATTCAGAGGGAAAACTATTTCCATACATCTTCTAGTGTATGGAGGATCCTTGCTTTGCTTGGCTAATGATTCCCTGTGCTCATCACCCAGCCCCTCGCTTTCTTCTCCACCACTGATGCTGGTTTTCCTGCCTCCCTCTTGCATGGACCATCTCCTGAGTGATCCATGATAGGGTCCCTTGACTTAATCTTATGTTCAAACATTGTCATGCTGCATTTACCCCGGTTCCAGAGAATATGATGTAGATCTGCTCAAAACCGAAAGAGAACAAAACAAACACATAAACCGATGCTACAAAAAAAAAGTTAAGAATTTGACTTAGCCATAGCTTTGGTCTCTCTTTTTGAGCTCATGAATGTAACAATCTTGATCATTCTCCTATCCCAGTATTGAGTTGTCTCCACCAAGGCTCAGACAAACAAACAAACAAACAAACAAACAAACACTAAATTGGTTCAAGGACTTCTTTAGGGTCACTCTGCAAAAGTTTTGCAGCAAAGAGACTAACCCAGATATGCAAATGCTTCAAAAGTGCCTAGCTCAGTGTTTAAAACCAAGTTGGCTTGAAACCCTGCACGTAAAAATGCAAGCACTGCAAATTCTCTTTATTGTTCAAATGCTCCAGAAAGTACTGTCCCTGGGGCTGTGCCATGCCATTTGGAATGAAAATGAGCATCGTATGAAAACTTGGGTGTACCTAAAGGTCAGTCAGTGGGCTCTTTACCAGATATCTTACTCCCTCACAACAGATTTGGCTGTAGGGGTGGTTTATAAATTTCACTTGGGGGAAATAAACGCAAGTATTTTTAATAAGATGGTGGTGTTTCAACCTTGGCTCTTCCTTAAAGTTCAAAAAACACAGGCTCATGCCCATGGCTCTTATTTTCTAATATACCCTTGTCAATACTTATTGCCAGGAACAGAATAATTTTAAATGTCTAAAACTGTACTCTTCACTCTCAGGCCCCAGATGTCACACCTGTCCCCTTTCTTCTTCTCTGACTCAGTTTCCCTTCCTGGGCTCTCTCATTAAATGGTTTTGGCCTGTCACCCAACCCAGAGGCTGGGGATGAACTACCAACATCTTTCTCACACTCATTCTTTGGACCGACGCCATTAAAGGCCAAACTGTAACCAGAGACGATGTCACCGCCAACGCTTACAGTCTTGCCTTTGTTCTCATCCTTCATCTGCATGGCCATCGTAGCTTGCATCTCACACTCTTCTCTCTGATGGTAAGCCCATCAGTCATCCACACTCTGGACAGAGGGAGCAGAGGGAAAAGTTTGTTCATACCACTTCCCTCAGTTGTTCAGCCCTGTCACTCACCCCTGCTGCCCAGCCCTCCACAGTGCCTACAGGTTAAACTTTAAAAACCTAGTTGTAGAGAAACCTTTCACAATCTTCCCTCTGCTTTCCCTCTGGCATTAAGAAGGTACCATTTCCACTCCCATTTCTGAAACATGTATGGCAGCTACAAACCTCCTGAAAACCAAACTGAGCAGGACAGATACCTGTTACTCCGAGTTCCACAATGGAAGGGACTGACCTGTGTTTTTAACAAAACAGTGAAATAAAGTCACATGGGAGGAATGAAGTGCTCTGACGTTGGAAGGTTAGGCAAAAACCATGGTATGAAACCCAGGGTTGTGTTCAGAATAGACTTGCTTCTATAAATCCTACAAAGAAAATATAGACATATTCAGGATGACAAAGAAAGAATGTAATTTGGATCTTTTAAAAGCTTTAGACTTACTTTACAAGTATACTCATTTTAAGGACTTTGAAACTGTAGAGGATTTAGCAATGATGAAGGATGCTGGTGCGTGGCTTTGGTGCCAAGAGCAATATCAGACTAGGCTAAGTGACTGGGGTAAGAGGAAAACAGTGAATGCTTTAGAGAGCTGATCTGTGAAACATATGAAAGTCTGTCATAGAGTGCTATCAGCTCTTTCTTGATGAGCTCCCAAGGCTGCTAGCAATGCAGTGCTTCTTACTTCTACTGGTGATTATTACTGACCCCCATACTCCTGGCTTTCATTGATTCTCATTGACTATCTTCTCCAGCTTAGACCCAGCACATAATTAATTCATCTTTGCCTTCTTGCCAACTTTTACTTGCCTGGCAAAACAGTGAACCTACATCAATGTAGGTACATGGTTCCTAGGTGGGATGCAGCAACATATATCCCACACAAGGCACGGGAATGCCAGGCTTTCTCTCCCAGTGTAGCTTGCAAAGCCTCAAGAGCTGCAAACTTCCCCCCTTCAAGAAATAACTCATTTCTTCCCAGCAAAATGAGAGAACATAATTTCACAGCTCTTCCTCACCAATAAGAAACCCTTCTGTTTTCATCAAAATAGTTATAACTTAGAACAAGGGTTCTCAAACTGTGGGTTGTGACCCCTTTACAGGAGTTGCCTAAGACCATCAGAAAACACAGATATTTATATTATGGTTCATAATGTAAAATGACAGTGTAGAGTGAAAAATTATAAAGACCATTTTATAAAATATATACAAGCTCACTAGTTCCAAGAAAGCAGAACTGAATATAAGATTTCAGGCCTTCACTGCCTGGGATACACTCCAGGAGGAGTACATTGTTCCTGAGTCAGAGGACACTTACTGGATTAACATTCCTCAAGCCTCAGGAAAGAGAACCCACCTGTGGGTGGGGAAGGCCCAAAGCAGGAAGACACATTCCTGACCACAAAGAAAGATGCAAGTCATCTGGGTGGTTCCAAGAACTAGCTAACTTTCCACTGATCTTGGTTACCCCTCCTCCCTCTTGAGGTCTTCCCAGTGTTACAGCCTACTGTTGTTCAAAATTTGTAAAGACCAATCATGTGTAACTTCCTTCCTTGCCCCACCCCTTGCTATAAAAAGTGCCTTAGCTGGCCACTCTGGGTCAAATTCTGCCCCTACGTGAACATGCAATTTGACCTTGGCTAGCCAACTCTCCTCCCTAATAAATCTCTGCTGATTGCATCCAGGTACGGTGTCTTGTGATTTTTGGGTGGCTGTGATTTCCCGAGACTTGAGTAAGGGTTTCTCGAGTTTGGAGACTTTCAACAGTTATGAAGTAACAATGAAAATAACATTATGGTTATAGGGTCACCAGAACATGAGGAACTAACTGTATTAATAGTTTGCAGCATCGGGAAGGTTGAGGACGACTGTGTTAGACGAATACTTCCTCTTGTTGAAAGAGGTCCTGATTAATTAAGCCTGGAGTTGAGCCTGATGTAACTGGTCTCCAACAAGCTCCCTGGTGATTCTGTGGCTACATCTGGTTCTAGGATCTTGATTTTTTTTATTCTGTGATTACCCCTGCATAAAGACCCAGAAATTCTAAAAAACCTGTCATCTTTCATTACGGGCCTTTTCTTTTCTACATAAAGGCATATACATAAACAAGCATCACTAATTTAAAAAGAAAAAGAAGCCGTCACTCTTGTTAATTCATACTACATCTTAACTTCTATTTAAATTGAGTCTCATACAATTTTATTCAAAATCTGTCTCACACACACATGCGTGCACACACACACACACACACACACACACACACACACACACACACACTACACACACCACCTACATAGCTTTTAAAACCCCAGAGGAACAGCTTTGCCACCACAATGACATGCAAATTGTCTTTGCCAACAGATTGCTTCCTCTTTACTTCTGAAGATTTCACTCAGTCTTCCCCAGATCCTCCAGGAAGCCTTCTTCTGCTTTCTATTTTGATCGAAACTGTTCTCTAGCATGCCACTCTCCCATACACACCTCCTATTTCTAACTCTACTTGTTTCTCTGTCTGCTACAACGTAAGCCTATGAAGATCTGGAAACATATCTTATTATTCTATGCTTGGTAAAGCGGACAATAATATATTTGGGAGGGAAAAGGAGTAAATGAATGTCATTGATAGTTGACACTGGTCCACTGGTGTCTGGGGAGGTGGCAGACTTGAGGGTATCTTTTGAAATAGGAGTGGCAGGTTTTTCAACTAAGATTAACTAACCTGACCTCTCTCCTCATTCCAAATTGAAGGCAAAAATCCTTTGCACAAGAAATAATGAAACAGAAGATCTGTAGACTCCCAAGATGCCACCCAGTCCGTAACTGTTTGCTTGCTTGCCAGTTTCCCCATTTTTATAGCAGTCAGTGGGACCTTTAATGATGTTGCACCATCTAAACGTCAGTCATTGTCCTACCTGGGAGCAAATGTTGTCTACAGTCAATTTGTGTTTATGATTAAAAAAAAAAAGAAGAAGAAGAAGAAGAAGAAGCCAGGGTTTCAATCCATGATCTGAATGACCATATGAAATGTGCTCTCTGAGACAAAAAAAATCACACCTCAGAGCATCTGAGCACGTCGGCAATGCAGAGAGTTCCTTTTAAAGTTCAATTTTTGAGGCTGTTTATTCTGCAGCAATTCTAGCTCAGGCCAAACTGATTGTTTTCCTGGCTTAAATTGTATTGCAGACCTCGAGGAAAAAAACATAAACAGTTGGCAAATTTAGGGCCTTAAAACACAATTGCCTTAACTGAGGGGGATTCCCTTAATATTGCTTCTTATAATTTTTTTTCTCTCTGTAAGAGTTTTGCCATTTCTCAGGCATTCCAGAACATGGAGTGCCCAAGGAACTACTTCAAGCTAAAGCTCTCAAGGAAAATATCGTTTTATTGTAAATTCTGTCTGTGTTGGGTGCCGTTGTCAAAGAAGAGGAGTTGGGGGTAACAGAGCTGAGACACATTCTTCATTTGTACCAATGGTTTGATTCTCTCAGCAGAACTAACATACTATGATCCAAGGCTGGGAAAACTTCCAATAAATACAAATCAATATAGTGATTTCCAGAAAAGAAAACAGAAAAAAAAAAATCAGTGTTCAGGTCACTTTATCTTCCGCTTAACTCTTCAGTTTGCCATTTTGTTCACTCCCTTGTTCATACTATCCATTCCTTTGTGGGCACCATCATGTGTCCCTGCCTTGCTCCAAGCCTGGGTGATAGCAAGCACCCATAGAGTGGTACCCTGCGCTCATTACTCCCAGCACCTTATGCATATAACTCCATGATGGATGCGAGAGAAGTAGTCTTGTACTTACTTTATAGAGGAGAAAACAGTGTGGATGGGAAGAATAGAGAGACTAGGCTCTTTGCTGGAGGTCACAAGGCTATTAAATGCTGACTGTCTGCCCGGAGCTCCCTTTGACAATATTGTTGAGCTCGGGAGAGAAAAATCACAGAAGCAATCAAATTGCTACCGTATAAATTGTAGCCATTTTCTTCACTTGGGATGTCAGCCCTGTTCAACAATTCCATTATACATCCCCTGTCAGCTGCCTCAGCCCTTTTCTGTCCTCTTCCTCTCCCTCCACTCTCTGCAGGTTCATGTCCCACCTACTTCCTAGAGAAACTAGAAATTATCAGACAGAAACTCTTTCAGCTTTTTATTGCCTACTGCTCTGATAAAGGAGCTGCTTCCCATCTAAGAACATACACTTCAGTGCTCTTTGCCTTTCTCAAGGATGCTGTTCTATCAAATGTACCCCACCCTTCCTGTTTCGTTAACACTTTCTCCCCACTCCCTCCAGCTTCCTTTATTTCTCCATCCATATCCCCGCCCACATTCCCCAACCTGCTAAAATGGTGTTGGCTTTTGCCACCTCAAAATTTACTTTGTCAAGGTCACACTGAGCCTTTTTGGCTCAATCCTCATTTTCTCAGCCACCTCAGCTCCTTTGGGCCTGAAATGCCCTCTTTGTTTTGCTTTTCTGGTATTTGACACTCCTATACATTCCTCGTCTCCATTTTAGTCATTGTAATCTGTTCCTTCTCTGTCTGCGCCTTAAATGCCAGTGCTGTCTTGTTCTACCTGCTTAACATCAGACATTCCAGGAAAACCTTGTCCACACTACCCTGGCTCTGGTGATTGTATGACAGAGGCATCCACCTCTCTCTACCCACTTTAGGCCATGCTATTCCTCTATTCACATCCTGTGTAGATGGTCTGTGGTCCCTTCCGCTCAAAATCTCTAAGACTGACTTCATTCTCTTTCTCCCCAAACCCAGCTTCTTCACCACAGTTCCAAATAGGCGCTTACATCAGAACTTATGTGGAAGCTTCTGTGTCATTCCCCAGGCCCAGGCTACCACTAACATGAGAGATCCACACTGATAAAATCTCCTAAACTTGCCATGTATTTATCCACATCTCTCTGTTCCCATGGCTACTGCCCTGAACTACCCTATCAGTATTTCTGACTCGTGCAAGAAAATTATCCATCTATTTACCTCCCTCGACATAGTAACAACAACTTCTGATTCAGTTGTTACCTATATTGAAGGAAGTATAATAACACATTTTAAATGGTAGGTCTAGTCAAACAATGGTTCCAATTGCCTTTCAGGCACCCACAGTCTCAAACATAGCTTCTAACAACATAAAGAATTGGTTCTATTTGCCCCTAGCTTTTATTTCATAACTTGGCACTGCCTCTACTCTATATCATCCAAAAGGTTCCCCAAGCTCCATGTCTTCACTAACTGCACTTAGGAGAGGTTACAGGATGACATTCCTCACCTGGATCGTCTCCCCTTCCTGGACCTTTCTTATCACACTTCCTTGGGGCACTTTTCTCTTTAGGCTCTTCTGGTAAACTAAATAAAAACCTCTTACTATATACAGTCTATGTTTTATTTTTTATAAACTTTATCCCATTATTTCACTTTCAATTGTAGTTAATTAACCACATCCATAAATGGCTAAAATCTATTTGTCTCATTAAACTTGTTTCAGTGTGCTCAGACGGTAGTGAGTGGTTAATGTTTGCTTGTAGAATTTTTAAATTATCAGTTCATTATCATTGTACAACTAAGCTAACTAGTTTTATTGTATACCTTGTGAATGCTGTTTATACTAATGCTGTCATTGTTTCCGTTTCAGAATTAGGAAATGTCTACAGGCATTGTTGGTTATGCATCAAGGAAAACACTACTGTGTTTTAGTGTACCTATGACATGTCTATTAATTCATTACTATCCTAGCCAAGAAAAGACCACCATCTTTTGACAGATATTCTGATAATAAAGTAAATTATGTATCATCTTTATTTCTTATTGTTTCTGTTAGAGCACTTCATGTCTTTGGGTATAACTAAAACTTTTCTGTTTCATCTCCATGATAGAATGGTATGTGTGTACATGTGTGTATGTTTTGTTGACAAGCTAAGCCACTCCTCCATCAACTAAGAGGGTGTGAGTTCCATCCTAAAATGGTTATACGCACCACATCCTAAGATGTTAACCCATGGCTATTTTTAATGAAAGGAGAATAGGTATGTAATTCTTCTATTGATGAAATGAGTTTTCAAAACCATGTGAAGAATAATTGTGTTTAAAGACAACTTTATATGCAAGGTGAGAAAAGCTGTGTCACATTCTTTTCTAGCCTGTTTCCAATCCATATTCTGTTGCCAGTGAATACCACCTTTTTTTTTTTTTTTTTTTTTAAGTGAGGTCATTAATGCCTCTAAAATAGTTCCAAATGCCATGTCTCATACACATCTTCTTCATCCCTAAGCTGTCATATGGGTAAAAATCACACTTATTGGAGAAACACAGTAATGACAGCCTCAGCGGCTGAGGCTGAAACTTCAAAGTAATTGAACCATTTAACCACTATTTACTTGCCCAGAATTTCTTCTCAGAAATGACCCTTTGCTAAAAGCCTATGTTCTTGTTGCAGACTGAATTCATTGCCTTTCAGATCCGCTCATGGTGCAGCAAGGCCTGCTCCCAAACTGACACTAACTACGTTATCTCCTTGGCTTCGGATAGCATGGCTTTCATCCAAGCTCTGCTTGGTCTCAGGCAGGAGTTCTCGAATTCAAGCTTCCACTGAAATCCCTTAGAATCTCTCGGGTTATGGACACTGCAGATTTTCTAGTTCAGACAGTATCTGATGGGGCCCAGTAATTTTAATTTCAAGGGCACCCGAAATGAAGGTGATACAATTGATCAAGAATCAAGGTTTTCTTTGAAAATTCCTCTGTCCTAAAGATAGGCTACTTCCCGCAAATCATAACATTTCTTGTCTGAAAATTATACAAACACCAGCTTCCTTATGAGAACCTGGCACTATATTCTTCCCTTATTTCTCTAGAATAGTAATGTCTGATAAAAAATACCATGTGAACTACAGAGGTAATGTTTACTTATTTACTTACTTATTTGGGATTCTTGTCAGGAGTTTGGGAGGGGTAAGAAGTGACTTTATGTAGCCCAGGTTGTCCTCAAAATTGTTACATAGCTGAAAATGACCTTGAACTTGCTCTCTCTGCCCGCATGAATGCTGGAACTTCAGTGTAGGCAGTATTAGAGTGTGAACCCAGAACTTCCTACATGCTAGGCAAATACATTCCAACTGAGCACAGCTCCAGCCCCACAAGTATGAGTTTGTTTTAGCAGCCATATCAAAAAATCACTACACTTCCTCACTACACTTCTTCAGTTTCAAAATATACCAGTCGCACTATCAAGTCGATAACAAATTTTAAGGAGAAAGAACCTTATCATTAGGCATACACATTGATTTTCAAAATGCATGTTAGTATCAGAACTTATTCTTTCTTCTTATGCACAGAACCAACTATAAATATGCCTTGATGCTTTCCTTACTGCAGGATTTTTAAACTTTTTCTCTGTATACCTCATTCCTCCCTGCTCATCAGCAACTCCTTCCCCTGGTAACACAAGCCATGTTAACAGCGCAGTGTTTGTGCTTATTTCTTCACTCCATCTGCCTGCAATCCTCTATAAGCACACACACAGACGTCAGCTTGTCTACATTTGTTTTATCAAACTAGAATCACATTGTAACCACTTCTCTACATAAATCCACACTTAGTCAATAATGGCTCGCTGGAGCCTTGCAAGGCAGCTGCAGGTGGTGATTCTTGCCTTTTAATGACTGAGGAAAACCCGGTAGGGTAGGAAAGTATAATTAGCTCAACATTTCTGTTGTCGGTATAAAGTCACATTTGACCCGTTTTAAAGCAGTTAAACAGCAAAACTTCTCACTGTATACTAATTTATATGGACCATCTATATCCACTTATTCTTCCTTTTGCTTGGTTTGCAAGCCCAGTTTTCACCCTTAACCTGAACTTTTTCCTCCCACATTCACACTCTTTCTTTCCAACAAAATTACTGACCGTTAGCAGCCTCAGTGATTCACTGCAAGTCATTTTCCTAAACCATCATGATTCAATCAGCAAAGGGCACATAGCAGTGTCTACCCCTTTTGCCCTCACTTGGAGAGCCATTATTCAGGTATTTTCTTCACTTGTCTTTCTCTGATTAACAGTAAACAAGCCTCGGAGAAACCCACAAAGGTTTTATTGCCGTATGCCTACTCAGTCTGGAAACAAATATTAATCCACGTATGTGCAAGAAATGTCTTTATTTATTCTTTGAGATAATAATAAAAAAAAAAATTAGACCTGAAGTGAAAGGACCTGAACTTTGCAACCTAACCAAAGTTATTCAGTTCGCAGCTCAGGTGATAGCAATAAGGAAAATGATAAGTTCGCAGCTCAGGTGATAGCAATAAGGAAAATGATAAGTGGCAATAACTATTCAGCTTCATTATGTGACAGGCACAGTCTTGGTGGTGCCTTACTAATGAAAATGTGTTTGTTTCGTCAACGCCTCAATGAAGTAGGTTCTCTTATTTGATTATATTTCCCTTCATGGCTAGGGACACTTAGTTCATAGAGCCATCCAATGCCCAAGCAGAACTGAAATAGGAGTCATCTAGCTCCAGGGTCTTCATTCTCTGTTTTATCTGTCTCTTTGAGCTTCAGCATCCTAATATATAAATTGGATGGGACCATGTGAACCCTAACTAGCCTTAGGCTAACAGTGAGAAGGATGATGAGGACGTAAAAGGCATTCACAGTTCCAATGAAGTGAGACACTCATGTTTGGCAAATTTGAAATTTTGACTAAGCAGATGGTGTGACTGGTGAGCTAGAGACAGCTAATGTTGAACCTGAATATCATCCCATGCTCAGAGTTAGACAACTAGCCTGGCCATAGAACGAGCAGCCACCTTTCTCTTGTTGTGTGTCATGACCATATTCTTCCTTTCTGGGCTCTGTCCCCTGCATTTTACTTAATTGGAACACCAACCCATAAATCTTACATACTTAGAGTCCAGAAAACTCTCTGGCATCCTCAAACTGAAATCTGTGTGGGAGTTTGGCAATATTGAATTTTCAAATAAAATGATTAACAGTCACCTTCAGGGCAGCCTCGGAGAAAATAATCCTCCCTGAATCGTTGCCTCCTTAATCTGAGGAAGCTTTTTGTTTTCAAGTTTAATAAAAAGGGTTTGGAAGTAACACAGGGATGGCTGCCTGGAAGCAGGCAGTGAGAGCCATCCCTCTCTCTAGTCCAAGGCTCTTGTTGGCAACTGGAACGTCATCGCTGCTCTCTGTCCACACCTAAGAAGGCCTTCGGGACACATCAACAAGAAGGGCAAAGACATTTCATTCCATTTTAACTGTGTTCATCTCTAATTGCTGGTTTTATTAGCTACATTTTTCTAAAATTCTAATAATTGAAAATAAGCCCACCTGATCAGAAAGCCTATTTGCTTTTCCAGAGCACAATAAGTTTCATCAGATTTGGTGAAGCAGAGAATTAAAATCAGAAGGAAGTACATAATCCAATCCAATTCAATTGCAAACTGAAGCCTACAAGCCTACTATTCACTGAGACAATGATTTAGATGGTCTGCCAAATAAATATAGGATGTTTATGGCTTTGCGCAATAGGAATTGGCCTCATTTATGCAGCAGGAAGATCATTTACAACTAATTTCTAAAAGACACCAAGTGCCAACATTGAACTTTCAAATCAAGGCTAGAGACTGAAATAATCTAAAGAGGACAATTAAACAGCATAAAGTTGTTTCCAGAGAGAATTTTCAAGGAAGCCATACTACTTTATAAGCGTAAAGCACAGATAAAGATGGCAGAGCCAGCCTAGCTTTCTGAGGAGTGTCTGCATTGATAAGCAATACAATTTTCTAGGGTGCTCCCTGTCACCCCAGTTATCTTCTGTGTTTATCAATGGACCCATGCTGCCTTTGTGGTCACAAAGCACAAAAATGTGTGCTTCCCAAGACCAAATCCCACTCCTGGGAAGCTGTTCTCTAAAGCTCTGTGTGGGGCCATTTCCTTCCTCATACATGAATTTTACCAGTAAAATTCCTCCTCTTCTTTTTCTTCTACTCTCCCATTCACCTACTATTCCCTTTGCCTCGCCGCATACCACGGTAACTTAAGCATCTTAGTTGCTTGCCTCTACTGCAGCCTTATCATCCCAGGGGCTGCCAAAACTTAGAAGAAACGAATAATAGCTCTTATTTTCAGGATGATTGCCTTCTGGGATGGAGCATGAGGAAACCGAGATGTGTCCCAAATCTGTTTCTCATTGGCTGTGAGACTTTGGGAGGGTTACTCGACATGTTTGTGTTTCTTTGTCTCACTAGAAAGTAAAGAAAATGTTCTCACTGGAAGAGAAAATAGATAATGCATAAAGAGCTCTGAAGTATTTTGAGGTCAAGGGGCAGTGTCACTTGCCTACAATTACACCACTTGGGAGGCTGAGGCATATGGATCTGGGGGTTGAGGTCAACCTGGGCGATGTAAGTGTGATCTTGTCTCAAAAGGACAGAAAGGAAGAGAGGGAGGAAGGATAAAAGGGAGAGAAGAGAGGAGAGGAGAAGAGAGGGGAGGGGAGAGGGGAGAGAAGGAAAGGGAAGGAAAAGAAAACAAAGGGAAAGAAAGGAAAGGAAAAGAGGAAAAGGGAAAATTGGAGCAGAGTTCACTGAATTTAGACGTCTCCAACTGTTCTGAATTGTACCTGAGCATTCTGCAAGAGGAAGCAGAAGCATCTTAGCTGGCATTTTTAATGTCTCAGAACAAAGGAGGTAAGCATAGGATCATGGCTAACACTGAGAGTGAAGAAAAGCATTCTCAAGTTCACCCTCATTGACACCTTACATTCAGCTTAGCATTAGAACCGAGCTATCGCCTCCACACAATTGGGGAAATCACTTAAATATGAAGAAACGTTTCTATCCTTCAGAAAAGCTACAAAGGCCAAAGATTCTTACTCTAAAACTTCTTACACCTGGGATGAGAGTACTTGATTAGGTACATCTACTGAAGATTTCAGATGAAGAGCTAATATAGGCAAGACAGGTAGGACAGGAGGCTGTGTGGATAATTCTAGCAAACATGCCCAGAGTCCTATACTGGCTAAAATGATGGAATCACCTGCTTGTTCTGTGTCCAAGGTGAATCTTCACTGTTTCTTGTCTGTGGCTTTTGATCCTTGCTTCAACTGTCTGACCATCGGCTTTGTGCTTTGGCTATTGTGGGTATTATTTGGATATAATTTCCTCCAATAAAAGCATTTTCCTCTTAAATTATCCAGGACTAGTTTTGTTGATGCATAACTGTTGATACCTAATTGGTTCTTCCTGTGCGTTCTGCAACACTGTATCTCAGTTACATTGAACGTAGTTCTAGGATCCAACACAACTGCTCTTCTAAAACTTACTTCTGCTCTCTAGGCCTCTCCTTTTAGAAATCACACCATTGGGAACCCCATGATCAGTTCAATGGTTAGTTGTGAGCATCCACCTCTGTATATGCCTGAAAGGCCATCCTACCCTACAAATACACTGGAGCCATGGGTCCCTCCCTATTTGCTCCCAGGCTGGTGGTTTAAACAGACCCTGGGAGCTCTGGTTGGTTGGTATTGTTGCTCTCCTCATGAGGCCGCAAACTCTTTCAGCTCCTTCAGCTCCTTCTCTCTAACTCCTCCATTAGGAACCCCTTGATCATTTCAATAGTTAGCTGTGAGCATCTGCCTCTGAATATGTCAGACTCTGGCAGACCTCTAAGGAGACAGCTATATCAGGCTCCTGTCAACATGCACCTCCTGACATCCACATCAGCGACTACCTTTGGTGATTGCACATGGGATGGATACCCAGGTGGAAAAGGCTCCAGACAATCCCTCCTTCAGTTTCTGTCCCACACTTTGTGTCCATATTTGCTCCAATGAGTGTTTTGTTACTCCTTCTAAGAAGAACCAAAGCACCCACACTATGGTCTTCCTTCTTCATGAGCTTCATGTGGTCTGTGAGTTGTGTCTTGGGTATTGCGAGCTTTTGGGCTAATATCCACTTATCAGTGAGTGCATACCATGTATGTTCTTTTGTGAATGGATTACCTCACTCAGGATGATATTTTTTAGTTCCATCCATTTGCCAAAGAATTTCACGAATTCATTGTTTTTAATAGCTGAGTAGCACTCCATTGTGTAAATGTACCACATTTTTTGTTTAGCTCTGTACCCCATTTTTAATAAGGTAGCTGAAAGGATTTGCAGCCCCATGGGGAGAGCAACAGTACCAACCAACCAGAGCTCCCAGGGTTTAAACCTCCAGCCTGGGAGCACACAGGGAGGGACCCATGACTCCTGCTGTATATGTAGGGGAGGATGGCCTTGTTGGGCATAGGTGGGTAAGGAAATCCTTGGTCCAGTAAAGACTGGATGCCCCAGTGTGGGGGAATTTGAGGGTGTGGAGGAGGGAGTGGGCAGGTGGGTTGGGGCACAGACTCATAGAAGTAGGAGGAGGGAGGATGGGATGGGGGTTTCTGGGTGGGAGGGGAGTGGGGAAAGGGGATAACATCTGAAATGTAAATAAAATATCCAATAAAAAAATAAATCACACAATCTTTGCAGGGGGTGGGAGTGAGGGAGTGTCTTTCCCCTTAGGATTTTATTTTCTGTAAGGGATAATTTGATCAATTAATTCAAGCCCATGTGCTAACTGCTGAAACTAATGTAAATGTTAAACTGGCATTTTTAATGTCTTAGAACAAAGGAGGAAAGGCTTTTTTTTCCATTTTCTTAGCACATTGCCAATGCCTGTAAGGTTGCTAGACTTTGCAGCATCAGAAGAGGCCCGAATTTGCCAAGATTTGTTCTCTCTAGTCAATCCACAGATGTGTGTAGACAAGTCCTGTAGTGACACCAGCGACCTTCACATCATTAGCATCTTCATCTCAGGTAACACACACACATACATGAACGCAGGCATGCACACACACACGCACACGGAAGGGGAGAAGAAGGGGAGAAGAGCAGAGGTATAAAATCTTTAATATGGTAAACAGCTCAGAAATATGGTAAACAGCTCAGAATCTTGAGCCCTTTATATGTATGTATGTGTGTGTGTGAGTGTGTGTGTGTGTGTGTGTGTGTGTGTGTGTGTGTGTGTGTGTATGGAGGGGGAGAGAGAGAGGGAGAGAGAGAGAGAGAGAGAGAGAGAGAGAGAGAGAGAGAGAGAAAGTAACATGCTATAGATGTTTAGCAACTGGCTGAGAAACAAAGAGTAGAGAAGGTGGAAATTAAACTCTGACTTATGACATTTCCTGATCACATTTATCATGCCCAGTCTCAAGGCACCAAAATCATGTTCATAAGATCATGAAACTCTTGGATATTTCATGATTCCTTCTTGAAATCCAATATCTGATTGCTTCTCAGCCGGTTCCTCACTCACTTCCTATCATGTGCTCCACTGGACCCCACTGGTCTTTTCTTCTTTCCTTAGGAGTACCACTGCACCTCACTCCATTCAGCACAAACTCTCTTCCGCTGGACTGAGTCAGGATCTTTGCTACAACTCACAGCTGTCTGTGCTTTCTTTTCAGAGCACTAACCAGATTATATATTTGCCCCTTAATATCATTGTGTGGTGTTTATTATTGCAAGAAAACAGCTATGTATTGGTATGTGATCAGACCAGCTCTCAACTACTTTTCATCCCTACTGTTCCTATGCAGCCTCTTCATAAAGTGGATTTAGGGAAATTATCAGAAAACTCTAGTGTCTGACCAAATCCTCTTAGTCCCTAGAACCACAAATATGACAGAAATCCTTCTATGATTGGCTGGGTTTGTTAAAATCGTATATTATGAAAGCTACAAGAAAGTATTCCAAGTACTTTCTCCTTGATCACAAGATATTCTGTATGTGTGTCTAGTGGTACCTTGGAGAGGCTGGGATAAGAGGATGGGAGGAAGTGTTGCCCAAAAGATAGAGTGCTTGGCTTGCCTCAGTCATACCTCCAGAGAGTTTCAGTTTCAGTTTCACACTTATCTCTCTCTTCCTTATAAGATTTCTCTGGAATGACTTTGACTGTGACAAAAATAAGCTAGGTTTTGCTTTATAGATATGCAAAATAAATACTCAAAGAACTGTAGAATAGTAGAGGAGAATATTCTTGTTTCACGGGGAAAATATCTCCATGGTTCAACCTTCTCCCTTCACCTTCTTTCTTCCTAGCTCCTAGTCTCAGCAAAGAATCCAATTTCCAATTCTATTACATTCTCAAAATTTTGAGTCCTTTCTGAGTCTGTGCCCCATTTGTATTTGAATAACAAAGTGTTTTCCGAAGATCACGTGTATGATAAATCACAGAACCACAGTTTGAGCCTCTCCTAATCATAATCTTAATCATAATTTTCTTTGTGTTTCTTTCCTCTGTGCATACAGCACCAGTGGAAACTTCAATGCTACCTTGAGGAAGCCCATGGCTCACACATCTTCTCCACAGAAGGCTTTCTCTAGTTTTTAAACAAATTATGCTTATTAGAAACTATTTGAATATACAACATAAATACAGTAAATGATAATCTGAAGAAAAACAATCTCACTTCTTTCTGTCCGTATCACATTTTCTACCTCCATATGCATCTACAATGCCTGAACATGCTAGATTTCTACATTTACATTAGAAGTTCCAAATCTAGGAAACAAAACAATCAAACAAACCATGACAATGCATTTCTAAAATACAACTTGTTTTTATGAACAACTGAAAAACCTCTTGTAGTCCATAGAGATCTTGATTCATATCTCAGGGATACCACATTCTGGGCACATAACATCTGACTAGTCATTTTCTCCCTCTGAGGCTCAATGTCATGTGAGAAAGAGCATGAGCCTTCTCTAGATAATTGTAAAAAAAAAAACATAAAAAAAAATACAGCAAAAAGTATTACAGCATAAAGTAAGAGCTAAATAAATGATCACCATGTATTTCATCTGTAAGTGAATATTTCTATACTATAGTTCTGGCAGTGGTAATCAGATAAAGGGTTATCTATATGTTCAGTAACAATTTTAGCAACTGCCACATTCAATCTCAGTTCTTTGAGGAGAGAGAGAGAGAGAGAGAGAGAGAGAGAGAGAGAGAGAGAGAGAGACATCAATTCACTGAGGATCAGTGTATCTCCTCCATCCATTAGGCTGGATTGTAGAATGAGTGACCAGTTGGCCACCTTTTCTCTCTTAAGCCATCACTCTCTAAGAGTTATCGGGCTGTTCCTCTATCTTCTCCTTCTGCATAAAATGATGCCAATCCTTCACCCTTCTTTTGGAAGTCCTTTCTGCCAACCTTCAGTTTAACCATTTTCATTCCTTCCCTCTCCATGTTTCTCCATGTCCTGCACATTCAAATGTATTGCTTTGTCATTGAACTTGATGTTTTGAGAAATTTATCCCTTTATAAAGACAAAGAAAAACTGAGAACAACCTCCAAATAGGAGGACAGTAGGTAGAAGCAAGGAAGATGGCCTCCATAATGAACTCATGGGGAACAGTCACATGCTCAAAGAAAATTAGCACTTACTGCTACCAGTATTGGGGACAGGGCTAAAACCAGAACATTTTAAAAATAGTGCCAACCATTCTACTGACAATTACCTAAATTGCTTTTAAGTATATGACTTTTAACAGCAAACCTGAGACTTGCTATGGTCACCTTTGAGATTCACAGAACAAGACCAATAAAATCCCTGTGGTATAAAAGTTAAGGAGATCAAACAAGAATGCTGGATTCTGCAAAATGCCTCCAGCCATTAGGTAGACAGCTGAATCCTCACTACATCATTCACAGGCAATGGTTTTGGCCAGTCTTGGCATATGTAAAAAATCCTTCATTTGTGGTCAATCCATCAAAATAATTAATATTTCTTGAACTGAAAGTGCAGCAAATTCTAAGTGACTCTTTAAAAAAGATGGATAGAGGTTAATCAAATGCATGCCGATCACAGCGTGCTCCTGACACAGTCAACAAGAAGCAAACACAAAACAGCTCTAGCAAAATATCCCTTCCAGACATATACAGTGACTTGCAAGGAGTCTCTTCTCATACATTCTATCTGCTTTCTGTTATTGTATCAGTGAGTGTTTTTAGCATTCTGGGAGACAGCAAAATATCTGGATGCACACACACACATACACACACACACACACACACACACGAGAGAGAGAGAGAAAGAGAGAGAGAGAGAGAGAGAGAGAGAGAGAGAGAACAAGCTACACTATGGGACACCTTTCAAGCCAAGTTCTTCAAAGAACCCTCAGTTCTAGATTCAGAAGAAACTTATGGTTTGGGGTTGAAGCCCCCTAGAACTGTCACATGGGTAGCCTGGTCCACCGATTAATTCCTTAAACCCTTGGATATATACAATTAATACTATGATTGTGAAATATAAGAAGTTAAAGATGACCAAGAATTTACAATAGAATCAGAACAAGAAGCAGCCTCCTGGGTAAAGGCAGAAAAATCACACGATAATTAATTATCACCAGACTTCACCTGATCCATCACCCCTGCTCTCGACAGTTCCCCTGTGTTCAGGCGTGTACTCTAGATGCTTGTAGCAGATTGAAGGAAAAGCACATGAACACAGATACTGTTGGTATAGTGTACACAGTGAAAAGCTCTGAAAGAAAGAGTATTATAGCTATAGTATACTAGTCATGGCTTGACAAATATGCATCATAACCCTGTTGTTATAATTTTTGTAAAGTAAGCCTCCACTAATAAACTGAATGCAGTACAAATAGCTTCTGATTTCATTTGTTTGGCAGTAGAGAGAATCTTATACATTCTGGGCAACTGTTGAGAAAGTGAAAGCAGGGCATTGACCATGACATGTCACCAGATTGCCACTGAGTTAGTGACTATGGCCAGTAGCCAAAACTGATGGCTTAACAAATCCTCACTAAACACAACCCAGCACTCCCTTCTTTACCCAGATGGGTTCTTCAGAGACTCAACAACAAATAACTCCTAAAATCCAGTAACTTGTACCATCCCTCTGCAATCCACCATGCATTGGGAAGACATTTTTAATACAGTTTCAACTTGGGAAATAATCATGTGGAGTATTAGCATTCTTATATGAGGACCAAAAAAAAAAAAAAAAAATGAGAAACTAAATTACTCAAAAAGCAAAGGATAGAGGGATGAGAGACAAGAACTTTAAAAAAATGAGATTGATTATTAGATAGACAGACAGACAGACAGACAGACAGACAGACTGGCATGCATCCAACTCGAGTGAGCAGGGGTCATCTGCTATAAAGCTTTTTGGAACCTGAAAAGGTAAAAATAAAATTCCTGCTAACATACAAAATCCAACCATTTGGATCATTCCTTTAAAAAAAAATAAAAATAAAAAAAGGAAAAAAAGACAGCCAACAGATTAAAGGAACTCCATTTTATAAAAATCAAATGAACCTCTAACAAAGCTTGTTTGGGGACATGAATAAATCATCCATCCATGAATTATTCATTGTTATCAAGAAACAAGCTGGGAATTCCTGGAACCGGGCAGGATCTGGGGAGGGAGCAAGTTCATGGCTGCACACCTTCTGCATGATGGGAGAGAACCCACCATGGGTACACACGACAATGTGAGGCCAAGGGTGACAATCCTCCATTCATGGGAGACTTCACCACCTTTATACCCAGAGGACAAAGCAAATAAAGCTTAATCTATAATGTACTTGATAAGCACACAATAAAGTCTCTCTGTCTTTCTGTCTCTCAGTCTCTCTTTTTCTCCCTTTCTCCCTCCTTCCTCCTTCCCTCCCTCCCTCCTTCTCTCTCTATCTCTCTCTGTCTCTCTTTCTCTCTATATATCAGTGTGTGTGTGTGTGTGTGTGTGTGTGTGTGTGTGTGTGTGTGTGTGTGTGTG
>JANHMN010000001.1:151544123-151580925 GCA_030674055.1 Rhabdomys pumilio
GTGTGTGTGTGTGTGTGTGTGTGTGTGTGTGTGTGTGTGTGTGTGTGATATACATAGGAAATATAAGCTGTGTACTAAAGATCATGGGGTTGAAAGCTTGACTCTGAAAAGGTTGACTAGAAACTCCTTGATGACAAGCTGTTGACACAGCCTGCCTTCTCATTCGTGGTTTGCAATGGGCTTGTTCTTGGGAAGCAGTAAGGAAGGGTAGAGGGGTGGCTCCCAGATTTAATGCACTAACTAATACATGTGTGTGTGTGTTCCAGGTCCAAACTGCTTTGCAGGAACTACAATAATTCCAGCTGGCATTGAAGTGAAAGTGGACGACTGTAACATCTGTCACTGTCACAACGGGGACTGGTGGAAACCCGCTCAGTGTTCAAAGCGAGAATGCCAAGGCAAGCAGCCTGTGTAGGGCAGATTCCCGATCGGTGACAAGTTCTAGGAGGGGATGCTATGGCTTCTACACTGCACACGTATCGCACTCAACAGAACGAGCAAACAAACCCCTGCCAGCTACAACAGGGTCACCAGCAAAACCTTCTGGGGTTGACAAACGTGAATATTTTACCAAGAGGAACTCTCTCTCTCTTTCTCTTGCTATATAAAATATACATAGCATATAGCTATTTAAACCACTTTTGTAATTGCCAACGCTTGATGGTAACTAGACAACCAAGCTTTCTTGGACAAGAAAGAAAGAAAACGTCCTTGGACAGGTTCCTTCCCAGGTGATGCCTCTGACCTGCCACCTCATGTCCCTTGATTTACTCCATCTTTACTCTGGTGTGCATCCTACATTTCTCTCTTGTATGTTTTCTACCTTTGGAATCTAAGAGGGTCAGAGTGGACTACATGGTAAAGTTTTGTGTTTTCATGAGAAGTGTTTGATAAAGAAACTTTGGGGGGAAGTATCCTTCCAGAGGGGAAAGAATGAAGCGTGTCCAAGTCTTGGCCTTCTTGGAAGTAGTTGTGTTTGTGGGCTAAGAAACAGAGAGGTAAACTGGGTCTCTGCAGATCAGGTGAGGAACAGGTATTTTTGTCTAGTATACTGGGGCTCACTGTTGATTCTTACAGACCACACATTTCTCACAAAAAATTTTGAAACTGCCTATCAGAACCAAGTAGGTGAGTGAGAACACCATGAGTTGACCAGAGAACACAGAGACGGGTATTTAAAACTGTAGCATTTAATCACTGGACTTCTTCATGATGCCAGCTTTGAGTTTGGTTTATAATTCAACACACAACAAAGTCCACCTTGTCATCAGGCGATATAAATACTAGAACCAGGGTGAGTAGCCCCACTGTGAATCAATCTTTCTAAACATTTCTGACTGTCAAGTTCCAATTTAACTGAAAGCCAGTCCTATACACAGCAGTTTTTATGGTTCAGGACTGTGTTTGCCATGTTACAGTAACAACCACTCAGCCCTAAATCTAAAAATCCAGATTCAGGACACTCTTTCCACCTTAAGTGCTGATGTAAATTTAAGATTAGGGTAGAGTGAGTCTTGCACAATACAATTTCATTAGTTGAACATTTTTTAATGTATATAATAGATACTAAATGATTAAAGAGAACCTTTGAAGAGTCTCAAGGTTGCCCTGGTAATGCTGCTAGTCTAATGATGAAAAAATAATAATAGTAAAAGAAATACACAGGGTATCTGATGCCACCTCCAGTCAAATGCAAAATCCCCAGCTCTGAGACCACATGGCCTAGTCGTTTCTTCCACTATCTGTTCTAAAATCCTTGGTGCAGATCTGATAGGGTCCTTAGGAAACTTCAAAGTTTTTTTTCAACTCCAGTAGTCTTTCTTTTTCCTGATTTCTGCTCCCACCCCTAATCTGTGTATCATGTGGCTTCTGTGAAGGACCACATTACATAGAAAGATACCTCAATGTCAGTCTCTGATATTTGGGGCTAGATTGGAAGGGGCCATGCTGCCCGCTCTTATGATGCCAAGCGACATTCTTGGATTTCATCCACTAGGAACCAGAAACACCCAACTAGCTATAGAAACCAAATGTCCCCAGACATAGCCAAAAGTCCTCAAGGAGTATGGGTAGGGAATAAAATGTTACTTGCTTGAGAAGCTGTGTCATTCAGCTGTATAATGTCTGCCGTATAACGTGCTGGGCAGCTCCGACTGCCCACATGTGGCTTTGTTGAGCCCCTGAGCCCCTCGGATCATGCACAAACAGTAACCCCAAGGGTCAATCTCCTCCCTGTCAAGTGACGTTTCTAACACCCACTCGCCGGACACCAGATTTTTTAGTCTCATAAATTAGTTTTCTCATTTAAAATTGTCAGCCTCTCCTCCCTAGAAGCACTGCCTGTCATCAAGAAAGAGTTGTCATTTCCAAAATTAATGTGCTGACGAGCCAGACCTGACACTTTTACACACACTGTGCTTGTGTTATGATACAAATAACCATCCTGGTGCCATCCGAGGAAGAACATCCAGCCGCCTTCCTTTAGAACACCAATTTGCTTCGAGGTTGGTGCCTTTCAGTTGCCACTATGGATACATCATAGAGACAGTCATGAATCATTCATGAGCAATTCTGCATGATTTATGCCTACACTCAAAAGAAAAGGCACTTCATACTTCAGCCCATGTCTAGACAGAGTTGTACTATACAGCTTTCTTTGCCCTGAGGTTGCCTAATGCCAGTTCCAAAAACCCACATTCTTGGAAGGAAAAAAAAATAATTATTATTATTACAATAAATGACAGGAATAAGGTCTAAATCTGAGGGAAAAAATATCGCTAATAGAGAGAGCCATGTAGCCTAGACCCTTCTCTATTATTAAGGAGTTATTATGTCTTGTTCGAAACAGAATGTGCAACTTGAAAGTCAAGGTAGAGAAATTTTGCATCAAAGTCTGAGCCCGCTGATATTCCCAGCAAGGATTTGGTAGGCTGGAGTATAACAACCGTCAAGACTCTTCAGAGAGTTCGCAGCTGGCAGCGGATCAATAGTGGCCTCTGTGACAAACTTGAGAAGAGGGATTTTCATCATTGTTTATGTCGGGTTTGGGCTTGGTTTCTTTTGTCTGTTTGTTATGTTCTTTCTGTTGTTCAGTTTCACCACAGGATGTTTTTTAACACTCCCAAGTACCAATGTTAACCCACCTTTAGGAAGAGACAAAGCTATGCTATGGCAGAATTTCTCATAAATGGATAGACATGCAACAACTTCCTACTACCAGGCCACTGAGAAATTCTTTCCGAGCTCAGAAAATCAGAACTCTTCTGGCCTAATCATTTTGTTATTGTTTCTTTTTAAGGCTTTGATTGCAGCCACACCATCTCCTCTGTGTTACTATTTCTCCTCTGCCTTTCGCTCTCGGCTTTCAATTCAACTATGTTTGAATAAGGGATCAGTATCTGGTTTGTCAGCTGATGCCTGTTAAACTGATTCAGTTTCTAAAACCCTTGAAAAATGGTGTGCCTGAAAACTAGTGAGAGAAAGAGACAAACAAACAAACAAACAAAAAAACACTAAATACTAAACTGTAAAAAAAAAAAGGGATTCTAGCAACAATATTTGATGTGTAAAAGAATATATTATTAAAAAATTATTTTGTTAAATATAAAGTGTGTTAACCAGTGAACATTGTTTGTGGTATATTTTACTTCCCAGGTTTCTCCTTTCTCTGCTCCTTAGTCAAGGACGAGCTCTCAGTGGCATCTGTCATCTGACAGTACATGTGTCATTACAGCTATAAACAATTAGAATTAAGTTTTAACTTTAGTATTGGCCTGTGTACATTGTTCATTTTTCGAAATATGAGTCTGATTTGGGGTGAGTCATAAAACAAGGCTCAAATAAACTGCAAATGAGAGGGTTTTAAATGGTAGGGACAAACACCTCTCTTTCTCCACACTTACTCAGAGTTACAGTGTTTGACTGTTCAGGAATGCCAAACACAATGTTAGCCCCGGAGACCACAGCTCACGGTCAGCCTTCATAACATACCAATGAAGAAGGAATCTTGCTTGTGTTTTACTATGGAAAACACCAAAATGCAAAGAGACTAATGCTTTGCCTGACATCGTGATATGGAAATTGGCCACACAGAAATTTATTATAAAAATTTTCAAATAGTCAATAAAAGAGCATGAGGGTCCTCTACTTCCTTGTTGTTCAAATCTAATTATTACTCAGATTTTACAGAATAGCTAACTTACTAATTCCCATGATATCCAGCATATATCCATTCATTTCTGAAATAACATAATCATCTTTTTTTTTTAAGGTGGTATTTTCTTATAAAACCGTATTGTTACATTATCAAACCCAGCAAAATTAGTGACCTTGGGACTATCCAATATGCAGTCCATATTCAAAATATTTTTTAAAAAAATATGAGAAGAAAGTGTGTTTTTACAATCCCAAATGGCCTTATATTTGGTTGATGTGCCTTTTAAATCTAAAATATAGTTTTGAACCTTGCCAACCACAGCTAAAAAAAAAAAAAAAAAAAAAAAAAAACTCTGACAAGACTCCTGGGTCTGTTGTTATTTGGAAATTTTTACTTGAGAAATTTATTCTTTCAATACCCATGTTCAACTTCACCAATTGACTTCCAGGAAGCAATGAAGAGTCGAGTCCAGAGTAAGAACCATCGCTGGCAACGAGTACCCAGAGCACATGCCTTTGTCTTCTTTGTACACAGACACTCCTCAGGAGTCAGAATGAAATGCTACTGCCGTGCTCCTTGAGACAAACCCACTGCCTAATGCAAAGTTATGTGAGCAATATTATATTATTACAGCTACCATCATTTTCTATGTTACTAGAGAATGGGAAAAATACAGCCACTCAGAAAATATCAGCATGATGTCACTAAGCACATAAAGACACACCTGTATCCCACCAACAGTTGCATAAAACAAACTTAGACTTGCATTTCAATTCCCCATACCTTGCACTTTCTACTCCCTATGTCCTCAAAGTTTCATTCAGCAGACACTTCAAAAGCAGAGAAGCATGAACCCAGGCACAGATCTGATTTGTTGATGTCATTTGAAGTTGTGTGTTGAGAATAATACTCTCCTTTTAAAGAGTATCTTCATGATTTTTTGAAAAGCAAAATGTTATCTCTGAGTTGTCAAACTCACCTGTGCTTGCTGACCACATTTTTTATATGCATCAGATTGACACCCAAAACCTGTCTGGTATAAACACCTGAGTCTCCATGATCAATGTTATGCACCAAGAAGGCAGATTATTCATAAACATTAAGTAAATTTAATCAGGCAATAGGAAGACAGTTCAGTGGGTAAAGTGTTTGCCACCTAAGCAGGAGACCTAGGCTCAGACTCCCATCACCCAATTAAGAATCTGGGCATGGCAACTCTGTGGGTGGGAAGTGAAACAAGAATCGCTGGGGTTTGTGTGCTGACTAGTCTACCTGTTGGCAAATATATTCAATAAACGGGACAATAAGGAAAACACATGAATTGACTTACAGGCACAACCTACACACACTGAAATACAGTGTGTGCACACAAAGACACAAATACATACACCCACTGCTCCCTTCCTCTTCACACACTGAACTCCTTTGAATTTCTACCACCCTTTGAATTTTAAGGGTTCAATTTATTTTCTATTACAAATGTCTTCAGTGGTGGTTATGATATGATTTTTCTTTTTTTTTTTTTCTTTTTTTACTTTTTCTCATTCTTTCCATTTCAAATGCTAAACATCACCCATATTCCCACTACTAATGGGCTTTGAGTAGGCTCACTTTCAAACAGCTATCCTCTTACAATTAATTTTAAGTTGAAAAGTTTTCCAATGAAAGACATTTTTTTCTCCAACAGAAGTGGGGGGGACTAGAGTATTAAAGTCAGCTGCCATTACTTGAGTTTCTTGATGTGTCAGGCACAGTATCAGATGCCATACGCAAGACAATGACTTCCACGATTCTCACAGCTATAATGAAATTATTGACTGGAATCATCATTTTGCAGACTACAACACAGAAGCCAAAAAAATTTGGTTTCCCTGGGCTTACATGTCTAAGTAGAACTGTCTTCATAGCACAGAGCTGAAAGCACTTAATAGAAGAATAGCATAAAGTAGTTTAAATTGAAACCTAGAAGGTCCTATAGGAGATCAGCTGCCACCATTAAGACTGGAGGAATTAGAAAAGATGGATTAAGTGATACTGGGTTTCAATATTGTATCTTAGGTATGCTTTATGTATATAATTAGGGAAAAGTTATTGTGAAACAAAAAAATGGTATATTTTGGGAGTGACAAGCAATCAGATATGTTTCAAGTATGAGGCTATAGATGCAGGCATATACTAAAAGACACAACTGGGAAGAAAACTCAATTGTCAAGACCTGGAAAACCATACTAAGAAAAGTGAGCTTGCCTTTTACTGGCTTTGTGGATTCATTGTAATAATAATAGAAAGAAGGTGGCATGGTTATATTCATATCTTATGGACAACTATGACCTTAGAGTGAAGAATGAATAGGAGACAATTACAGAAGCCCGGAAAAGAAATAATGAGAATCCAATCTAGTCTGAGTGGAACTCAGACACATCATTGGAACAACAGTACTTCACTGAGGATCAAATGGAATGTCTAGAATGAAAGTAGTCATATTGCTGGCTCATAATACTTAAAGGATGCTGTTACCAATAACAACAACCAATAATGTGAAGCCTACACTTTACTTGAAGAGGCACCTGATATCATGTTAAGAAACTGTGCCAAAGTTGCTAGTAACATATTAGCATTTCAGGGTCCAGTACAGATGTATCCCAGGTACCACACCTGTTTGCCAACCTACTTTCATCTTGACTTGAGCAATTGAAATCTGAGTAGCCAAACTTCACTACTGATCCGGACTTCATACATAGTATTCTTGAAAAGAAAGTCTATATTTGGAAGGTAAGAAGAAAACAATTCTTTAATTTGTTTTCTGCAAATATTAATCTTTTATTGCAATATATCTGCATACTGTGAAATGAAAATACCCATGGGCTTCTATCCCTTATCCTGACACAAACCTTTTTAAATAAATAGACAGACTGATAAGAGAATTATTTATATACCCACTGTGGCCATCTGGGTTTGTTTTTCTACGAAACATATACGTGTAAAGGGGTAGTTAGATCCCAAGAAAACCTTTTAATATGAGGTCTCCAAGATAACTAACTTTCTACATGTACACAGAGTATACATGCATGTGAGCACATGTGCACACACACACACACCACATAAACATATGCTTTTTGTTGTTGTTTTATTTCTTATCAAATTAATCACAACATTGGGTCAGCCAGGCCTATTAATGGCATTTCTCATTTAGACCTTCTGGAGAGGCAGTTGCAGGTGCAATTTAATTTGTTGACCCATGATCAATAGCAATTAATAGCATCTCTTTAATCTTGTTCAAAGACTTATCTCCAGTTTCCAGTATCTATCATCTCAAGGGACAGGTAACTATACATGCAAGTTAGTTAGCTTCTAGTTCTCTTCAACCGCCTACATTTTGGATATGGTGTCTCTTTCAGAGGTCATTGTTTGCTATATGTTTTCAGCCATCACTCAAAAAGTTTATTCTAGCTTGTAATTCCATAATCCAAATATTAGAAGCCTGTACTGCTGAGAAAGAAATTATAGACTACTCCTTAATCCAGAAACACTGACAGACTTCTTTACAAATTGCACTATATTAATAAAATTGTTACTTACATTCCCTAGGACTTTGTGTTAAAGAGCAGCCGAGACAAATGCTGCAGTTCTGTCTTTTCCTATTTGTCATATTAATTAAAAAGTTATTCCTTTATTCCTAAGCAGCTTTTCAGTAGGAAAGTAGACACTGGTTGAACTGAGTAGTAGATTTTCTTTTTACTGTCAAGGCTTATGCAAGGCTGCAGCTACAGAGAGGGAAGCACCATGTTCTAAGTGTGGACATACGTAATGGCCGTATACTGGCCTAGACACATGAGAAGATTTTCTGGGACATGGGACTTGTGTTTGAGCTTTACAGGAAGAATATACCAGCATATAAAGAATAAAGAAAGTGGTCAGTGTCCCCTTTCAATTTTTAAGAGGGGGAGATTCTGCTAACAATACTTGGAACATGTAACTATCCAATTTTGCTGATAATGAAATCTATTCAAGTCATTAACTATGTGCCTGGATCAAAGCCAAGGTCTTGAAACTAATCAAAAGAGGAAAAAAATGGGTCATATCTATAGTGTGCAAAAATTCCTTGTCTTGTCACATCAGCTGTTTTTCCATAGTCAGTTTACTGACCAGTGGGATTCTTTCTCCTCTGCCTTCTTCTGGTATCAAGTGCACTGCATTTTTCCTGCGTTTGCATGTGATGAGTTTGCATCTCTACAGCTTACAGTTCTCTTCTTTTGATGGTATTTTTACTGTTGGACTCGTCAATGGGTCTTCTATGCACTATGAGGTTCAACTGTGGAATGGAAGATGAGAAAAGCCTGTAAAAGCACCAGTAAACAATCAAGAGATATGTGGTGTAGCAAGGGTCTCTTTTTAAATGTATGTAAATGATATCAGGATGATTACCTGCTCAGCCAACTCACAAGATTAGTTTTGAGGTCAATAGCCAATATATATTTCTTGTGTGATAGTTTTACACAAGAAAATAATAAAAAATATGCGAGACTATCTAATACATAATTTTTTCCATTTAAATAGCTATGTAAATATGAGATATGCAATGTGTATATTGCAAGGATAAGATGTCTTTGGTACACATGTGCATATGTGTGTGTGTGTGTGTATTTGTATCTGTATAAGTAGTAAAAGCCTACATACAGAATTGTAAAAAGCTGTAAATATTATGGAAGACTTATGGTTCTGTCATTAAGGTCAAAAATGTGAAGTTTCAATCCATCTCCTACACTCCACTCTCTTTTTTACCTAGCATGAGCAGGCTAACAATAATTCTTATCTAACTTTTGCTTTCTTGTGAAACATTTCATTAGTTCTGCTTGTTCGTAGATTTAATTTCCCACCCCTAATCATTTGTGGCTCATGCGGTCCATCGATTTCAGAGGGAGGCAGAGAACATGAGCAAAGGAGACTTACAGAGGGGGCTGAAAGTCAAGCTGTTGGGGAGTCTAAAAATCACTGAAGTGAAGGTGAAATTTATCTATCTATTAAGAAGGAAAAGGCATTTCTTATTAAATATGAAAACTGCTAAGTATACGGTTGGGAGATTTTGTTTGCTTGCTTTCCGTTGAGGTTGTCTTTTCATTTTCGACCAGACAAATATTTCCACTTGAGAATGTTTCTTTGTCACCCACCTACCTGCTATCTGCCATGGCTTTTCAGAATACCATGGGACATCCAGACGTGCAACAGGATATGTTCACATGGCTGGAAGCGAATCTTCTCCAAGCCACTTCGTTTGTTTATGGAAGGCATTCTTGTATCCTGTTGGTTGAACTGACAGTAGCTTTCAGATCCCCAGAGAACCCTGAAATGTTCCTGGAGTCTCTCGACACTCAATTGAGTGTTTATTCAGTGTGACAAATGTTCTGCTGTCAGGAATGTTAACCTTAATTGCTTGGTTTTGCTATAGATCCCTATCAGTATCCTTGAGTTCATGAGTTACTGAACACTCTGGATATACATAGTAGAAGAAACAAAGTCCCTGTCCCATTTCCCCCTCTGATTCCTCCAGCACAATAGCATTTACTAGCAGTCAGGCCACTGACTACATAGACTCTAGTGTTAGAACTCCATGGTAGTTTTGGGAGAACATCATGACTGGTTGTTTATTTTTCATAAAACATCTTGTATTCAAGTTGTCCTCCAACGAACTGGGAGGCCAGACTCAAAGCAGCAACTCGGCAAAATGATGCGTTTTTAAACTCATAACTTTAAAAATGAAACAGTGCAAAGAATCACAATATTTCACACCACCAATGTAGCGGGAATGATGCATTTTCCTCTTTGCACTGTACAAATAAAACTAGGGCATACATCTGTAATCGCATGTCCTGCATCACTGATTTGTTCTTTCCGAAGAAGAGCAGTCATCAAAATCATATGGCTGTTGAAACAATGTCAACTCAGAGAGATACTCTTTACAATCTACATTTTAGTGCATACAAACCCAGGGCATATAGGCTATTGACTAGGACCATACTTGTTCCTCTTGCTGTTTTCCAGAGACATAAAAGAACATCTTAGAACTGTACCGTGTTTGCATCGAAATGAAGTTAAAAACATGTTCTCTAGGAGCTGGCAAGATTGCTCAGTGGTTAAGAGAAGTTGCCAAAAAAAGAAGAAGAAGAAGAAGAAGTTGCTGTGCAGCCATGAGGACCTGAGTTCAGATCCATGTACCCACAATACGAGAGAAAGTGGAATGTGGCTCTCCTGTGCCTGTAACCCTCATGTGTGAAAGCCAGAGACAGGATGATCCTTGGGTCTTGCTGGCTGCCAACTAACCAAAAAATATGAGCTTCAGGATCAGGGAACAAACATGCTTCAAAGGAATGAGGGAGAGGATGATAGGCGACCTAGGGTGCTCCTCTGACCTCTGTGCACTCACACCACACACATGCATATGTCATCAATAGACACACAAAGTTAGAAAAGCAGTTTTTAAGAATAAAAAAAGAGGTGTAGGGTGGAAGAGGTATTTCACTCCTCTTCTCAGACATACAATAAAACAAAAATTTTGTACATTGATTAATTTGAACAATTGTATATTTAACTATCACGAGAACTGGAATTAAACTGGATAATCTGGTCTATGGTAGTCTGCATCGATACATGATTTATGTCTAGTGATAGGTCAAATGCACCAGATCACTATAAAGGTTCACTTATTAATAGTTCCACAGATATTCTGTGGATAACATCTACAAGGACAAATGTGTTCCTTCTTTACATGAACAACATAACCTGAATGACTATATTATTTTATTTTAGTGTAGTAAGAACATTTAACATGATATCAACTCTCTAAATAATGCTCTAAGTGTTTGATACTGTGGTGTTGATCTAGGTAAAACGTTTTGTATAGTGTACTTAGAATTTATCCTTTTGCTCATCTGACATTTCTTGCCCGATTATCAGTGACTCCTCTTTCTCTAGTCTGGAAAGTCACCACTCCATACTTTGATTTTATGAATTAATCTCCTCTGTAGATACCTTATAAAAAACCAGAATCATGTGCTGTTTATTTTGACAGACTGGCTGCTTTCACTTAGTATAGTGTCCTCAGGATTCACCTACATTACCATATATACGTCTTTTAGAAGGTTGACTCTTCTCTATTATATGCACAGACACTTTGTTATTCATTTATCTACCAACAGACATTTTTAGATTGCTTCCATATTTGCCTATAATGTCTCAATCTATAATAAAATGGGCATCAATTAGCATTTTTGAACTCTTAATTGAATTATATTAATGACACAGAAAAGCAAATACTGTAGAGCGTACTTACAGTGTTGGGTATATAATAGAATGAATGAGTCCCGAGTACTCCAGATGTCCTCATGTGCTCCTCAGTTAATATCATCACAGCCATAAAAGATATTTCTACTAGGGATGGCTGAACTAACAGCAAAACTTGTTTTATACCTGTTCTGAAACCCTATGCAAATAAGCACACACACAAAGGTGCCTCCCAAACCTGGCATCTTTCACTCAATGTTTTGTTAAAATCTCAACCTCATTCTTTTTTTCCCATGAGAAATGAGATTTAATTTCATTATACCTTCATTTCTAAGGTGAAGTGTAATTATTAATATTTAAAAAATTGAAATGTCTTCCAAAGATCAAAAATTATAAAGAAATAAGGGAAATCTGTGCAACCTAATTCTTTTTCTTTTCTAGGGAATTTTTAATGCAAATATTACTGTAGGAATTTGCAGGACTCATGCACTGGCAGGCTTCTGAGCAGAGGTAAGTAAGTGTGGGGCTGAGTTTCTAGCTTTGGAGAGAGCTTAGCCTTCACTGTACTATTTGTAGCTGGATTTGTTACACATCATTTTCCCAACTTCCGTCTTCAGTAAAGTCTTTTGCTAGCCTTGAAAGAGAAATGAGACTTCCTGACAATTGAGCTCAGAAAGGTCACATCTGAGATAGAGAAAAAAGCAACGTTACATCCAGAAAAGTGTCACTGGAGCCTGAAGGGATCCAAGAAGAGCTTACCCCAGAAGGCAGTGTGTGCCTTGCAGTCTTTGCTTTAGCAACCTCACTGGCCACACCTCCCCATGGCTCCCCTTTCTGTCCCTTAATCCCCAAATTAACCTCACACCCAGATTTCATCGGATCCTTGCCAATGTTCTTCCACAGTTTTCTGAACTGTTCTTGAAACACTCACGACTGTATAAGTAATTACTCTTAAGGGCTACAAGAATCACTTCCATAGAACTACAGGTTAACATGGGCACTTAGCAAGCCTCTAGGTACACAGGAGATGTTTAATGATTAGCTCTTGAATAAGCAGGTTAATGAAGAGAAAGAAGTAAATATATACCCTAGGCAGCCTTAAAACATACAATTTTACCTCTGAATCTTTTGACTTTTTCCTTCTTCTTGGTGTTCTTAAATCAGAAGAAATATGTAATTATTTTTAAACTAATCAAAAGTGAACTCTCCAGGATAAATAAAATTACATTTGAATTTAATAAACACAATAGATTCCTCATTTCCAGAAATGTGCATGCAAGCGTTTCCTTAAATTAAAGGTCCAGCTTAGTGATGAGAGTCTAAATCCCAACAAATAAATGGAAGGTCTACTGGCACATTTGATCAGAAAGATGCATATTAATACATTGTGGACAAATGGACCAAAGGAGTATATCAAAATGACATTTTATAAAAATTTACATTGTGTACACTTCCCTTCATGTCTCTTATTAATAGGTCCTTCTAGGATGAATCATTTAGTAGAGAGAATAAATGAGAGAGGCAGGTTGAAATTTGTTATTTTTATGTTCACCTGCTGTTTCTTCAGAGAAATTAGACTATTTTTACCTGGTGCTTCTGGGAGTCTTAGAATGATCAAGGAGAACATTCATAGCATTTTGGTTTTGTTTCTAAGTGATACTGATAGACATCTGATGAGCCCAGTGTTACCAGATAAAGATAACCACTAACTGTCCTACAGTACATCTTTCTTGTTTTCTACTTGTGTGTGTGTGCATTTGTGTGTGTGGTTGTGCATGTGGAAATATAAGGTGAATGTTAGGAATTATCCTCAATGACCTGTCCATTTCATTCACTAAGATAGGGCCATACCCGTATGGTTAGTCTTACCAGACAACTTGCTCTGAGGATGCCCTATCTCCACTTTTGAGGCTAGAATTGCAAGCATGTTATCATACTCACCTGCCATTGTGTGTAACCTCTGTGCATCTGAAACCCTTGTCTTCACACTTGGCATCAAGTTCTTCAACCACTGAACCATCTCCTTATCTCATTGCATTTTTTTAAAGAAGTTTCTTTCTTAAGGGAGAGATTCCAAAGTTGGAATTGGGTTCACTCTACAGACTGTGAATGACTTGATCTGACAGTCATTAATTATTAGCAATAATCTACACATAAATTTACATGTCTAATACATCAAACATATTTATAGCACTTATTATTATGTATGTCAGCAACAAATCATACAATCCTGGAATTTTAACTGGTCCCCATAAACTGGTAGGATCTATCTTAAAATTTTTACATTTTGCTTTGATGTGTCTCCATCAGGAATTGTTACCATAATGGCTGTGATCACTGCCTGTTTCTAACCTATAGTTGACACGGAGAGCATCTCATTAAGAATTCTCTCAAGGTTTTTCATTAATCTACTCAATTATCCAAAACTCTCAGCCAAAGGAAAGGGAATGTCATGTAAAACTATTGAATGTATTAATTTAACTCGAAGACAATTTAGCAAGCATTCTTAATTATTAACCACATGGAAGGCACTGGGCTTGATGTTGTGAATGCAAAGGTGAAGAGAAAATTGTCTTTCTCTTTAAAATGCTGTAGTCCAGTGAAGGAAAAATAAAATTTGCCAATAAAATTTCAATGCATAAAGGTTTGTATTCAATGTGTGAGAACTTGAAAGAACATTTACTATTTCAAATTGGGTTTGAAGGGGAGCATTCTGGAAAAAAAAAGATGTTGAGTCTTGAAATGGAGCAGAAACTCACTTGCTACAAAGAGATAGAGTGTAGCATGAGAAAAGATATGAGACATGAAGCAAAATGGTGTTTGTGAAAAGCCTCAGGCACAGACACAGTACCTCAGACTGAGCATGGAAGGTAGGGAAGCAGGTGCAGACCAAGTCAGAAAGGACACTGTGCATCTCTCAAGAATTCACAACTCAGCAGATGTTAGCAAATCTGTTCAGAAATTTGTATGTGGACAACTACCATAGTCATAAAGATGAGGGGTTTTATTTATGCTCTTCCTTCTTTAGGACGTGCAGTCATACTTTGGTATGAATGAGAAATTCTTCTGGGACCTCCTAGGGATTTGAGGAGAAGGAAGAGGGGTGTTATGTAGCCAAATATGTGCCTTAAAGAGGATTCTGATCTTAATTATGTTATGAAAATGTGTTTGGGGGAAAGAGACATGAAACTAAGCATGGCTATATATCAGATGTATGGGGCAGAAGTCGGAGTAATGGGAAGAAGGAAGAGGAAGTAGAGAAGAATTTACAACAGAGCATCCTCCTTCAGATAAAATAAAGTAGACCATTTGTCATTAGACAATGACATGAGGACTGAATAAGGAAGCTGTTTGGAAAAAGTCACACCAGGAATGACATTTGAACCACAGTATAGCAATAACCTTGGGTTTGTCAGAATACAATGAGTTAAGTGTTGGGTACACTGAGTTACAGTTCACAAAAATATATTCAAGTATCCCCCTCTAGTAGCCCACTGATAATATGAGTTTTAGGTGAAGGCTTCATTCAAAATAAGGAAGCAAGTTGAAGTATGTTAGGTTCACTAGTAGCTGTTTAAACTGTGAAATAGTTGCAATCACACAAGAGAAGACTAGAAAAAGCATTGGTATTGTTAGCATACAGAAACAAGCCAAATGAAGATCTGTTGGAACTATGATTGGAATGTCATAAATACAGTGTGGTCATCCATATTTCTACATTCTCCTCCTGCTACGAATCTTAGTCTGTGTTTCCAATCATAAAAATATTCACTAAATCTTGTACACCTATATTTAAGAGAAGCAAAGCCAAGAACTAATGACAGATTAACGGTGAGCAGAATTTAAGTGGCCTGAATGAAAATTGATTCTCGTTATTTAAGAAATATTCAACATAATGTTTTAGTGCTATATATTGTCATAGACAGATACATATATTACTGGATAAAGGGCATGTGAGCACTATATCTTTACATGAATAATTCTTACCTATAGGTGCTGTGATGCTCATTTCTCAGTCCATTAAGTTCAATTTAATGCACATAGAACATGTCTAGAATCAATGGGACTTTAAAGGTTTCGTTTTCAATTTTACTCAAATGAAAAATAATATGTGTAGTACTTGATATTTCTAGCCCTTAAGCAACTTCAGCAACAGGCCCCACAGGAGGCATGAGGCCAAGGTTAAAGCCTTGTAAGTCAAGATGCTATGGTACCCAAAGAACCAATTCTCATTGAATTTTGTGTCTCTCGTAGTTGATTGGCACACCCAGAATCTGAGAGCAGAAGTGGTACACTGGGGTTAATTTACGTTGCAGATGTAGAACTCTTGCCATTAAAATTTCCTGAACACTCACAAAACCCAAGGTTGATGTGTTAGTTTCTGAGTCATTTGATGGTTTTTGTGTTGTGCACAAGAAACAAAAGAATGTTTTATTTTCCAAGATAAAAAGGTAACAGGTGTAGGCACTGTGGGTCCCATTTTTGCTGACTTAGGAAGTACACTTTACTCTGTCTAACTCAATTCTGCATCTGTAGATTCATATAAAAATAGATAGAAAACAAGTAAAGTGTGTCAGTACTGACCATATGGACTTTTTATAAATGCTATCATTCCTTAAACAATACATCAACTATGCATCTACTATTTACATTGTGTTAAGTATTGTAAGAAATATAGAAATGACTTGGAACACACATGTTAGTATAAAGGATAGTCATAGATTATATGTAGGTAAATTATTTTATGTAAGAAATGTGAGCACCTATACTTATTTGTATCCAGAGGAGGTCCCAGAAAAATTCTTTCTGCATACCAAAATATAACTATGCTTCCTAAAGAAGAAATAGCATGAGTAAAATCCCACTCTTCATGACTACAGAAGTCCATGTACAAAGGTAGAAGGCCTTAACACTTTTGCCCAGATGGCAGACCCCCTACATTGACCTTTGTTAGTGATCGGTGTGCATATCTCCAGCAATGGACATTATCAGTCTGATGCAATCATTTGCTGAATGTACCTCATGGTTGTACAATGGCTTATAATTTATACATGTTTTCAAGTAGAATATTTAATTTATATTTGAGAACTCACTGCCATGGCAGAGCAACATTATTATTGCATCAGGTTATTAAAGAAAGTTTCAAGAGGTTAAACAGTTTGCACAAAAATTACATGTTCAGTAAATTGCAGAACTCATCTCAAAGCTAAGTACCTTCCACCTTTTAAGCAAATATTAGGTTCATTCCATTCTGTGTATCTTATAAAAAAAATAAACAAAAACTATGGCAGTCACAGGCTGAGGTTGAGGTCATACTCGGACTAATGGCTACTGTTGTAGAATAACAAATGTTGTAACTGGTGCTTTACCATTCTCACAGAGCCCTGTGTCTCTTTACATCTGTCCAGATCCCTGAGATGGACTTTGCATCATCAAAATACTTCAGCATCCACTTTACTATCCATCTTCTCCTAGGAACCAATTTTCTAACAGTCTTTCAAGAGACTCAAATGTGACAGGTTCATTAAAAGATTTTACTTAATTTCCATGGACTCATTTACTATTCCCTCCTTGAGCTATCAAGATAGCTCTGTTCCCACACCTGTACAGCACATATTACATTATGTGACAATATCTCATGTTATGTATCCTTCCCAGGACAGTGAGTTTCCAAACACAAGTACTTAGTTTTCATTTTTGCATCATCCATAGTATGAAGAAGAGACTGACATATAATAGGCATCCAGTAAATGTTGGGTGAGTAGATGAAAAATCAGCCTATAGGGTTGTTGACAATGTATTCAGTTCCAGCACAGCAGAGATGGATGTAGATGTTAAGGTTCTTAGAGAGACACCAGTGCCAGCTGAATATCAGTTATCAAACTGTTCAAGGTTAGAAGCATCAGGATTTGAGGTTTGATTTTTTTTCTTTAGATTTTTTTAATGTTTGTATCTTGGTTAGGGTTTTGTTGCTATGAAGAGACACCATGACCAAGACAATTTTTATAAAGGAAAGCATTTATGGCTTCAGAGTTCTAGTTCATTATCATCATGGTGAGAAGCATGTCAAAGCACAGGCAGACATGGTACTGGAAAAAGAGTTGAGGGTTCTACATTTTGATCAATCCAGAGGCAGCAGGAGAGACTGCCATGCTGGGCATGGCTTGAGCATCTAAGACTCCAAAGCTGACCCCACTGATCACTTTCTCCAATAAGGCCACACCTACTTGAACAAAGCCACATCTCCATAGTAACACTGACTATGGCCCTGTTTAGGCTATTTTCTCTCAAATCACCATAGTTTGCATATATAAGAAGATCACTCATGGATGGGACCTAAGTCTAAACCTAGAAGCCTTATTCCATACACAGCTCATACACACAGCCTGAAGGTACTATAATTTTACACAATTGTATTAGAGAGCTTACATTTTGATTACAATCTATGCTTGAAATATGGAATTTTTCAGTTGGAGGTTATGTGTTAGCAATAAACAGCTTGTATTTTAGAGAATTCTACATTCAGGATTTTTAGATTATAAATATTCAACCTGTATTGACTACAAGTTAATGATTCTTTCACATGCATAGCAGATAGTGTGATAGTCACTAAGGAAGAAATTCAGGAATAGTAATGTCTTCTTATTACTTTTTTCAAATCATATCACACAGGCATCATTCCAGACCAAATCAAAATATTTCAAGGTAATAAATATTTACTGTGGGTTGTTTTTAAAGACTGGGTCATGCTATGTAGTCCTGGATGGGCCTGGAACTTGCTCTGTAAACCAGGCTGACCATGAACTTACAACAATGGTACTACTGCCTCTGTCTCCCAAAAGGCTGAGATCACAGGTGTGTTCCACTGTGCTGAACCATAATATGGATATTAAATACTAAAAAAGGAATACGTACAGAGTCATCTACATAGCCTTAAATTTACTGGTTCAGAACATTTTACAATGACTGTTGGTCTCCAAAATCATAGCCTACTAAAATTACCCATTTTTTTCTATAGCCAATCCATATGTTTGCTGCTTTCAATTTTATATTAAGCCATATGTCTTATTTCATCACATGTGTTTACATACATACAAAAATCAGCTGTGAGTACTTGATGATCTATAATGAAGACCACCTCAATGATATATAGTAACCACAATGACATTGAGACGTATTCATGAGAAGCAATAAGTCGAGGCCAACTAGAGACCACTAGAGAAAATTCAAAACAACAGATGTGGAACCTGTGAATGCACGAGTTTAATGAATACTGTTGGCCAGTTACATATAAGACAATGCAGAGACTGTTATGCAGAATTCAACATGCATAATGGTATATACTATAAACATTCTAATAATTAATCTCCCACTTCTACCTTCCATGTTATTATGTTGTTGTGCCCTTTTATTCAGTAGAAATTCTTAAAGAAATACTCTAAAGGCTTCCAGTCAAGATGATACCTTGAATTAGCATATAACCTTCTCTGACATTCACATATATAAAGTACTGTTGGGTTTGATATGGGATTTAAAATGGTTGAAGACAAACTTAAAGCATATACAAAACATCCAATGTCGAGAAATAAAGTATTAAAAAACAACCAAACAAACAGATGTAAGTGGACACATCAGACTCAGATTCAACCTAAACCCAGAAATACTCAGAATATATTCATTCATGTGTATGTGCACATGGTAAAATTTCCCCAGAGATTAGTTGGTGAAAGGCTTTTTACTAGGGCTGTCCTTTCTCCAGTGTCACTATGGAACAAGCTGACTATCTCTAGATAGGATAAATCATGCTCACAAAATCACAGGGAGGAAAAAATGGACACAAAGTCACACTAGGGAACTGTTGCTTAAGGTGAGCTTACAAACTGAACTTTCTAGCATATTAAAAATGACCAAGCTAAGAAAAGAAAGAGCAATCATTGAAATGTGGAGAAAAAAATGGATTTAAAATAGAAATGTCCCATGTCCTCAAAGCAATAAATAATATCTGTAACATTAAAAATATGAAAATAAAGCAGCCAAATATGAATAGAAATAGGAAAGAAGACATTTGGGAGTGTAGAAATTAAAATTAGGTACTAAAATAAAATAAAAATACACAAATGATCTACTCTATGTAGCCAGAGTCAAAATTAATTTTAGAAAAGATATATATCTACCCACAATAAAGTAAGGTACACAATAAAGTGTAAGGTATGACATATTAATAAGGATGACTAAAAGAACACATCAAACTTCTTCAGAGAAACTATATAATAAAAACAGAAAATAAAGTCAAACTTCTAGTAAGCAAGGGAAAAAAAGCTAGAAAAATCTGTCCGACAAAATCATACCAAGGAATGGAGAGAATATCAGAAAATAATCCGTTAAATGATTTTGATTTAATTCAAATAAATCAATAATAAAATCAAATGTAAGTAGATTAAAATTTTATAATAAAAGGCCATCAAATTCACCCAACATCTTATGAAATATACAAAATAATAATAATGAAACTTTGAATAAGCTTAAAGACCATACACTAGGTCAAAATTATAACATTAGGCTATTGTCTGTCATTTTCATGGCATTGACATCCACAGAAAGTAGAATTATAAAAACAATATTGAGTGGAAATTGTAACAGGGATCAGTGACTTCCTCACATCATGTCAAATGTAAACACAGAGAGATACCAGTTAAACTGGTGATAACAGGTTTTATCTAGTAACTACAGAAACAGAGTAGAACTCTACCAGTCCATATGGGACAGAGGAGAACCGCAGAGTGTTAGAGGAATAAGAGAGAGAGAGAGAGAAATATGGGCACTCAGAGAAGTCAGAGAAAAGACACATCACAAAGAACCATCTGTGTCCAGTATGAAAGTGGAAGCAGGCTATTAAGTAATCCAAACAAGGTTGCCATGCTTCCACAGAAACTGGGAGATTAGGCTTATCCTTCTTGACTTCTGCAATTGTATGGTATGCCCAGGTTTTGAGAACTGCACTACCCCATGCTTGGGGGCCAAAATGTCGGGGACTGCTCTATCAATGTTGGAACCCGCACTGCCAAAAGCCTTGGGGGCTAAATTGTTCCGGCTCGTACTGCCCCAAGCTGCTCCAGTCCACAGGTCAGGGTTCAGCAAGAGAGAGCGTGAGGACGGACATGAAGAATGGAGACCAGACAGAGTGTGATTCAATCCCATTTATTCTTCAGTCTCTCTTCTTCTCTCCAAGTCCCTAGATCCAAGTCCTTAATTCCTAGCACCAAGTCTCAAGTTCTAATTCTAGTTCCAGCTGTAATAAGTCTCAAGTCCTTATCCCTAGTTCTAAGTTGCTAGTCTCTTTCTCAGTTCCAAGTTCTCTTCCAAGTTTCAAGTCTCAAGTGCTCTAGTCCAAGTGTCTGTCTTCTGTCTGCCTCTCACCTTTTATATGTTTCACTTCTAAGTCATGCCTTTAAGTCGCACCTTTATGTCTTGTCTCTAAATCGCATCTTTATGTCACACCTTTAAGTCTCACACACCCAAGGAAAGATCCTGGGTATCTAAAACAAGATGTTATCAGAGTGTGCTCAGCTGTTGTGGGCTGTTGTAAACAAGTCTCTTGTCAGGGTATATGGCTCAAGATGGCTGCAAGGATGATAGCCTCCTTCTGTCGACTCCCCACAGATAGCCAACTTCTGTCAGCTCCCCACACCCAGGCCCTCTCAAGAGTGAAAGAGCAAGCACTGGACATTTACTATTGTGACCTGCTTTATGTGTTTAGAAAGGGCATCTCATCAGGCTTTCTAAGGAGTAATGGAACTATCCTGGGAATGCTATTTTTGTTGCTCAATTACCTATTTGGGGGCTAGTATCTTAGTGCAAAGGTTTGCATGGGATTGTCCTCTGCAGAGTTTTGCCATAGTTGTATATACCCCTCAGGGAAAAAAATCTACATATATTCCACCTAGCTGGCCTCAACCAGTTTTGCTTACAAATAGTCTTTGTGATATGGTATCATTAATTTTGTTCAATCTCAAACTTTAAGTATATGTCCTTTAGTAGTGTGACAAAATAGGAAACAGGACAAAGTGCTTTCTGCACATATGGGAGCCTTTGAGTTGTCTAGAAGAAAAGCCATTGTTCAGGTGTTTAGATTGTGACATGAAATACTATGCTTTCCATGACAAACCATTTATATGCAAAAGAATGAGTCCCAGACAAACTCTAGTTATCAATGTTTGGGTTCTGGTGAACATTTTTTTAAAAAATAAATGTAGTAAGTCTGACATGTCAAGGAAAACAACTGACAACTAACAATATCTGTTGCCAGTGATGAAATCCAAGCTTTCAAGTGAAAATTAGAAAATTGGAATTTTGTAAAATTGGTATTCATCACTGTGAGCTTGAAAGCACTGCAATATTTTAAAAGTGTTCTAAGAAGATCATGGTTATGTTAATAAATGTGATTTTTGGCACTTTGTAATGAAATTTTCTTCACTTGAAAGATCTGTATAATTCAGTGAACCAGTATTTTTCCAAATGCTTAGCGTTATAAAATCAAATAGAAATACAAAGAAAGAGCAAGAACAAACAGAGAGCATTACCAAAGTGCATGGTTGTAAGGCCCAGTGGATATATGTGATTATATGCAACACAACTCTTATATTTATAGCTTAGGGATCATCCTGGAAGACAGGCAGAAAGATTCTATGAGTCAGAACAAGAAGTTTGCTATAAGACTATACCACCTACACTCATCAATATGGATGTCATGACCGAAACAGAGACATCATCAATAGACATGCTAATGTGAAAGGGGTAAAACCCATGAAGCGTCAATCACAGATGATGAACTGCAAGCAACTAAGTAATGCCAGGAGTAGGAGAAACAATCATCTCCAGGGAAGAGCACATTCATTGGGTATCCAATACCAAATGGTCAGTTCTAAAAACATATACATGTAGCAACATTATGCAGAGCAGGGAGTTGTATTTAGTTGTATTTATATATTTAGGAAAACACACACACACGTACACACATCTGAAAAAAGTAAAGAGAAGAAACTGTGGATTTGATAGAGTGCAGGGAGGGTTACATGACAGTGGCTAGAGAGAGAGAAGAGAAAGAAGAAAAATGGTGTAATTGTCTTATAGTCTTTAAACATTTTTTAAATTATTTTAAAGAAGTGTAAAATAAACAACTGGTTTCAGCATAACAGAGCAACTGAGTTTATTGACTTGAATTCATACCGACCTTGCCACTATCTATACATAGAAAGATACTGTTGTGTTTCATTATTCATGTGATTCAACATATCCTTGATATTCCTAGTCATGATAAAAATGATGAAAAGAACTTATGTATTAGCTGTACTAAATTAAGGCACAATTGCTATGATTTGCCAATTATAATATTATTTACATAGAAAAGTCAAGGGGATGAGAAGTTCCCTAGTGGGTAAAATGCCTGCAGCATAAGCATGACAGCTTGAGTTTAGATCTCCATTATTCTCATAAAACACAGACACAGTGACCCTCAGCTATACCCACAGTGCAGGGAGAGGAAATACTTGAAGCTTGTTTGCCACCTTAGCCAACTGATAAGTTCAATGAGCGATTCTGACTCAAACACCAGGGTGGAGAGCAATTGAAGAGAGCTGATTTCAACCTCTGGCCTCCACATAAACATGGACATGCATTCAGAGTCACACGGACATGTGCACACACCAGCAAAAACATATATATATATATATGATATATATATATATATATATATCATATACACATACAACATACAGGCAAAAGAAAATGTAGAAATTGAAAATTCAAGAAAATATCAAGCTATAAAATCTCATAACATGACATTCAATATCATTCATCACACTCAATAAGGTCACTATACAAAATTCCATAGTCACATATGTACAGTTACCATGGATAAAAAGTACAACAGAAATAAAGGTTCTCATTCATAATAATAACAGAAAATATATGGCACCTAGGTATAATACTAAGTCTTGAATAACATCCATCAAGGACTACCACCAAGTCTGACAACCTGAGTTCAATACTCAGGGCCCATATATTAGAGGAAAAATCTCAATCCTGAAAGCTCTCCTTTGAGAAGATGTGCACACAACCTGCATGCACACACATGACAAATAAGTAAATTAATTATTTAAAAGATTCTAGACATATGAGAAGTATAACATATGCACAATGAAGAATCTATCTAAAATTAATCTACAAAACTTCACACGGCTCTTACCAAAGTCTCTTCAAAATATTATAAAATTGCAGTTGAGCTTGAAGTTCATTAAATAAAATATCTAAAATTTTAAGACACTATCTATAGTGACAAAATGGCATCTTATACAAGATGTGACAAAAGAGCTATATAAATATTGCAAAGGAAAAATCAAATATATAAAGAAATATAATACTTATATTCAAAGGAAAACAATATAATTAAGTATGCCCCAAACTAGCATAGAAATGTAATGACAGTATAATAAAATTGTAGACATAATAATTTTAAAAACCTGATATTCTGATTCCAAATATGTGTATGGGATAATGAATAGTGGCATGTTCTGTTAATCAGGCACTTTTATACAAATTTTGTTTGTTTAATTGTTTTTAAGTGTGTGTGTGTGTGTGTGTGTGTGTGTGCACTGTAGTAGCATAGGTGTTCATATACTTAAGTGGAACTGCATTTCCAAGGAGTACATGTGGAGGTTAGAGGTTGATACAATGTCTTTCCTCAGTAGCTTCTTCAAGAAATCTTTCTCTTTCTGTTCAGAGTTTCTCTCTCTCTCTCTCTCTGAACCTGACTCTTGCTGTTTCAGCTAGACTGATGTCCAAAAAGCCTTGAGGATTCTGTTGGCTCCAGTCCACAACACTAGTGTCACAGGCATGCACCAGAATGACTGGCTTTTACTTGGGCTTAGGCATCTAAAATTAGGTCTTCATGCTTATGCAGAAAGGACTTCACTGACTGAGCCATCTCTCTATCTCGTTAAGACTGTTAACTACAACCCTACAATAATCAGAACAGCCACCTCTATAAGGTAAGTGTACTATCTGTCACCTCAATTTTATTCAGAGAAAACACAACATGCTCCAGACCAAGAAAACAATAATAATTAAAAAAAATATTTCCCAATTTTCATCCAGTGACTTCTCCCTCGTCATTATACCATATTATTAAAAGTGTCAAATTAGATGGTTTTCTTGACCTTTCTTCTCCTACTGAGCTATCTGTTCAAAATCAAATTGTGGCTTTGGAAGAAACATTTAAGAACAAACAATGCCACTCATATGCATCTGTGCAGTGTTGGTTTCCAAACATGCTTTGAGACCAACATTCATCATCTCAAGGACTCGCCTCTTTAGGAAAATGGCACCTATCCTTGAGATGTCCTCTGTTCTTAGAATGTAATCTTGTTGTTGCAACCTTGTTGACATTGAAGAGACTGAGTATGTCTATACTGATGATATGTCCAGTATGTGGGATGAAAAATATACTAATGGAAGAAATGGTAGTGTTTTCGACTGGCATAATGGATATGTCTCTGAATTTGGAAGTAGACTATATTGATGGTGTTCTGTCTGGTAATGATAAACTGATTTAAAAAGGAGCTTATTAAAAGAATACAGAAAACCCTGTGAATGGCTCAGTTGGCAAGGAGCTGTTGAGTTCCATACTAGGTGCCTCTGCTTATGCTCTAATGGAAGAGTTTACTTGGCTCCAAGATCAATAGGCAAGTTGGCCTGAAAACCCCTGGAAATACTTCTTAATTCCCTGTGTGGAAATCTGTGCAGGCTAGTGTCAAAGATGTGGACAGCTGGTTGCTGATTGATTGTGGTCAGTGTTAGGTGATTATTGGTAGCAGATGGACTGGGAAAATATCAATCACTACTGACATGATCACTAACCAGAAACATCTGAGTGATGGAGCTGACTAAAAAGAAATGTACTGGACCTATCCTGATATTGGCCAAAGTGATCTACCATGACCAAGTCGGTGAAGTGACTTTATGCCATGGAGGCCACGACTGTGATATCAGTAATGGCTGCTGGGGATGCTCTTCTGAACCTGAATCTTCAGTCTGGCTTTTCTATGGAGACTGTTAAACAGACAGAGGCAAGCATGCTTTGAGCATCATCAATGCCTTTTCCAGATGGACTGCTGCTTGTTAGAGACCTCTGTTGCCCTGGTAACCCCCTAGAGGGGAAGCCTATTTTGGTTGATGTGTTGTTCTTTGCAAGAACAACCAAGAAGAATGATCCATTTGGTGTTGACTCTTTAACAGCTTGTCAGCCACAGAATCGCAGATTGGTAATGTGCTTATTTTCACTCCAACAAGCATCATTATCATCACTGATGGACAGATTATAGAATAGAAGTATTTTACCAAAGCATCTGCCCTGCCATTATTATTGGCTTGTCTAGTTCTGCTATCAAATCAGCTGCTAAAATCTGAGTGATGTAGAAGCAGTAAGCATTATGAAAGTACAGTTTGGATCTGATCTTGATGCTGTCACTCAACGACTCTTGAGTTGTGCTATGTAACTGAACAGTAGACTTTCAAGCTTATTGAGAAATAAGTGGCTGATATCTATGTAACTAGAAGTATCATGGTAAGATCACACAGTTAAGTATGTTTTCTTGTCTCCTTTGTCAGACAACAGCAAACCCCATAGGACAAAGTTGGGGAATCAAGAAGATCTCAGAAGAGCTGAATGAAAAATTCAGAAGAGACTGTAATATACTTCTTGGCTGCATTTGAAATATGAATTCCTATGAAATCACATCAAACAGTAGCCTTGTTCTATCATTTCTTCTCCAGTAAAATGTGTGCCTTTGTGAAAGAATTATTCTCATGCTCCTGGTGTACAGAAATACTGTTATGAATAAAAGGTCAACACTGAGTGGATAAAAGCAGAGAGAAAGCCAAACGATTCTGAGGAAGAACCATGTGGGCTATGGGGAGGTAGCTCTGAGCAGATGTGTTACTGACACATAAATCATAAAATATGTCAATGAAGTCAGCTGAAGAACTTCTAAAGAACATTTGATTTATGAGCTGTATAACATTGCAGATAAATGCTAAGTGAATGGCATCTTAAATATTACGGGCACAATTGAAGTAAAAAGTCTGCTTAGTTTTTGGTCAACTTTACATGAATTACCATTATCTGGGCAGAGAGAAGTTCAATTGACGAAATGCCTCCACTAGCCTGGACTTTGAGTGCATGCTCATGTGTACACACACACACACACACACACACACACACACACACATACATACGCACACACACACACACACACACACAAAAATAAGATATGTACTATAATCAGAATATGTATATGATGTATGTGTATGTATATGTATATATCAGGAGATATATATCTATATATCTATATACCTAAATATATAGATATATCTCAGGGGAAAAGTGAGTTTGATCAAGTTCAAGCTAACTGTGCTATCTCTTCCCAGCTGAGCATGGTCACTCTCAGTGATGTCACACTGGTGACTTAAAATTGTGTATAGTAGGAAGAGTTGTGACTTGAAATTGGCCATGATGGGAAATGTATGCCTCAGAAATGGGCAACTGCTACAAATCAAGACTTTCTTTTGTTTGTTTATTATCAAACACTAAACCTAACTCAAAATAAGGTAGGATATACTTATCACATTCAAGGGAGAGATTTATGAAATAGCAACAGTGGGGACTGGGAGATGGTGAGGTGGGTAATAAAGTGCTTTCTGCACAAGCAGGAGGACCTAAGTTCAGATGCCTAGAAGCACATGAAAACTATATGCAGTGGCATGTGCTTATACCCTCGATACAAGAAGATGGAGAGAGGATCATGGTGGGCTCTCTGGCAGCCCAATCTAGCCAAATGAAGAGCTTCACATTCACTGAGAGACCCTGCCTCAAATCAATGGATACGTAAATAAGTAAAGTGAGGAAACAACCAGGGGTATGCACTGACATCAACTTCTGACCTCCAAAAGCAATGTATGCTCATGTGCATGCACACAAACATGATTACACCCACACACGTATGTAGCCTGCATACAAATTTAAATCAATTATCTGAAAACAAAAGCATGACAAAGAGAAATGTTGAGCAAAATGTGATGTAATAAGAATCCCCCACATCTGCTGGTGGCATCATAAAATAATACTTCAGGAGATAATTTGGCAATATCTATAAAATTAAAGGTATTGTTTATCCTAGGACAGCAATTCTATACCATTCAGAGAACCTTTCACCTATATGTATTAGGAGTCATATATAAGCTGTGAAAACTGGGAACAACATAAATAGCTATAAGAAAAGAATATGGGGGTGGGGATGAAAGGATAATTGTGTGGAGAACAAAATAAGGAAGAATGGAAAATCAAAATGAGCTATGCTTACATGGTAGAATATTACATAGCAGTGAAGCTTACTAAATTAGAACAATGAATATAAAAAACAGATAAATCTCATGAATACACCAAGAAAAGCAAGTTATAAAGCATGATATAAATAGAATATATTACATGACAAATAATATTTTATGGATGTAAATTATATAAATACATATTATATATAATGTCTATACATATGTATATATATGTACATCTGTTTTTGAAGTTGAAGAACAACTTTATTAAGAGTTTAAAAAAATACTCAACAAAAAGGTAAAATTAGCACCACACACACACAGACACACACACACATAACACATGGCTATAAATCTTGGCAGATGCATAGAGAAGAAAGAAAAGGAAAGGGAAAAGGCCATGTCGTTTGAGTCAAGCCAGCATAGCGGTCAGCCATATACTATCCAGCAGCCACTTGGTAGAATGGGGAGTGTTAGAGAAAGAATAAGAAAACCCAAAGTACTGGGGAAGCCCAAAGCATTAGGAAAAGCATTCTTAGAAAATAGATAAAATGAACAAAGCAAAAGTTACACTTTTCTGAGTAATTCATTGAAGCAGACAGACTCACAAAGATTCATAGGTATGGCGCTGGCAGACAACACTGGGGGACAGGGATTTGGATATGAAAAAGAACACTTCTCATTCAAGAGATAATTATTCTATCTAACTCTTTAGCATGACTTGGGTAAACTTGCCTCCCTAGGAATGGTCCCAACTTCCAGAAGAGTGGTCCCTTTGCCCATCCAACTGAAATGTTAGGCACATATCCAGGTCAGAGATTTCATTTTTTTTTTTTTGACCAGAAGGTTTTCCATAATAGGTCTTTAATGCTGCTGTAGTGTCCCTGACTCTGAAGACATAACCTTAAAATAATTTAGGGGATGAGCTGAAGTTAAGGAATAGACATTACTCACTCTCACAAAAAGAAAAAATCCAACAACAACAACAATAACAAAACCCTAAAGATTCATGTCCAAAGCTGTCCACTAGGAGAGATTATTAATGTCTAAGCTAGAGTTCCACTTGCCATTCACCGGTATAGCAGAGTCTTGTATCTATTTACAAAATGAAACCACAGCTCCTTTCTGACTTCCTGGTCAGAAAACAAAGGGCATTTCAGAACTGCTGTTGTCTGGGTCCCAACCCTGACCTGTCTGTTCAGTTTCATCTCCTGTCCACATCATTCATCACTCTACTGAGATAACTCTTACCACCATGAAAGTCATTAGGCCAATGAACAATCTAGCCTCTCCAAGATGAGTTAGGGATATCTGTTGTGACAGTTAGAACACCCCTTCAGTGAGCCTATCTAAAGACCCCAAAAGTGAATCAGTAGTTCACTTTGTATAACCGTCAGGTGTAGAAGGCAAGGAAATCCTAAACTGGTGCTTGGACAGAGAGTACACATAATTTTTAAATTGGACCAGAGACTTAAACTCTGATGATACTGTGTGTAGGGAAACACTTATTCTCAAGTAAGCAATCACAAACCACTGGATGATCAGTTTGGTAGTGCTTGATAAAAATAAAAAAGTATCTATTTATGACACATCAATCTGACTGCTAGATATATTAACTTAAGACAAATGTGCATACGCACCCAAAGGACGCTTAAATAATTCCAACTGTGTTATTAGCTTATATCACTTTACTATTACTAGAGAATAAATATCACAAGATATTACTGAACAACAAATCTATTTCTATGTATGTTTATACAGATATATCATAACACAATCCTATGTTTTAAAAAGTTATAGGTGGCAAGATGGTGCCATACCATTTATTTTGTTCATAAAGAGCGATAAAATATCATATTACTGATGGATAAATACATACAATGGAAACAATATTAAATATGGACTGGATGTAAATCAAAATAAAAGTAGTGTTTTCCTTTGGCATGGAGGAGAGGAAATGATCTGAGGAAGAGAGACTGGATTATATATGATGATTTATTTCTTTGAGAGAAAAAAATCTAGAGGAAATGTAACATTGTTAAACTTAGGTGGCAAGTACCATTATCTTTTGTCTGTACTCTTAATGTGTTTATATTCCCCTTTAAGAAAAACAATGTATCTCCATTAGCTGCATGAGCATGTTCAGAAGAGGAGGAAAATATTTAGTCAAGCACATGGGCTATAGCCCAACCTTTTCTGTTACACAGCCACAAAGCCATAGACAGGTCTCCTGCATTTTAAGTTAGACTATACTCATTAACCTCAGAAAGGAGCACCCTAAGTTTAAAAACATGCAATATTGGCACGCTGTGTTAGTTGGCAAAGATTAACAAGGAATTCACCAGGAAGTAGCAGAAATCTATCTCACAATTCAAGAGGCAAGAAGCTCAATGCAGGGCTGGTTCCTTTGGAAACCAGCAGGAGGAAGGTAGCTCAGTATTTACCCTTATCTTCTAAATATATCTTATCTCTGTCTTTAGCATCACCACACCTGAATGCATGGCTCTGTCCAAACTTTTTCTTCCAATAGTCACATCCATGAAGCTCATTTAAGGCTTGCCCTAACTACCTTCTTTGAATAATAAAGCCTTCATCTCTAATATGATAACATTTGGAGGTACTAGGCATTAGGATCTCAATTTGGGGGGACCACAATTCAGTCTGTAACCTAACCCCTAAACAGTACCTAAAATATCAAGAAATAAAATCTTGCCTTTGAGAAAGGTAAGCTCACTCTCAACTGAGTATAACCTTAATTTATTAGAACTGATGAATTGTTTAGAAGTCGAGAGGAAAGTGAGAGTTGGCAGAATGAGGTTATAGACTTCAATTCCTTCCTCTTCAAAGACAATATGACACTTGCTGGTGTGTGTCCTGTGGCTAAAATGAGGGCAGACCTGGCAGCTTCTCGCTTGTCACTCTGCATCCGTTTTACTCAGACAGATAAGACGGGATGCCAGCGACACCGAGATCCTGCACTCAAGTCCCACCTGAACTAATTAACTTCATTCAGCCTGCCAAGCAGCCAGTCCTGAGCGGTTGCCTGCTGACCCAGAGAAAAACCGAGGCCAATCAGAAGCCAAGAACTGCCTGCTTTCAAGGCTTGTCTTCCTTGTAACCAGAGAGTAAGGTAAAAGAAGACTAACTTCATCCCGCTCTCAGGATCCTCTTGTTTGAGTCCAGACCTCCATAAACAGGTGATTAATACAAAGTCAAAAGAGAAGTTCTAAGGTAGAACACAGCAACAACAACAACAACAAAAGTTAGCTGTAAACTCAGATTAAAGAAAAGAAGACAGCTTAGCCTGGACTCATCACATTGCTACAGTAAGAACAGTTTTTCCCACCTAATTAAATTTCATTTCAGTGAAAATGGCTTGCCTTCGCTTACAAATCTTCCTAACACCTCCTCTATAAATATCATTCTGCAGAAAAAGAGACTCAGACCTTGTGAAAAAAATATTTCTGACGTGTCTTTCTTCCTTTTTGTTTGTTTTGCTTAAATCACAGTTGTCATTCAGAATAAAATGGAGGAAGAAGAAGCAGGTATTCTCTGCATCTTTCAGGAAAGCATCCTGAATCTCCAAGATTGTCCTCTCTAAAGTGAGGCCACAACTTCCTCTTTCATCAGTAGCTCTTGAGCCTTTTGGAATCTCTAGACTGGCCTTTGAGAAACTCATCCAAAAGCACCATATACTGGACTCTGGTCCACAGGAATGGTCTTTAGGAACTCATCAGCAGAATCATCAACTTTGTAGTTTTATGGATTGATGACAGGGAACTTGTGAGAGAGGACCTCTTTTGGATACAAGAAACAGTGTCCAAGTCAACCCAAGAGTTGGAAGACATTTTGGCTCCCATTGTTCTAATCCAGGAATCTGCAAAAGGTACAGCTCAAATACAGGCATCTGTACTCCAGCATCTCCACAATGTGTTTTTCTTCAGATAACTGGCATATGGCTCAACAGAGACTCAAAACTATAAAACATAGTTTAATCTACAATTTGGAATGTGAATTATAAGAATTGTGAATATATGTATATGATGTATATGTATGTATATGTATGTATGTGTATATATGTATATATATATATATATATATATATATATATATATCCATTCCTAACTTATTCCATGTGCCTCAGAAAATGCCTATGTACTATAAGATGCTAGACACACATACTACACAAAATGGTAGTCTTTCATCCACTAGGAGATGAGGAGATGCTAGGCCCTCACATACCAAGCCTGGCCCATATAGCCCACAGAGCATAAGAGAAGAATCATTCCCAGGCAAGCCATACAGGAATAAAATAGGGCTATCCAGCTTATCTGGGGATAATAGAGGAGTGGATATACAAAGATACATATGAGACAAAGGCCATAGCTAGGCATGATGGCACAGACCTGTAACCCCAGCACTCTGAAAGCTGATGGAGAGAAATCGCATATTTAAGGCAGTTTGGGTGACATAGTAGGATCTTGTCTGGAAAACACAAGAAACAATTCAGCAGCAGCACAAGAACAGGGTGGCAGAGATGGCTCCAACAGAAAAGTCTTCATTTGCCTCAAAAGCATACAGACCTGACTTCTATGCCCACACAAACATGCTTGTAATCCTAACTCTGATGGGGCTGAGGCAGGTTCATCCCTGAAGTTTCTTTCTTGCCAGGCAGCCTAATTGATGAACTCCCAGCCAATGACAAACCTTGTCAAAAAGAAGATAGTGTTCCTGAGAATTATACATGTGTGCATGATCTACAAAAATATTCACACACACACACACACACATTTTAGAAAGCAATAGATACCCATGACTTAAGTCCCATGCTCAGCTCAGACACTATTAGTCACAGAGAAAGTAGGTCTGTAGGTATGGCAAACCCAGGACAAATTCAAATTCAGTCTCGTCCCTGGGAAAATAAATTAAAATTCCATTTCCACTGTCATTGGGTGAGTGCTGCATTTTCCAATGGACACATAGTTATAACAAGCCACAGTTTGCATCTGAGAGAGGGTCTGGGGGTGCTGGAAACAGCACATGAAGATGGACATTGAGAGGCTGCTTAGCTCATCCCTAGCTGCTGATAAAAATCACACCTAAGCCTTCAATTTCAGAAGCCCCACAGGAACGAGGTGCTGTAATAATCATTCCATTATAATTAAATCACTAAGGAAAATGAGGTACTCTGCCTTTTCTAGCCCTCTCCATGCAAGAGAACAATTCCTTCTGCACATATAATTCATTAATTTGTTGTAACAATTAGTTTCAATGCTCTGGTGAGACATGTTAATCTCTCACCAGGATAAAACTGCACACTTAGATCAAAATTGTGCTTTTGAAGGGAGGTGAGAATTTCTAAACCTGATAATGGCTTTTGGATCAAAACATACACCCTTGCCTCAAGGACTGTTCACATAGAGTTCAAAGCACTGTGAGAGGAAAGATACCCTGACCAGAGGCATCTGTCAACTGCCATGTTAGAGAACTCACCTGTTTGAAACTTTGCCTGGTTGGATCCCTGGACAGTAGGGTTGGCCACCAGAAACCAGAATCTTTAGTCATATGAGGAAACTCCTCTATTGCAATTAATGATAGCGTCATACTATACTTAATGTAAATAAATTCTGTTTTTCCAAATGGCCTAGTACCATTTGTTTAAGTTTCATATATAGATAGGATTTTTTTATGCAGTATATAGAAGATAAAAACACCTTTTTGATGCAGAGGGTTTGGGGGCTTTCAAAACTAAGAGTGAAATAAATACGGAACGTGTGACATATACAGCCTGGAACACTGCTTGCTGCATTTAGCAGGGTCAGATGATCAAGCTTCATTATTTGATACATTTTCAGGCTTGCAATAGAGTCATAAGGAATTGATGGGAGCAGCAAATTCATTTTAAAACAGGTTTGTCGCCTCATCAGGTATTCATCTGAGCAGAATCGACAGTGTAACTGGATCTCGTTGGCCCTGTGTGACATGTTTTTCCAAATGGAATGGTAATAAGTACAGAGACATAATAGTTAAAGCCTTCCCCGTCTCCACAAGGCACCCAGATATCCGAAAGAGGAAATTGCTTTTATTTTCAAGCAGTTGCTCATCAGAGGATCAATGCCCAGCTGTTTTAAGGCCCATAAAAAGAGACCCAGAGGTACCATAATCCTTTGGTTTTCAACAAAAGACATTAGGAAGAAACCATCATGAGAGATTTTGTTTCTGATGGGAAAAATAATAATACATTGAGCGTTCTAAGAGTATTCTAGTACGTGGTCTTAGAGCTGCTAAGCCAGATAAAATAGGACTATAACATAAAATAAAGAAGATAAAATTAAAATTCAAAAGCAATATTGTTAATATTAAGCTATTCCACTTTTCCAGAATCTGCTAAATCATGCACAGGATACATTTACCAATCTGTAATCTGTTCCAACTTCAAGTTATATATAAAGAGTTTATATGTTATGAGTTCTTGGAGAAAGCTATTTATTCAAATAGACATCAAAATCAGCCTCCTCAAAATATAAACATTGATTTTCCAAATACATACTGATATTCAATTTTAAAAATATGGAAACACAAATAGTAAAATTATATGTCAAAGTGTTTCCCATCACGAGGATTTCCCACTCAGTAGATTTTTTTTCTGGGTTATTGTCATTGGACATACTGGCACACAGACAGACACACATATACAGGTTGGTGACAGCAAAGATTAAGGCCTCTGATCTCAAAGGTCATATCTACACAAAACCCACAAAAATGTTACATAACAGATTACATCACAGTTTTATTTTGGGTTTCTCAAACATCTAATGCCAGCTGTTATTAGCTGACTCACGGTTCTCTGGATAGAGTACTTCAGCCGTGTTTTAGCTGACTCATACCAGATACTCATGTCAGCACCATGTTATCTAAAGTTAAACTGACCAGAACATGTTGTGCAGGAAACATTCTTAAACCCAAAAGAGACCACCAAGGAGTCAATTTGGACGCAATTGAACTAAGGTCTCTTTATTAAAGCTCAAGCTTGGGCCACACCGCTATCTCTGATGCAATGGAATGGGAAGAGGCAGTCCTAAACTTAGTTTCAGGCAAGCATTTATAGAGACAAGAGGGAGATATTTAGCCTGGCACACATCTGATTGGGGGCCATTATAGCCTTTAACATAATTGGTTGATTCTGGGAGCCAAACCATAAACTTAACTTCTGCTTTTTTAGTGATTGGTGATTGTTAGGAAGTGAAGTGCAAGTTAAGACAACTATTTTTGTTAACCATCTAGCAAAAAAAAAGTTACTAATGTGTTGAGTATACAAAAGGATTTATTTAGGTATCTGGAACAACAGATGATGCTGTATAACCTATTCAAATGATCTGAAGGAGATTCAGGGTTAAAGAGTTAGGAGTCATCCCAAGTGTCATGACAAGTATCATTGGAGTGGTGTTACTTTTGAAATTTACAATGATTGTCATTATAATTAGAAAAAAGTTTAAAGACACCTGTAGGATATTTGGCATAATCCTAATACCTCTCTGGGTGTGTTAACTTTGCATAGTAAGATTATGAATTTAAAGAATGCTGCTCTGTTGAGTTTTGATGCTGCAGATAATGCTGATAAAATTATCCATGGCCTGAACTCAGTATTTCCATTTGGTCAAACCTCAGGAATGGCATATATAGCTTGATCAGACTAGCCCTTCCTGTCCTGGGAATACTTCTATTCCTGCCCATCATGTTAAAGCTTGTCTCTAATTACATCAACAGGCTGACAGCCCAAGTACATGACTTGAAGCTGATAATGGAGCCCCAGACAGAGTTATTAATTTAACAGGCTAGCAAGCCAAGGACAGGTAAGTACCTGCACAGAGCCTTACCAACCTAAGACAGAAGTACATTGCTTTTGATAATGCATATTCCATGATGGGTAAGTGTAGAGAGCCGCGGCGAGCGGTGACAGCATTCGCCATTACAAGATGGTGCTGGCACCCGGCACTCCCGTGGGTAAACAAGTAAATTGTGCATGTGCAAGTGGTGAAAGCACGCCAAGTCACTGCCCAGCCCGGAGCGTCATACGGGGTTTTGAGCAAGCAGCCAATCAGATATGTCCACGCCACCCTAGGGTGTATATAAAGCAGTGCCATCTTGGGGCTCTCTCTCTTCCTCCTTTCATCACAATAAACGCTTGCTGCAGAAGGATCCTGGTGCCCGCGTGCATTCTTGCTGGCGAGACAATTGCGCGGGGCACAGGTAAGGAAGGCATTCTTGTCAGTATGACCTAAGACAGAATCAGTCTTGTTAATGAAATAAAAAATGGGGAGAGGTGGAGAGCCTTTGGGGCTGCTTGGCAAGAATCTGACATGGGCCAAGGACAAGGAAAAGAGCTGCTTGGCAGGAATATGACATTCACCAAGAACAAGAAAGTAGACTTCAGGCAGGAATCTGACATTAGACTAGAACAAAGAAGTAATTTCAGGTAGGAATCTAAATCTTAGGCTAGAACAAAGCAGTAATTTCAGACAGGAATCTAAATTTTAGGCTAGAACAAGAAAGTAGGCTTCAGACATAAAAATGATCTTAGGCTATGACAGGGAAGTAGGCTCAGATACTTTGGTCATCCTAATAAGCCTTTAGAAACAGTGATCATGGGAGTGTTCATGTAACTGGGTTTAATGCCTTGTTTTTCATTGACTATTTGTGTTTATTATATTGCTTGTTCCTTGACTATTTGCATCTATTGTATTGCTGGACCCTCAACCTAGAACTGACCTTAATACATGCATGTAATCAAAATGGTATAAAGGCATAAAAGAAGAGGGGGTATAGGATAGGGGCTCTAGGGAGGGGAAATGGGGAAAGGGGATGACATCTGTATTGTAAATAAATAAAATATCCAATAAAAAAGAAAGGAAAATCAAAAGAAGAGGAAGAGGAAGAGGAAGAAGAAGAAGAAGAAGAAGAAGAAGAAGAAGAAGAAGAAGAAGA
>JANHMN010000001.1:151586312-151598812 GCA_030674055.1 Rhabdomys pumilio
TGCCCCTGCCCCTGCCCCTGCCCCTGCCCCTGCCCCTGCCCCTGCCCTGATCGCGGGCCCCACCCCACTCCTGCTCCAGCACCATGCCTGCCTGCTGCCATGATTCCTGCCATGGCTCACCCTCTGAAACTGTAAGCAAGCCCCCAATTAAATGTTTTCTTTCATACATTGCCTTGGTCACGGAGTTTTCTCTCTCTCTCCCTCTCTCTCTCTCTTCACAGCAATAGAACAGTAACTAAGACAAAAGTGGGAGATACTAATTTGCCACTCTGCCAATCTACCATCTTCTTCACAAGCAACCTTCAGATCTGGTTGAATTTTGCAAACTGCACAATTAGCAAAGTAACTGGCACATAGTAGTTTTCTACAAAAATGTTTACCAACATTAACAATAGCAAAGAAATGGCAAACTCTCTCATCTACAGGAAGTATACATTAAATTCTCTAATTACATACATGAGTTGAAGTCACCAGGTTGTAATGTAAACATCTATTTGGAAACTGTCAGCCGAAGTTCAAACCTCAGCTTTACTACTCATCAAATGTGCAAGCAGGGCAAAATTATTTAGTTTTCTGGGCCTAGACTTCCCCGTGAAGAAACTGGGAGCTGGAGAGATGCCTCAGCAGTTAGGAGTATTTGCTAAGCAATCACAAAGATCAGGTTTCAGATCTCTGCACCCAGGGAAAAAGCCAAGTGTGCTGCACATACGTGTAGTCCCAGCTCTGAAGGGGATGGAGGCAGAGGAATTGCTGAGGTTTCCATAAATCATGAACCTCAGATTCAAGAAATCCTGACATTAGAGACAAGGAAGGCAGAAAATAATAGAGGTGGACACTTGGTCTACTGTCTTTTCCTCTATAAGAGTACTTAGGTATGTATGCCTACTCAAACACACATGTGTTTACACACAGACACATAGACATTCACATAAGAAAACAAATAGATAAATAATTTTTTAAGTTACTAGAAGCTGAAAGACAACTCATTAACTAAAGGCACTTGCCACCTGAGTTTGATCCCCAGAACCTACAAGGTAGAAGGAAAGAACCAATTCCTACAAGCACTGCTCTGATCTCCACATATTTGCCATAGCATACACACATGAATAGACACATAGACACACACACACACACACACACACACACACACACACAAAATCACGTGCATACATGCATAGACACAGACACATGATGTATAGACACACAGACACACCCACAAATAAGTAAATACACAAAATTTTTTGAGCTGGAAAAATGAAGATGATGTAGAATCGTATGATGATTAGGCAACAAGAATCAGAGATTTCGTTGCTGACGAGGTGGCTGAAGAAACATAAGCACCAGAGGATGGGAAAGAATGCTGTGAGGTGCTGTGACATGGTCATTCATTCATCAACTTGCTGTGGCTAATATTACTGGTACAAGATCCACACAGGAGCAAGAAAAGAAGATCATTCAACATTCAAGCACAGATAACTAACAGATTCAGTGAGTAGATTTTTTTTTAAAGGAGAGGGCGTGCAAATGGGAGGGAGCTATGCTTAGAGGTTTCTGAGTAGTGAGGGGGGAGATTAGGAGGAGCCATTGGAAGTAAGTTTGATCAAGATATGTATGAAATTATCAATAACTAAATAAAAGATATTTTAAAAACAAGAACCAGAGATTTATTAACCTGCCCGAGGTCCTAACACTATAAACAACAGAGTTGGGATCAAACATGAGGAACTTGAAATCTATTATTAACCACGACGTGAAGGAATAATGATATCTATTATGCATAATACATAGATGAATTCCATCTCTAAGATCACTAAGTAGGAGAGCAAAAACAGCCATAAGATCCTGGAAATCTCCCTCATGCCCTGTCTGGCTCTTCCTTTTCTTCAACACAACAAGGAGTCACAAGGCCTAGACTCATAGGAAAGTATCCCAAAAAGGAACTCAGGTCAAGATAATACATATAATCAATACACAATGTCAAAAATAGAAGAGAATGACCAACAACCACAGTGTCCCAGTATGTACTGGTGACAATACTGTTGAACTTGTACTGTGCTTTTAAAGGAAATATGTCTTTAATGACCGTGTTCAAACACTACTTCTCTGCACATGCAAACCAATGTGGGGTATTTTTGTTACTTATTGCTTAATAAACACATGAATGATCACACAAAATCAGTGGTCAGTGATTCTTCCTGACAGAATGTTAGTAACTCAGTCCTTTTCCAATCCTAACGCTATCTTGCTCCAGAACCCTAGTGACACAGTGCCAACTAAACAAATGGAGCACCTGTGCATAAAATGGGTAAAGGAAGCTCTCTCTGCAGTGATAGATTTGGAAAGAAAGCAGGCCCAGATAATCATGCCAGCTCTTTAGAAGGCAAATTTTCCATGAAACCTTAAGTCACCTGTGTCCTGACTTTATTTGACTCTTAGAAATTATGCCATCATCTCCAAGGAGACCAAGATAAGACCTGTCAATCAAAATCGAGGTACAAAGCATGATGATGATGTGAAGATGGTAAATGAGCAAATTTGTTTTATGGGAAAAACTATTGATCTCTAGGCTTGGAAAGAACTCTCTTTGTCCTTTAAGTCATTCTGAAAGAACCCCTTTCAGTTTCTGACTACGTAGATTCTGAATGCCCTTGTGTTATGAAGGCAGCTGAAGCTGATTGCGTGTATTGAACAACCACTGTCATCATCATTATCAAGAATACCATGTTGAACAAGCTGGGCCTCCTTCATGCCTTCAATAATTGCTCAGGCATGCCTGTGTCTCTGAAAACATGAGGCTCATGAGAAAATTCACAAATACTCTCTGTATCCTGGGACCACACTATGAACCACACAGCTGAGATTTGGGGAGAAAAGTCTTTCAAAGTACATCTTAATTTTTGAAAACTGACTGATGTTAGGTTCAAAGTTCCCCGTTTATATAGTTTGAAGAAGTGAGGCAAATGTGTCTGTATGTACCCAACTCAGCCTCCTCAGAATAGGAAAGTGAAGAATTTGATGTGTTTAGTGGATGTATTGTTAATTTGCTGCATAGGTCATGAGCAAAATGAGGAATTCTGGTTGCGGTGATGCAGAAGACATGGATGTAGATCTCTCCTCAACAGGGTCAAAACAGTATCTGGTATGGACCCCAGGTGACCCCTGTGCTAGTTTCTATTCTCACTGCAACTCCAGTTGTAAGAATGAGTTTCACAACACATGTGTTTCATGTCACAACTGTACACTCAGTATATTATGTGTGTGTGATAGCTTCTCTTTGATGCTGTCAGCATTTGTCTCCTGCCATTTTGAAGATGAAAATGAAAACTGAATGTTGTTAGGAGAGTCTCCTTTTTCCAAACTGGGAACTGGCAAACATAGGTAGGGGTCCAAAACATTAATAGAGTAGTTTACATACTAAATTGATAGCATAAGTCTCTGGGAAATCAAAAGCCACCCCTGGGGATTCTAAGGCATGGGGAGGTGACTTGTTTCTATCTATAGCTGAGTATTAATATTAATAGTGTGTTGGGTGTAATTTCTTAGGAAGCGTTCTTCTCCCTGGGGTGTTCTACTAACACTCTCAATCCCCCTTGTTCAGATTCTGTTTCTCACTTTAAAATCCAGATACTAGAATGCCAGCATTTTCACAGCTTTATTCTTTTCCATATAGATACCAGATTTTTTTCTTCAGTTGCAGTGCATACAGTATTTATTTATTACTTAATGGCCAAGGTGTTATGGCAAATGGCTTATTAGCTAATTCTTTTACTATCCTACATCACAGGATGCACATCAAGCTAGATAGTATAGCCTGCTACACATCTAAGCTGTGCAGTATATATAAATAGACATACATATATGTGTATGTTGCGTGATATAGCCTATTCAGATATGTGAAGCGTATGGACAGATATAAGTGGCATATATATGTGTGTCTATGTATGTGTGTGCCATACAGTCTCTCTATATATGCAAAATACATGTATATACATACATAAAACACACACACACATATATATACTGTATAAATTGTTTATAATATTGTTTCTAGTGTCATAATATAACAACTTGAAATTAAATCAAGCACAAGAAAAAAGAGCCAATCAAGAGACATGATATAATATGCATGAGCTGCAGCTTAACATGGTATGCTCCTTCACAGCGAGCTGGTTTTGAGTAAGTAGGGGAATATTCTAAAATAAAGATAAAACCATAGTATACTTAATACATAAATGACTACTGGTTACTTATTATCATTGTCAGATATTGCATACTGTCCATAATTGTATGTTTCTATGATTATGGTTGAATTCTGTTCTCGAATATGACACAGCCTGGTATTTTCTTGAAAACCGCGCAGCTATAATTACCCACAGAAAATCGGGGTCCCTAACATTAGCCTTATTGAAGCAAAAGGGATCTCATTAATCTTAAGAGATATGGTATGAAGTGGCTCATTATGTACATGTGGTCTCTCTCCTCTCTGAGGAAATTTAAGCATCTAACAGTTGCTGGGGATACAGGGAGATGCTTCTTCAATGGTGCAGGTATGCATAGGCCACTTTGATTCTTGTAAGTAACCCTTCACCTATGCCCCTACAAATAACCCCAACTAAACTTGGTTCGATAAGGTATACATGGGTAGGACTGTTTGTTTCTTTTCTAAAAATGATTTTATTTTTATCTTACATGTGTAAACATTTTGCCTGCTTTTATGCCTGGTTCTTGTGAAACCAGAAGACAGCACCAGATCTCCAAGAAGTGAAGTTATAGGCAAGTGTAAGCTGCCATATGAGTCCTAGAAATTGGACACATATCCTCTCAAGAGTTCTAAGTCCCTGAGCCATCTCTTTAGCCCCTGGAATTGTTCCTTTAGTCATGCTTCCCCAAGAGGTCACACAATAGTGCAAGCCTGTCATTGGTGCTCCTGAAGCACAGCTGAAACAATGTAGTGTTTGTTAGATATTGTTAGTGTGCTATGGTTAATAAGGCATGCACATAAAACTAAGTCATCCGAGAGTTAAGTACTTGCAGGGACGATCCTGATTGATCATCCTTGTTCATGGTGCACACCTTCTACACCAGACTTGAACTGCCCCTGTTTGTATGACAAGATGTACAACTGAGGCCACTTCATCTGAAGGTAGATGATCCATAGCAGGTAAAAATCCCAGGAAAACTGTCTTTCTCTGGGTGGTGTAGAGTATGATGAATGATACCTCCATCCATGTCCCACCTCCCTGCTTAAAAAGAAAATGGCGATGGGACAAAGAATATATGGCAGTCCCTGAAAATAGAATATATAGGATAGGATGACAGGATCACAATCAGACTGTGGCATTAATCGTGGCCTTTGCTGTAAGGAGTAAGACTTTCAGGTAAGCCTCTATTGTCTGTCCAAAAAGAACTTGTCCACATAAGGGAAGAATTACAATGAGAAAAAGACACGGAGATATTATCTTCTATAGTAGTTTCTGAACAGGCAGAGAGAGGGGTAAGGAGGTGAATGAAATAAAAATGTTGACTTCCCATTTTATCATTGCTGGAGGCAAAAAAGAAGACATCTGCTAAATAGCTTCACATTCAATTGAAAAACTTGGAACTCAAGGGAAGAATTAGACAGCAGAGATGGAAAAAAAGAAAGGTAGAAATGATAGCAGATGGGGTCCTTAGTAATAGCTGATACTGACAACAATAACCAGGGAGTAGTCCACATTTGAACTATGTGAATTAGAAAAGTTTTTCAAACAAGAAATAAAAGAGCCTCTCATAGCCAAGACTATGAACCAAGGTGGGGTGGGGGACATTAAATTGAGAAACTGAGTAATAGAACTACATATTGTCCTTTGAAATAAATGCTGCATAACCTGAGGCAATATGAGGGAAATCAGTCCTGGTCGAGCTAGCTCAAGTGAGCCATTAGATACTTGGTTATTGCCTGCTGATGTCTCTACATGTATCAGGGACTAAAAGAAAATATAGCAGGGTCAGAAGTTGCTAAGGAAAATGGGCATGTGACAGATGGTGCTTGGTGACCATTTCATTGAGGCAACTAGGAACATGTTCACAGGAGTTAAGAAATTAATTCATCAGTGATCTCAGAATTGGTATGGATGGCCCTGCTCAGCATCATAATAGGACATTGACCTTTCTGATAAGACAATTAAAATGTTCTAATATCATGATGTATAGGAATTTTAATCTTAGAAGACCACTCGGGTATGCATGGTCTCTCTTGAAAGCAGCATTATATCCACTACGTGAATATACTTAGTTCCACTTTAACTGAATGTGTTTCTTCCTTCTCCCTCCACCATGAGTTCTTTCTATTCTTTCTATTCCCGGCTTCATATTTTGATGAACAATTTTAAGAGCACATGTGAAGCTTCCAAGAAACAATCAACCAGAAGAAAAACTCAATTCTACTCTGTGATGGTAAGGATTCTCACTCTTGAGAGAACAATTTGCTTTATTCTTGTATGTGAATACGGGTTTATGCCTTTAGAAACTTCGATTATATGAACAAATATGGCGACAACTGATAAGTAATACACAGGTCATTGTTCAGGATGATAGAATTTTACATGGTATTATTTGTATTTATTTATGAAAAATCACAGTAAACAATTAAAATTACCCCCATTTTTACACAGTATAAACTTACTCCTAAAGAGTATTCACATGTTAGTATAGCATCAAGCCCATTTTTGGTCATTTGAGGACTATGAGTCATTGATTCTCTTTCTTAATTTCTTATATATATATAGAAGGATGATTGTGTCTCTGTGCAAAATAGAAGTAGTAATTTTTTGTATAAAATAAGCAAACATATTCACCCTCTAAAACCTCACCATGGAGATGATTGCTAAAAGATATTATAGACTCATTTCAGTCTATAATCTTCTTCTCCCGACTCCCGTGTTTTGTGGTAGGTGTACACAAATAAATAATTCACATTATTGGAAAAACACGTCTTTATCCACTTGAATCCTAATGCACTAAGAATGTTAAAGTGTAAATTATATTTTTACGCTTATGCTAGCTGAACATTTTTATAAATGAGGAGGAGAGGATTGAAAGAGTAAGCTATTTTGTAAAAACACTGGTGATGAATCAGAGCATAGTATAATCACACAAAATTTGGATATTTAGAATACAATCACACCATTAAAGATAATTCATGGAGCCCATGTGGGTTTAGTAATAAAAAGTTTATTGTTGTGAACTGGTGATAACAACAAAATGACAACAGTAGAGAAAGCTTATAGATTAGAGATTTATAACATAAAGTAGATGAGAGAAGAATAATTAATGGAACAAGACAGAAGCTGCCAGTGCTCTGTTTTAATATATAGGACAGATGACAAGAGTCGTGGCGATCCCAATGTGGCCAAAGTCCAGCAGACCCAGAGAGAAGCCTGCCAGTATGTAGCAAAGGCACAGATGGTTTTCAGAAAAGCTTCTGGAATAAAAGGTGAATGCCACCCAAATGGGGCATTTGAGAACAATGAGGAGACATATTTGTGGCAGGCAAGTCATGCAACAAGATAAAAATGAAGCTCACTTGCCATGTAAGAAAAAAAAAAGCTGTCATTTTTAAAACAAAAGAAAGAATATAGTCATATTTAGCAGTCAGCTCTGATCTGGAACTAGATATGCTAAAAACATCAATGAGTATTTACTATGTACAAATAATTGTTGTAGTTCTACAAAAGAACAGCCCTTTTCTCTTAATAGAGACAAGCACATAGACATCTGATTGTACATAAGACATGAGCTCTATTAATGGTGCAAGCACCTGCTATGGGAACTCAGGAAGAAAATGGCTACCTGACCTCTAGAATGAAAAAGGGATTCTATTAGATATGAGCCTTAAAAGACAGAATGAGTTCTGAAAACTAAGAAAGAGCAAGAATTAAAAAAAAGAAAAAGAAAAAGAAAGAGAAAGGAGAGACCAGGCCTGGGTGCCAGGACAGAGGACTTGTGCTGGGAATGATGAAACTGGGTAGTTGAACAAGGACAACCAGTGAGTTAGAGTTTGCCATAGAGAATGTGTTTCCAAGATCGAAAGAGCCTGGAGTTCCAGAAGAAGGAGGTGGAACATATTTTAAATACATAATCAATTGAAAATATTTGGTGTAAGATAAAAAAGTAATTTTATGTTTCAAACCACTTTAATTGTTTTACTTCCAGTAAAGTACACGTATTTAAGGGGTCAGTTGACTCCTCTGCACAAATAGATATACAGGTGCAATCATAGTTCATATCAAGACATCTGAATTCTACTATTGTTCCAGTCACTCCTTCTGATCCACACCCACTCAATTATTGATCATATTATGAGTTTTATGGTGCATAGTATATATTGTTGCTTCTGGCTTTGTTTTCTCAGCACAATGCTTTGTGGGCAGGCTTTTGGTTTGATGCCCTCTGGACACAGAGCTTAAATGGCAGTCTCCTGAACAATTTGCTCATTTTACAGCTCCTGTATTTCAGTCTCTGTCCTGCTTATGCATTGCTATATAACAAATGACCACCTAACTCAATGTTTTAAAGCACCAATAGAAACCCTGTACTTCTTCTTATAGATTTAAGGAGGATTGATGGGAAGCACTCATCTATGAGTCTCCGTAACACTAATGGTGCAGTTCACCTGGAGCTGGAATATGTGCAGCCAGATGATCAGTGGTATATATGGCCAGTTGACATTGGCTTCCGTCTGAGACTTTGGACAAGGTTTTCAGTCATGGGCATCGTTGCTGTCTGCACGGGCCTCTCCATAAGGTTGCTGGACTTCCCTTCTAGCATGGCTTCTGGATTCTAGGTGCAAAAATTCCACAACACAAGAAGTCAAAATTGAAACTGCTGTTTACTCAAGCCTGGTTCCAGACTTGGCATAACCTAATTTTGACTATATTTCATTGGTTAAGAAGTAATGAACCGTCAGGCAGTGGTGGCTCATGCCTTTAATATCAGCACTTGGGAGGCAGAGGCAGGCGGATTTCTGAGTTGGAAGCCAGCCTGGTCTACAGAGTGAGTTCCAGGACAGCCAGGCCTACAAAGAGAAACCCTGTCTCAAAAAAAAAAAAAAAAGTAATGAACCTGATTCAGAATTAAGAGTTAGAGACTTGGATACATCTATGGAGAGAATAAATACCAAAGACCTTGTAACCATTTAAAATCTACCATACTTTTCATTCAGAAGAGAATTCTTTCAAGTGGAAGGTTTATTTCATGGTAACATAAACTTATACTAGATACCCATAGGAAGGTATAGTTGCTGTCTATTTTTTGTTGAAAACAAGTACAGAGAAAAGAACGACCAATGTGAGTAAGATTTCACACATCACTGAAAACATTCTCCATTCTAAATAAATTCTAATAGAGAGGCTTATATAAAAAGGAAACACTGACTGCTATTTCTTGGGGGTGGGGGATAGGGGTTTGAAAACAATTAAAATATCTGATATAGATATATATATATATGTATGTGTATATATTAATATATATTATATATATATTAATATATATTTATTTAATTACCAAAATATAAAACTCATCGAGAAATTGAATCTTGGAATAAATATGGCTGAAAACCAAGTTAGACATTTGAAAATAACACAAAAAACAAATCAGTCAACATTTAAAGCTTAAAACACAAAATGAAAAATTAAAGGACCCAGAAACTGGCTCCAATGGGCACAACATCTGTCTACTAAACATTCCATAAAGATAATAGAAAGGACTAAAGAAAAGAGAAACCTGAGAAAGAATCCCTGTCCCACCCCCCAAAAAAAGCATTCTCAGATTGAAAAGCCACCAGTCTAAAGAAAAGTAAATGAATAACAAAGTTTCCCATTGATCCATCTTCTTGCAAAAAATTTAAACATTGAATCTATAAAAGTATCTGAAAGACTTGGGTGTGTTGGAGGAGATAGTGGAGAATAAAAAACAACCAGATGAGCGTTGACTGCAGCACAAGTAACATCAAATTCTCAGTAAATGCACTGATGTTTCAAATGTCAGTTGGAAGTGATTTAAAATAATAATTTTATGATTGGCTGAACTGTGGAATGAATGAATGTATTGATGGAGTAGTTACATTTTTCGGACAGCTGAGGGACTGGGGAAACTTATCCTCGCAAACCCCTTGGTCAAAAAGGCACTTAAAGTTATTGTCTAGTACAATGAAAAAAGAAGTTCAAGATGAAGAAATTAATATTAAAGAAATGGTGGAACAGAACCAGGAGTGCTGTGAGACAGTTGCCCCAGGTTCCAACATCAAAGCAAAAAGTCCAAAGCCCTCATGGAGAGGGAGTCAATTACATTACTCAAAGGATGTAGAACAGCTTAATGAGACAGAGTTTAATAAGAATTACACACACACACACACACATGCATATATATATATATATATATACATATATATATATATATATTCTTGGGGGTGTGGCAAAGAGTTATACAAAAAAGTTGTAATTCAAATACCATGCCAACTATCAAGTAAAATAATTTAAAACTCACTTCATCTCAATATTGAGACATTCTCTTTTAAATGACATGGGAGTACTGGCAGAGCCCAGTATGTCCTCTCTGAATTACATCAGGAGCATCGGGAATCAGTCCCCTAATAAACGAAACTTACATAGTCATAATATATTATGTGCTTTTCATTATTTTATTTTTTTATAGTCAACCTATGGTAAGATCTTGACAGGTAAGAATACTGACAGTCTCTCGCAAGTAGGTATGTGTGAGTATACGTCTATACAAATATAAAAGAGAAAATATGTACAAGTATGTAAACATGAATGATGCACACAGGCAAAAAACATATACACAGTTTTACATAAACACATCTCTTCTGTAAAATCAGTGGGACAGTTGAGCAGAAGTGAGAAAGAACTCTGGAAATGATAAGGTATATGAGAGTTTTGACTTTTATAGTTTCTCATAGATTAAGATGAACAGTTCTACACCCAGAGGCTTACGAGTGTGATTTGCATTTCTAAAGTACTAATTGGAACTAAAAACAAAATAAAACTAATAATGTGTAAAAGTGAGTGGGAGATAGCAGATAAATATATGTTGCTCCTGTCTTCTCATGGATAGTATATAGTGCTGCTTTAAATCATTAAATTGAGCTGTGGTGTCCTATGTGACACTCAGCACTACTCTGTTGCTGTGGTAGGAGGGAAAGGAAGTCTCAGAGACATCATGTTGTCCCAAAGCAGGGATGTGACCACTGAGGTGGACACCCCCTTGTTAAGCAGCTAGGACCTTGTACACTGGCGTCCTGTGTGAAAATATGTGTGTCACAATGCAGCATACATTACCATGAGTGGCTGGCACTACTGGTGATACCTCTGAACTCATTAAGAAGATTTGATACTTGGAGGTTGTGTGTAGTTTTTGTGTTACTCAGTAGTAGTGAGGTGACTATATTTTGTTGGTGTGAAAAAATGCTTTCAATATTCAAAAATAACACAGAACTATTTTCAAATCATTCTGTCCATTATGACTATTATAATAGAAGATACTACATGCAATCAAACTACATTTGCTCCAACTGTCCAAAACATATGACATATTCCTCTTATTGACAAAATGAGGCTTTTCAAATAAATACATGAAAAGATCATCTCTCCTAATTACAGATTCTGTTAAATTTATTCCATTTCTCCTCTGTAATCATGAGAAGATAATAGTTATATTCAATTATATCACCTCTTTGCCTTTTGAAGCTTAAAATATTTGTGACAATAAACTAATTTAAGTTTCTCATTCAAACCATTGTGCCATGTGACCTTTAGGCTTTTTCCAGTCTAATTTTAAACGGTCTGTAGCAAGTGGTTTTTAAATTTATAATGTATGTTTTTGTAACAGTAAAACCAGTTAACATACATCAAACATTTATTATGTATCAGGCGCTATACTTGCTACATACTGAAAGGCATCCCATTCAGTGCCTCCAATATGCTTATAATAAATCAAGTCCCAATAGAACTGTTTAAGCCATGTGTTTCAGGTTCACAGCTCAGTGTCAGATTTGATCAGAGCCCAGGTATCTGAACTCCATGGTTTACAATCTTATTCACAATTCTATATAACACTCACAAACCTCTTGCTAAAATAACTCACGATATGGTCAGGCATTTGTCATGTCCTTCCATGGTTGAATTTAAAATGTCTTGAATTTGTGACAATCTGCTGCTATATAATTAAGACTCTGTTATAAAACACTAATATGGAACAAATGAATACGGGAAAGAGGCATTTATATAAAGTATCTTATCATATAGAACACTGTAAGGAGCAAAGGAAATCTCTTTCATGTTTTTATAATGTTTGTATTTAGAAAACCAAATGTAGCCAGACAGATGATACATACCTGTAATCCCAGAACTCAAGAGGCTGAGGCAGGAGGGTTGCAAGTTAGAGGGCATATTGGCTATATACATGGACCGCATCCAAAAGAAAAAGAGGGTGGGAAAAGGAAG
>JANHMN010000001.1:151603812-151640732 GCA_030674055.1 Rhabdomys pumilio
AAGGTATTTTGTTAAAAATTAATAAATACATGGTTTGTGATTATTCTCCATATTTATTGTGACAAAGACATATTTAAATTATAAGAACAATTATCTAACCTGAAATTAATGTTTAATAGTGGAAACATTTTTTAATTTTTTTTACATTTGTTCAGTATGTGTGTGTGTGTGTATGTGTGTGTCTATGTATGCCTGTGTCTGTGTATCTCTGTGTGTATGTCTGTATGTGTCTGTGTGTGTGTGTGTGTGTGTGTGTGTGTGTGTGTCTGTGTATTGACATGCATGTGATATGAATGCCATGATATGTGTATGAAGGTCAGAAGACAATTCACGGAAGTCAGTTCTTATCATGTAGGCTCCAAGAGTTAAACTCAGATCATCAACCTTGGCAGGAAGTGTCTTTATGAGTTATCTCATCAGGCCAAATCCATTTTTTTCAAAAGATCATTAACATAAGAACACCCCACAAAAGTCACTTTAAAAGTAATATAATAAATATCCCTTATATAGAGAAAACTTTTGCTCTGTATTGACACTGATTAAAAATCTTAAGATATACATTTATTATTTTATTATTATTAATTATTATTATTATTTGGGGTGTACATTATGTGCACGTAAGTTCAGTGCTTGTCAAAGCCAAAAGAGGGTGCTGGAGCCCCTGGACCTGGAATTAGAGGTGGTTATGAATCATCCAAAATGGTACCCAGAGCTGAACTCAGGTCTTCTTCAAGAGCAGCAGTATTCTCTCGTAATCACTGAGTCATATCTCCAGCCATGACACTGGTTACATTCTTTAAGAGTACAATTGACTTGGACACTGTAGTGCATATTGCTAAATATGGACTGATTTCTTTTGATAAAAGAAGAAAACATTTACAAAGACTTTCAGTGAACAGTAATTTGCAGCACATTCAAATATTGGAAAATGTCAGCAAATACCATTGAGCAGTATTCAAATTACGTAGCATTTAAATTGCCCAGCAAGATGAGCATCACTACACAAAGCCACATGCCAAAATTGCCAGTTTAGAAACTTTACATCTGGTTGCTATTTGTTACCATGTCCCTCAAAATTTAGTCTAAAGTACAATGTGTATATAAACTTATATGTACTTATAAATCAACTAGAATTAGCAGCTGATACGATCATGAGCACATACTCAATACATAGCCGTGGTGGCAAGCATGCCTCCCTGACGAGACTGTGTCTACAGCCCTCCCACATGTGCATTTTCTGGAGCTGAATGTGTCAACTTGAGCCTGCTGCTCAGCATATTACTGCTATCTGCTTGGTAATGAATTTTTCCAAGCCAACAGTATCTCTATGCTACTCCTTGCATTTTAATTTCAATAAGAAAATTATATAGCTTCTTTTTCATTTTCTCACTTTACTAAATGGTGTTTCTCAAGATTTAGGATTTGAAAAAAAAAATATGTACATTTCCCAAGAAACACTCTAATGGAATTCACATATGGAAATCCTAATCTACATTAAGCAATGTGTGAACTGAAAGAGAGGCTTACTGTCATCCTGACTGTGATTTTGCAAAGAAATTACTTACTTCAGGCTGATCAACAGATCCAGGATGTGAATAAGCAACCCTTCCTTGCCTTACCACACAGGACCTAGAGGAAGACAGCACAAGAAGAAACCCAGGTGAATGTTGACAAAACCCAAAGAATAAAAGAGAATGCACAGAATTCACAGAGACTATGACAGCATTCACAAGATCTGAACAGGTTCAAGCCAGACAAAATATCAGTACTAAGAAAGAAGAGTGGATATAAAGTCTCACCCATTAGCTACTTTCAATTGATACCTCTTGAAAGGAAATCTTGAAAGGAAAGTTTTCTTCAATCGAGTAACACTGAGTAAATCAACCACACCCCACGCCCAGGAGTAGTTAGCCACAACAAATAATACATCAGTTTGTTGTTGCTGCTGGATTTTTGTATGTTTGTTTGCTTGATTGTTCGTTTGTTTGTTTGTTTTCCAGAGAAAGAAATAACAAGAAGTTGGGTGAGTAGCCAGGTAGGGAAGGATCTTGAGGAAGTTAGGAGAACAGAAAAAATATGATCAAAATATATGAAATTCTAAATAAATAAAACAATAGATAGGGGGAAATATGGTCTCATAAGGCAGAATAAACTGCGTTATCATACCATAGTCATATAAATTAAATACCATGGTTGAAAACGGAAATTTCTATTCTAAAACCTAATCAGATCTAGCCTCAGAGCACTCTGAAGCCCACTCATTAATCTAACCACATATATACTGTATGCCTATAAAGATGTGGGGGTTTGTTTGTTTATTGTTTTAGGAAATGAGAGCCCAGTCAAAGACTGGTGGTTTCTCTGTCTTTACATGCTAAACACTCACAAATCAAAAGCAACCATTCATGACACAAAATACCACATATCAGTGGCCAGAGAGAAGTCACTATGAAGTACTACAAGCATTCAAAGGAAGAAAGTGAACATTTCCAAGGAAACAACCTAAGAAGAGCTTCCTTGGAATTAGAGTCCTTCATTATAAGTGGACAAAGAGTTCAAGGCACTGGAGAAAGAGTGTTCTAGTCAAGGGCACCAACAGGAGCTAAGATACAGTGTAAGAATGAAACAAATAAACTAAAACTTGAGACTGTGAAGGAGGGGTTATCCCATAGCTAGAGATGACTTTGAATACTCAGGTAAAGAGAGCCAAGGCTCTTGTATACACAGAGAGGCACCAGTGAGTCTTGAACAATAGACTGGAGCTATCTGTTCTAAGGGCTTCATGTACTAAGAGAAAGCATACTGTAAGCTTGACGGGAAGGAATGGCTCCAAGAAGTAAGAAACATGTTTCTGGAAGTATACAGGGAATTTTATAGGAAGTCTGATTTAAGATAGTGTTATGATTGATAGATAAGGGACCCAAAACACACAGAATTTTAAAAATAGACAACAGCCATAGAAGACTTGCCACAATAGCAAATTTTAAAAGTCCTCTGTTAGGCTATGGATAAAGTAAAGATAGTACATACTTTAAATGGAATATCATTCAACCTTAACAAGAAAGAGATTCTGCAATATGTGATAACATGCATGAATCCAGGGAATGTACTAAGAGAAATAAGCTAGCCTCAGGAGAACAAAGGATCCACTTTTACAGAGAGCACTCACTGGGAGCTGGGGGAAGCTGTTCACCCACCTCAACACGATTTCAATTATACACGTAAAACTTTGTGCACAGCTGTAAAAATACTGTGCCCAAAGTTCAGGACATTGTATTGTACACATAATACACTGTCAAGAGAACAGTTCTGTTGAGTGTTCTTACCACAACCTCATAAATTCAAGCTCAGTAGCTTATGCGAAAAATCATGTGGCTTGATAGTGACATAGCAGTGACTCACATTTGAAAAACATAATTCCGGAGTCCATGCTTTTCTTCCTGAAGATTTTAAACTAATATACTGACATAGCCAGCTGTTTCAAAAAGCTAACAGCATCGTGACTGCATGACCTTTACAGAGCAAATATTTAGGCAAAAATGAAAAGAAAAATTACAGTGAGTCAAGCATGAGACACCAATTTTGAAAACATCCAAATACCATGGTCATTGACCTATTGAGGTAGGAATGAAGCACTGGAAGGAAAAATAGGATATAGACATGATCATGACACATTGTACACATGTATTAAATCCTCAAATAATAAACATTTAATTTTTTAAAATTTTAAATTTTTTAAAATTGTATTGAATGGAATATTTAATAGCATAGAAATAGTTTTGTAGTTTACTAATAAAAAATCAGATTGTCAATCTGCATCTTTATGTATATAATCATAGAAATTGGTTTATGTTAAAATATTTATAGTTTTGATTTTTCTGCATATTTTGAACTTAGTACTTGACTTTTCTAATAAATCTGTACAGCTGTCTAATGCTTAGTGACTAATCTCAGATTCCTATGTCTCATGTGGACTCTTGTGTCATCAGAGGCTCATGGCTCATAGTTGCAACATGAGTTTCTATTGATCAGCCCTAGTGCTGCTATTGTAAGACAAATAGACTCCTGAGCCTTTCAGTTTAGCAGAGAATAAATGAATTAAAATGTGTTCATTGTTACCAAACGGAAATTACAGATATTATATACCCTCAAATAAAAGAAAGAATAGCTGAGGAAGAACTTTTTATTGGATATTTTATTTATTTACAGTACAGATGTCATCCCCTTTCCCCATTTTCCCTCCCTAGAACCCCCTATCCTATACCACCTCTTCCTTTATGCTTTTATACCATTTTGATTACATACATGTATTAAAGTCAGTTCTAGGTTGAGGGTCTACCAATACAATAGATGCAAATAGTTGAGGAACAAGCAAGACAATAAACACAAATAGTCAAAAAAAAAAAAAAAGCAAGGCATTAAGCCCAGTGATGTGAACACTCCCATGATCACTGTTTCTAAATGCTTATCAGAATGACCAAAGTATCTGAGCCTACTTCCCTATCCTAGCCCAAGGTCATTTTCTTGTTTGAAGCCTAGTTCTTTGTTCTAGCCTAAAATTTAGATTCCTGTCTGAAATCACTTCTTTGTTCTGGCCTAATATTTAGATTCCTGCCTGAGATTACTTTTTTGCTGTAGCCTACAATGTAGACTCCTACCTGAAATTACTTCCTTGTTCTAGCCTAATGTCAGATTCCTGCTTAAAGCCTACTTCCTTGCCCTTGGCCAATGTCATATTGCTGCCAAGCAGCCCCTTTCTTTGCTCTTGGCCCATGTCAGCTTCTTGCCAAGGAGACCCAAAGGCTCTCCACCTCTCCCTCTTTTTTATTTTGTTAACAAGACTGAGCCTGTCTTAGGTCGTTCTGACAAGAATGCTTTCCTTACCCATCATGGAATATGCATTATCAAAGACAATGCACTTCTGTTTTAGGTTGGTAAGGCTCTGTGCAGAATCTTACCCATCTTTGTTTTGCCAGCCTGTTAAATTAATAACTCTGTCTGGGGGGGGTCCATTTTCAGGTTTAAGCCATGTACTTTGGCTGCCAAAATGTTGATGTTGTTAAAGATAAGCTTTAACATGATGGGCAGGAATAAAAGTATTCCCAGGACAAGAAAGGCTAGTCTGATCAAGCTATATATACACCATTCCTGAGGTTTGTCCAAAATGGAAATACTAAGCTCAAGCCATGGATAATTTTATCGACATTATCTGCAACATCAAAGGTCAACAGAGCAGCCTTTTTTAAAATTCATAATCTCACTATGCAAAGTTGACACACCCAGAGAGGTGTTAGGACTATGTCAAATATCCTACAGGTGTCTTTAAACTTTTTTAAAATTATAATAACAATCATTGTGAATTTCAAAAGTAACACTACTCCAATGATATTTGTCATGACACTTGGGATGGCTCTTGAACCCTGAACCTCCTTCAGATAATTTGAATGGGTTATAGAGGATCATTCATTGTTCCAGATACCATATAAATCCTTTTGTATACTCAATACCATAGTAACATTTTTTTTTGCTAGATGGTTAACAAGAATAGTTGTCTTAACTCCTTGTATCAATGCTATTGCAGAAGCAGTGGTGCCAGCAATTAATGAATTAAAGCTGTTACACCAGCAATAATCAAGGCCACTACCCTCTTGCTTCTGCTTGAAGCCTAATTCACTTTTTCTAGCCCTTTCTAGCTTTTTTCAGAGAATCAAGGTTTTCTAATACTCAGGGCAGTGAGACGAAAGCTGGTTGATAGACACCCGTAACATACATGCCAGGTTTCAACACACTAACATAATTGGAAATTATACAGTCAATGCAACTTACAAGAAATGCTATAGAAGAGACAAAACCAATTTTATCTTGACAATTAATTAAAAGAGCCTTAAAACCTGCACTAACTCTTGTTTGAAATCCAGGTCCTGTCCCATTATCTCTTGCTATTGTAACATCATAGTGAGCTACAGCTAGGTTCCAAATATGTTCTTGACAAAGTTCAGATCCAGTCTTCCAAAAGTAGACTGTTATTTTCCATATTGGATTGATTTCTAGACCAGTACATGATTGAGTCCTAATAGCTGGGCACTTTTAAGAATATAAGAGACATAGTTTCTCTTTTCGATTCTCTAGAGGAAGAAATTTAAGGCAAAAAGTAGGCATGAAGTCTGGTGCCAGGGTTTGAGGATGTCAAGAAGAAAAATCATTTATTGTGTCACGGAAAGAGAGAATGTGGAGAGAGGGGAAAGAAAGGAATACAAGGATGCTGATAGCAGTGAAAAGGAAGGCGGGTACAGAAGGTTCAAAGCTTTTGAAAGATGGCAATTACTATCAACTTTATCCCATAGGCTACTGCTGTTGCATGAGGTGAGAGATGATGCAAAGAGTTGGCTTAGGGGCTTTTATTTTTCCCTAGGAAGGATAATGGTTTGAATCATTGAGAAGCAATGGTTAAGTAGAGAAGCAAACAGATCCAGAGTATTTAAAAACTAAATTTAACAGGACTTGAGTGAATATGGCTGTCAGGAGAGAGAAACCTGACAGACTGACTTTCAGTCTGATTTGAGCCTCTGTGAGAATGAGTATAACTGGAAGGCACTAGAAGTGGAAGAAATGAGTAAAGAATTCAATGACTATTCACCTCTACAGTCTAAATGGACTGATTAAAATTCTGAAATAATTTCTGTGTTTCCCAGTGAAATCTTTGGCTGGTGTAATAGGATGCTGATCTAGAACGTGATTGTGGAACTGAAAGTGAGTGATTAGCTCTCAGAAAGACAAACGATCCTCCAGACAGCTGGGATTTGAAAAGAAATGCATAATTCTAACTCCTTGGATAAGCAATGGCCCTGCAGAGGAGAGCTTGCTGGAGAATTCTACTCCAACAAACAGCAGGTGCTGGGTTTTTTTTTTTCTTGCATCCACTTTAACCAGAATCTACATCTTGGCACAATACCGTAAAACGGTAAGCCCTTTGCTTTTCAGAATGTGACAACAGAATTATTGCCTCAGTATGGTGTTTGTTTTTATTTTGTTGTTGGTAGGAAGCTTTAAAGAAAATTTCAAACCCTTTTCTAATACTGCTCTCAAAATAATCTATGATATCATTGACTTAATGGTTCTGCAATGATCAACACCTAAGTTTGTGCTTCAAGACCTCTGAATATGAATAAGACAGTGTGAATAAACATCTTTCTACCAAATTTAAATGCGTATTGAAACAAAACAACATATATGAATTGACACTGGGTAAATAAAGGATGGAGATGAAAGACAAGCATGATGGTAAATGATCTACTGCACCTTGCTTCGTAGCTGGTAGTCCACGCTCTATAGAGACCTCTATCCAACAGCAAAGCAGCTGCTGCTGTAAAGAAATATGGACTTCTGAGTTGGTAATCCTCTTCTATTTTTAATCTCTTTCTGTTTTATCTTGAAACGTTATGTATCTCCTGATTTAAGCGTATCTTTCTCAAATTCATGAAAACCAAATCAAACATATCATGGATTGTTGATTTGCTATTACAACTGAAAAAAAAGGTAATTTTGGCAATATTCCATAACCACATTTCAATTGAGAAGAGTAGTCCCTTCTCCTATGACTACATTTACTGTGTAAGTCAAGAGGACAAGAACTTAACACTAAAACTTTGGGAAAAAAAAACACAGTATTTTTGTAAGATATAAGATTTTAAAGCAACTTTGCTATTTTCAGTCTTTGGAGAGAATTCCTAAATGGATGAAATTCATTTCTTTTTCCAAATTACATTTGTTGGGCAGTAGCATAGGACAAGACAAAAAGGCATCTGTAGCTGCTGCCCCACAGGCATGCAGTCTGCCCAGAGAAGACAACATACTCCTAAGTAAAAATGCCAGCAGGGGCAGAGGCATCGATAATGAAAGAGTCACAGGAGGATCCTTGTCCTGCTGCAGTGACTGGTATTTCTTATAGTTGATCAGAATAGTGGTTTGTAGGGCAGGAAACAAACCTGATATCACAGCTTCTGAGTACTGTGTAAGGCTGAAGTGGAGACTAAAGGTCCCCTATGTGGCAGCTGACTGCACACAGCAAGTAAAACACACTGATTTCCAGAACACAGCCATTGTGTCCTTCATGGCAGCTTTCTAGAGTCAGACAATCACCTTGTCCTTTATAGAAAATAAAAGCTTTAAATTGCTTTTTATTGTACAGCTTTGTCTCAATGTCATTTTCAATGGATGTTTACTATTGTTGTTGGATATTCTTTTAAAGACTTTAGTAAAGGTCTAAGAAAAGCAGACAGGACCATGTCGTGATTCCAATTCTGCTTTTTTTTTTTTTTCAAAAATATGTATAGGACACACCAAAAGGTTGAAAAGCTATATATAAGCTGTTATGCATTGGCTGTCACTGGGTGGTCATGACATCAAAAGGATTGCTATTATGACAGAAATAATAGCTGATCAAACTGGCATCACATCTCATAACTGCTCGGCAGGTAGATTTAGATGACTGTAGACAAAAGCGAGCTATTCAGAGATAGAATATGGGGGCCCTTTTAAAAGGATACAAGAACCGTGGAGATAGTTAGGCATGGAAAGAACCCAATACTTGGGGACTTCGTCCTGGACACTATGGAGATCCCTTGCTGTGCTGTGGAGACTGGGCTCTGAAAAGAAGAGACCTTAGAGGGAAATGAGTTAAATTTCTTCAGAAAGCATGGTGGCTTCCTTCAGATACATTCCATGAATTCACCCTTCTTTGCTCCTTAGGTGAAATGTTAATTTCCGTAAGTTTCTGGTGAATCTTTAACAATAGAACAATCTCTTTTCTGTGATAATAAGGATGTTAGTCTAATCTAAAGGTAACACAACTGTAATCAGGACTCATATTGAAAATCTAACATGCCTTTCTAATTCCAGTCTTTTGTCATGAGCAGGAATGCCTGAGTCCACCTTAGATCTCAGCTGTAACACAGAACAGGACGACAGCCCGGTTGCTTCTTTCACACCCTGAATCCTTTACAACTTGCTTGCTATGAGGTGAATAAATCTTCTGTGGGGTTGGATGAGTGTGAAGCTGAGAGTGGTAAAGTTACTCCTTGAAAATATCAAATCACGGGCTGGCAAGATGGCTCAGCAGTTAAGGGCTCTGACTGATCTTCCAGAAGTCTTGAGTCCAATTCCCAGCAATCACATGGTGGCTCACAACCATCTGTATTGGGATCCAATGTCCTCTTCTGGTGTGTCTGAAGATAGCTATAATTGAACTCATATACGTAAAATAAATAAATCTTTTTTTAAAAAAAATGAAATAAAATATCAAATCACAACAGACAGAATGCTTTCATGGCTGGGCTACTGGAGACCACAAGACACCAAAATACAGTAGGTGCTCAAAAGAATTCGACATGGACTATTATGAAATAGACAGTCAAGATGAAGGAAGTGACAAGAGCTAAGAGATAGGGACTGAGGATGCTGTCCTAGGAATCGGAGTGGAGGGCTAGACATCAAGGATATAGAAGTCTGAATTCAGGATAAGAGGGAAGGCAGGGGCCAGGCAGTAAACATCAGAAAAGGATGGGATTTAGGCTGGTGAACCAACAAAGAGGATCTTGAAAATCCTGCTAAATAATCCACAGCTTTAAGAGAAGTATAAGTTAAAGTCAGCTTAAATGTTAGAGTCACGGATGACTAAAAAGGTGTTGGAACTTGGAACTCTTCCTTGATAGCATCTATTTGTGTCTCCATCTCTGTCTCCCCTCGCCCCATCCCATGGCCCCAATTGCATCTACATACCCGAGCTCTAGAACATATATAACAAAGTACAAGTATGATTTAAAAACAACTTTTGAAGAATATCACTTGATTCCTTTTTTTTCCCAGCTACAAAATGTACTGTTTGGTCACTAAAGAAAAATAACTCAATAACTTGCAAAATTCAGAACTGTATTTCTCGTGATAACACCAGAGGTATATACACATTTAATCTGTACTAGCCTTTGCAGATACATTTAGGTATTATAACAAAAGTTGTCAGACCTGCATATTTGTAGACAAACTAATATGTATTGCTATGTAAAGTTTTCATTTCAAATGGTGTTATAATTCATTAATTGTCTGAAAAAAACCCTATGCTTTGTGGATTTTTTAGGTTATAATTTAACTACTGTGACTTTTATGGCTCTCAAAGTCATCGCAAGATTAAAATCTACATAGAGACATTAGTTCTTTAGGACCCTGTTTAGCTATCTCCTGAACCCATTATTGTCCTTACTTTAATTAGTTATAATATGTATACAAGACAATCGCTGTGAGGTAGCTGGCAGCCCCCATCAAACTCCAGGAAGTAAATAGGAGCCCCTTTCATCTCCCAGCTCAGATTCATAAATAGAGGCATCCAGCAGTTCATAATGAGCCCAAGGTCACCTGGTACATGAAAAGCAGGTCTGAGAATCAAAGCCAGGATTTTGCAGCCTCAATCTTTTCAGTCAGGATAGAAATCTCTTCTAGAATGTTCAATTTTGTAGATCTGGACCTGTTAGAGAATCCACTCACCCTCTTAGCTTTACGAGCATGGGATTTAAAGTACTTAGTGGATATGTTTGGCTTCACAGGGCTGCATTTAGTCATTACTAAATACTGACGCTCTATTGTTTGAAAACTGAGCAATATACACAATTTCCTGAATAACGGGAAGGGTAGATGCCAAAGAGATGTTTTAGGAATTTTTAAAATGTTAATTAAAAACAAACCCTTATTAAGTCAGAAATTAGAGTTTATTTAAAAAAAAATGAAGAAATGGTAGCCTAATTGTTTTTGACTTGATGAAAGTGATTTAAAAATGAATTTTACTTTTTAAAACTTAGTCCTTTTGTTTCTATGAGTTTTTAAATTGTTATTAATTCAATATGTGTTTTATGATTCTTAATTTACTTTACTTTTGAAGCTATGTATACAACTGTAGTACATGGCTTTTATTTTCTATTTTTAGAAGTTGGAGGTGTGCTAGTGGGTGTTTGAGAGATTAGATTAGTAGCAATACTAATTCTCAAAGTATTAATATCAGATTGCAGTATTTCTGATGATTGCACTAGCTTTTTATTACCAAGGCTTGCTTATTTGCTATATAGTCTATAATAAATAAGCTTTTCTTAGCCATGAAAACAAGCCTTTCCAGTAAATCATTGATTTCCCCATTATCTGTGGGAAAATAATCTTGTATCCCATTCAAAATGTCCTGCACTTAAGCTGGGCGTGGTAAGACTTGGAAGACAGACCTAGAAGGATCAAAAGCTCATGGTCATCCTAGGCCAGCTTGGCATCCATGATACTCCATTCCTAAAAAGGAAAGAAAAGAAAATACGGGAAGAGACTATGTGCTGCTTGCTTACTGTGGTAGATGCCATGTGCGACTTGACTACCTATGATCCATGGGGACCTCCTTCCCATACATATTCTCCTATACCATGTTGTTTGGAAATTTGAGGTCTACATCTTTAGAGTCCTCTACAGCTAGAGTTTCAGGTCAGGTTTAAGTTCTACCAATTAGATAGCGACAGGCAAGGTTAGATGTGGTCGTGAGTTGAATAGGGAGAGAGATAGGTCACGGGGTAAAGACCACGACAGATAACAGCTGTCTTGTAGTGCCCACCTTTCTGACTCACAACTTCTTGTAGTAATAGTAACAACTTCTCTGATCACAAAAATGTGGTAGATTCAGAGGTTTTCAGTAATTACAGAAATCTCATTAATCTCCATATTATGGCTTGAATGTATGGCCTACGTAGCATAACTGCCTCCTGAGATGCTTCATCCAGCAGTGGATGGAGGCAGATATAGATATCCACAGCCAAATATCAGGCAGAGCCTGGCAAGTCTTGAGAAAAAGTAGGGGATAGAACTGAGCGAGTGGGGAAGGGGTCAAGGTCACCACAAGAAGACCCTACAGAATCAACTAACCTTGAACAATGGGGCTCGCAGAGCCTGGCCACCAACCAGGGAGCATACAGGAGCTGGACCTAGAACTTCTACACATTTGTAGCAAATGTGCAACTTGGTCTTCATGTGGGTCTCCTACCAAATAAAGCAGGGGCTGTCTCTGACTCTGTAGCCTGACACTAAATCCCCTTCTCTACCAGGACTTCCTGGCTGGGTCTCAGTGAAAAAGAATATACCTAGTCCTGCGGGGATTAGATATCTCAGGGTGGGGTGGTACCCAAGGGGGTGTCTCCTTCTCTAAGGAGAAGGGGAAGGGGCAATTAGAAGAGGAATATGAAAGGGTAGGATGGAGAAGAGAAGAGGGAGGGGGCTATGATCACGAGTAAAGTGAATTCTTAAAATAAATGGATAATAAAATAAAAATGAATGTGTTCCCCAAAGCTGATGTGTTGCAAACTTCATCCCCAGTGTAACAGAGTTGAAAGCTGTGGAAATGTTTTAATGACCAGGTCATGGCGGGTTTGAACTCTTACATGGATTGTGGATTTTAGCTGAGGAGTGAGTTCCTTAGCTAGAAGGTGGGTCTGTAATGTAGTCAATCTTGAGCTCCAGGATCTCTCTTGCACACTTTCTTTTGTCCTTCAGCCATTGCCTATGATTCAGCAGGAAGGCCTATAGCAGATATTGTCTCCTTAATCTTTGACTTCCCCACCTCCAGAACCATGAGCCAATGCATTTTAGTAAACTATAAATTACCCAGCCTCAAGATTTTGTTGCAGCAGCACAAGACAGACTAAAATAGCCCACGTCTCCAACTTATCCAATGCTACAAAAGACCATCAAATCCATAAAAGATTCTACCCTGCTGCAAACTGCCTGTAACAGCTCCATACCCTGCAAGTGAATGCCAACTCAGTCACACTCAAAGGGCGTGGTACATAGTGTGTTGTACCTTCAAACCCCAATCTCCCCCATTTTATAATAGTGCAAATATTTACTTATCAAATAAACAATATTTTGAAACTTAAGCTGTAAAACATAGTTGAAAAGTGAAAATCTGTCTCCATGTTCCTCACCTTTCCTCCTTTATCTGAGAGGGATTCTCCATTAGTTGTTTGATTTTCTTCCAGATATGCCTATCGAGCGCACACAGAGCACGATGTGCTTGTACACACCTGGAATCCAAGTACTTAGGAAGCAAGAAAAAAGAATTGCTATGCGTTCAAGGATAGCTGGGATATGGGTGTGGTAATTCCAGAGAGGTGGAGACAGGAGAATCAGGAGTTTAAGATCATGGTAATGATAGGGAGGTGGAGACAGGAGGATTAGGAATATCAACATAGCAAGTTCAAAGAAATCTTACTGGGTTATGTAAGATTTCTTTTTCAAATCTACTGTAATAATATCATACCATGCATATACAAATCCTTCAACATTTTTATATATTTTCCTATTTACATGAGCTCAATTGCATGCTTTTTTTCTAATTACTATATGTTATGTCATACTGTGGAGAAACTAAACATATTTCAACATCTCCCCATCAGCGAGCACGTACATAAATAATATAATAATGATCCATTATCATATATCTTTGTGGGCATAGTTTTAATATTTCTTGAGGTAGATTCTCAAATCTGAATGCAAAAGACTAAACAGTAACAGATTGCATTTAATAGTATTTAAAAAAAATAATGACTGCTTTGCTTTTTACTGTGTCGCTGATGCTCAGAACAGCATCTGCTGTGTGGAGGGTACAAAATAAATATGTGTGGAATGAATGCCAAATGAATGATTGAAAGCAAGTCTAGGAAATGCATTAATGCAATCCACCACATGTTCAGATTAAGGCAGAAAAATAAATAAACACATATACAATGATCGATGTGGATGTTCCCACAAATTAAGCGAAACTCCACACCCAGGCCTGATATTTTAAGAAAAATTATGCCACAAGAAATAGAAAAAAATATAGAGGTAAACTGAGAAAGGAACTTAGCAAAAACCACCAGCACAGCAGGCTTCTAAATATTCATAAAAAGAAAGGACACTTTCACTTTCAAGGTCTCAAGAATGAATAAAATTAAAAGCACAGACCTAAGGTAGAAAAGAAAGCACGAATATTAAAGTAAGGCATGAAATATTAAAAGACTCACTATCTTCCACAAAGAGATGCAAAGCCTAATCTCACAGGCAAGTCATCTGTCACAGAGGTACCGTGGGTTAATTATGAAGTGCATCACATCAAGGCAGGCCTGGTGATCCGACTTGAATATTCTAAAATCTACATGGTCAGATAAAGTAAGGCACTCAGCAGCCAATGGCTTGGCTGCAGCTCTTCTCACTACGTTTTCAGATGTCAGCTATAAATTCTTCTCATCCTTTCCTTGTAGTGGTCAGAGGGTATGGATGGGGAGATGATAGATAGATAGATAGATAGATAGATAGATAGATAGATAGATAGATAGATAGATAGACAGACAGATAGAGATACACACACACACACACACACACACACACACACACACACACACACACTGGCCCAGTGGTGTCCTATTACATGAATAATGAATATTTTCTTTATCTAAGATATTAGTCGACAGACCTCTGGGTTGTTTCCACTTTTTAGTCATTGTAAATAATGCATCTGTAAATGTTCATGTTCAAGATTCTGCATAGATGTTTTTATTGCTCTTGACTAAGCACATAGGGGTGGAATGTTTGGGTCAAATGATAACACAGCTTACCATTTAGAGAAGGTGTCAGGCTATTTTTGAATATTACTGCACTCTACATTACTAAAAGGGAGACCTGGATTTCAGTTTCCTCCATCCTCAACCCTTGTTACTGTCTGTCTCATTCTTAATGACCATCTCAGTGTTCTCAACTGGCGTCTGTTCTGGTTTTAATGTGCATTTCCCTAATGATGACCAACGTTGAGCATTTCCTTGTGTGCCTATTAGTCATTTCCAATACTTCTCTGGAGAATCTCTCAGAACCATTGCTCATTTTCCAACTGGGTCATTTGTCTTTTATTATTAAGTTATAAGAATTATTCTCATATCTTTGAATATAAGTCCTGAATCAGATATAAAATTTGCAAATATTTCTATAGATTTTTATTTTAATATGGTATATTGTATCTTTTGAAGAAGAATTTTTTTTAATTTAAAGTAAAGCGTGACAATTTTTTGCTTTCATAACTTGTATCTTTGGTATCATCTCTATGAAATTTTGCCTAACCAAGAGTATTCATGTATACCTTCTAAAGCACATAAATAGTCATAGATGCAAATATGCTTTTTTCTTTAAAGAGCTGCAGGAAAGTTTACAGTAGATAATGCTTCAGTGAGAGTCAGTGGAATAAAGGGGAAGGAGGATGGTACTTTTTATTTTATTCATGTGGTTTGAATTTATTTGCCAACCATATGTTACTTCTATTTTTAAAAATATTTAAGTTTAGATTAATTAGTAGTAAATAACTATTGATTACTGGTCTTTTAGGGCATCTAACAAATAACAATACCTTTTGGGGGACTGAGTTCAAAATAAATTGTGATCAGATACAAGAATAAGGGAGTGGAAGTCATTGTGACATGGCTTTCTGATAAAGCCAATAGGAGGCAGTGGTATACTATAAGGTTCAAATGCAGTTAAAGTCCTGATATGGCCTTTCCATTTATACCCTGAAACAGTCAATATAAATCAAAGACTGTATATACACCTCCCAAAACTCAGTGCCTAGCACTATTCTGGAAGAGAAGGCACCAGGAAGAGGCAAAATCCTTCACCCATTAGAACTTCCACTATATTGGTTTCACCAAATATAAACTGGCAGATCACCTCCACCCAGGAACCCCCTATCCCATCCCCCTTCCTCCTGCCTCTATGAGGATCTGCCCCCACCTACCCCCCACTCCCACCTCCTCAAATTCCTCCACACTGGGGCATCCAGCCTTCATAGGACTAAGGATCTCCTCTCCCACCTGTGCCCGACAAGGCCATCCTCTTCTACATATACAGATGGAGCCATGGGTCCATCCCTATGTGCTCCCAGGCTGGTGGTTTAGACCCTGGGGAGCTCTGGTTGGTTGGTATTGTTGCTCTCCTCATGGGGCCGCAAACTCTTTTAGCTCCTTCAGTCTTCTCTCTAACTCCTCCATTGGGAACCCCTTAATCAGTTCAATGGTTAGCTGTGAGCATCCGCCTCTAAATATGTCAGACTCTGGCAGACCTCTAAGGAGACAGTTATATCAGGCTCCTGTCAGCATGCACTTCCAGACATCCACATCAGCATCTACCTTTGGTGACTGCACATGGGATGGATACCCAGGTGGAATGGTCTCCATATGGCCCCTCCTTCAGTTTCTGTCCCACACTTTGTCTCCATGTTTGCTCTTTTGAGTATTTTGTTACTCCTTCTAAGAACTGAAGCACCCACACTTGTAGCCTTCCTCTACTCGAAGGATAAACAGGCTGAGAAAGAAATTAGGGAAATGACACCCTTCACAATAGTCACAAATAACACAAAATACCTTGGTGTAAATCTAACCAAGCAAGTGAAAGATCTGTATGGCAAGTCTCTGAAGAAAGAAATTGAAGAAGATCTCAGAAAATGGAAAGATCTCCCGTGCTAGTAGATTGGCAGGATTAATATAGTAAAAATGGAATCTTGCCAAAAGCAATCTACAGATTCAATGCAGATTCAATCAAAATTCCAAATCAATTCTTAATATAGATAAAAATAGCAATTTGCAAATTCATTTAGAATAACAAAAAAAAAACCAGGATATCAAGAACTATTCTCAACAATAAAAGAACTTCTGGAGGAATCACCATCCCTGACCTCAAACTGTACTACAGAGCAGTAGTGATAAAAACTGCATAGTTCTGGTACAGAGTCAGGCAGGAAGATCAATGGAATAGAACTGAAAATCCAGAAATGAACCCACACACCTATGGTCACTTGATCTTTGACAAAGGAGCTAAAACCATACAGTGGGAAAAGGACAGCATTTTCAACAAATGGTGCTGGTTCAACTGGAGGTCAGCATGTAGAAGGATGCAAATCGATCCATTCTTATCTCCTTGTACAAAGCTCAAATCAAAGTGGATAAAAGACCTTCACATAAAACCAGATACACTGAAACTAATAGAAGAGAAGATGGGGAAGACCCTCGAATACCTAGGCACAGAAGAAAAGTTCATGAACAGAACACCAATTATGCTTATGCTCTAAGATCAAGAATTGACAAATGGGACCTCATAAAATTCAAAGTTTCTGTAGGGCAAAGAACACTGTCAATAGGACAAAACGGCAACCAACAGATTGGGAAAAGATCTTTACCAATCCCATATCTGATAGAGGGCTAATATCCAATATATACAAAGAACTCAAAAAATTAGACTCCAGACAACCAAATAACCCTATTTAAAAATGGGGTACAGAGCTAAACAAAGAATTCTCAGCTGAGGAAACTCGAATGGCTGAGAAGTACCTAAAGAAATGTTCAGCATCCTTAGTCATCAGGGAAATGCAAATCAAAACAACCCTGAGATTCCACCTCACACCAATCAGAATGGCTAAGATCAAAAACACAGGTGATAGCAGATGGTGGCAAGGATGCGGAGAAAGAGGAACACTCCTACATTGTTGGTGGGATTGCAAGCTGGTACAACCACTCTGGAAATCAGTCTGGTGGTTTCTCAGAAAATTGGACATAGCAACACCTGAGGACCCAGCTATACCACTCCTGGGCGCATACCCAGAAGACGCTCCAACATGTAACAAGGACATATGCTCCACTATGTTCATAGCAGCCTTATTTATAATAGCCAGAAGCTGGAAAGAACCCAGATGTCCTTCAACAGAGGAATGGATACAAAAATGTGGTACATTTACACAATGGAGTACTACTCAGCTATTAAAATCAATGAATTTTAGAAATTCTTAGGTAAATGGATGGAACTAGAAAATATCATCTTGAGTGAGATAACCTAATAACAAAAGAACACACATGGTATTTACTCATTGATAATTGGATATTAGCCCAGAAGCTTGAAATACCCAGGATTAAATTCACAGACCACATGAAGCTCATGAAGAAGGAATACCCACCAGCTTATTACACCCCCTGTTTATTCCACAGAACTACAGGCTGAGACAAGAAGGATACAGCATCTCAGGGAAAACCCCCTTTACCAACTAAAGAAAAGTAAGAAATAAGGGTTTCCCCCTAACAATTATCATGAAACCTCAAGACAAAGCAGCTAGATATTTGTACCTAGATTTACTCTTGTATTTTAATCCTAATGATAAACTATAAAATTGGTACATACAATAAATTGGTAAGTAACCAGCAAACTGAGGTCTTGCCACCCTTGGAACCTCCAAGGCATCCATCTAAACAAGTTACTGAATGAACCACATGTTTTGCTTAAATAAGAGGTGATGGAATGTTGTAAGAAATAATGAGAGAAAAGGAGCATAAGATTTCATTTCACACTTTACACTTAAAAAATCAGAATGAAATGGGGGCAGGGTATTACACTTTTAAGCACCAGATGGGAGGTGAGAATGGAAGTCTTTTCAAGCAAAAGAATCTTCAAAAGGACATTGTGGTGGTTTGAATAAGAATAGCCTCCATAGGTTCATATATTGGGAGCTGTTCAGGAAGGATGAGAAGGTGTGGCATTGCTGGAGGAGATGTATCACTATTAGGTAGCCATTGAGGTTTCAGAAGACTTGTATCATTCCCAATTTCTCTCTCAATCTCCATCTATCTATTCATCTATCTACTTATCCATCTATCCATCTATCCATCTATCCATCTATCCATTTATCCATCTGTCCATCTATCCATCTATCATCCATTGATCCACCTATCATCTATCTATCTATCTATCTATCTATCTATCTATCTATCTGTCTATCTATATCTGCTTCTTACTTGAAGATTAAGATGTAAGTACTCAGCTATTCTTACTGCCATGCCTTTGATCCTCCACCATGGACTCTAACCCTCTGAAACTGTAAGTTGCCTTGGTCATGGTGTTTTATAACAGTAATATAAAAGCAAGTAAGACGCACACTTATGAGCTCTTCCTTCTTTACTACAGAGTCCAGTACTGAGCAATGTCAGAGTTCCCTGAAAAGTGCATCAAATGAAAGAATCCATTACAGAAAAATGAGTATCACCTTGTTAAGCTCCAGTAATAGAAAGCATAAGTTACATGAAGTACAAAGTTTGAAAGATTCACATTGAGCTTGCCATATTTGCATTCCAGAGTATTACATTTCAAGTACATATAGAATATATGCATCTTGACTCAGTCTTGAAACCATTCCTGTTATCTAACTAGATGGCCTTAGGCTTCTATTTGAACACACTGACAATCAAAAAACTACTTGTAAAAAGATTAAATTGCTTATCACACTTAAATCTTTCCTATTTTGACTCACATCTCCTCTTCTTCCTTCTCCTCTTCCTCCTCCTCCTCCTCCTTTTCATCCTCCTCTTTCTCCTCCTTCTTCTTTTCCTTTTCCTGTTCCTCTTCATCCTCTTCCTTCCCTCCCTTTTTTGGAGAAAGAGTCTTAATATACAGGTCAGGCTACTGTCAAACTCTCAGTCCTCCTGCCTCTGCCTCCTAAACACTGGAATGATTAGCATACACAAACCATGCCTACTGGCTAAATCTTTTTTCTAGTTCTAATTCTACAACAAGAACCTACACAAAACAATCTAATCTTTCTAGTGTATTGTGGCCCATCACATATTTGAAGGAATGCATCATGTCTTATTTCTACTTCAGGAGTATCATTGTCTCTGGGTATCACTTATTTATATTGATTTCATATGATAGGGCACATGTTTTTCAGCAGTATGGTGACAGAATTAATAATCATGGTTAAAGGCTCTTTTAACAGACTTTCATAGAGGCAAAAGTGTGTGTCTCTGAATAAAGGTCTCCAAGATCATGGAAGAGATGTCAGTCACACCCACTGCTCTCCTCAGATAGGGGAGTTTGCCACACACAGAAGTTTGCTTTTAGATTTTCTTGGGGGTAATTAATATCCTCATGGCTTCCTTTCTACTTGTCCCTTGGTCTCTTGTAATTTATGATAGACCTGGCACTCAGTATATTCTGAGACAACTGAATGAAATGTCAACCTTCCAGGTATATTTCAGCAACCCTACAAACCATCCTAGAGTATAGAACTTCACCCATCTTTTCTGTCACACTGATGTCCTTTCTCTGATCATGCATACTGTTTTTTTAATCATCAAATATCCATTCCATGGATAATAGGGTTACCAGCACACATACTGTGAGCTAAGTTAGTACTGTTGTATAACAACTTCAAACTCAAAATATAAAAACAAGACTGATTTTTATCAAAAGTACCCTGCACACCACAAGCAGCAAAGGAGGCAGGAACCATGGCACCCTCTACTCTAACATCAATACAATAATACTTGGTTGATAATTGAGGGTTACTAAAATTTTCAACTATCTGCCCTGAGATGAGTAAAGTGGACAATGGCATTTAGATAAGAAAATGGGATCTTGTGACATTTAGTAGGTTAGGACAGGGAAGGCTATGTACACAAAAGCCAGTATGTGGGGAGCACTAAAAGCATATACTTGAACCCAAGATGGCCCATGGAAGCACCTGGGCTCTGGTTGTATTGGACAAGAGGGTATAGTAGCCTTACATGTCCAGAAAGATGACCCACTAAGGATCTCTGCTACTTGGAATCATTACTTCTCTAAAAACATACCTCAAAGTCTGTGGCTTGTAAAGCCTGGGTCACTCAGTACCAAAGAAGCCATCTGGCTCATTTCTCAAGAGGTGTTGTCCTGTCATCTATCTCTGTGGAGCAGATGGCTCCCTGCATTCACTGTGTAGATCCACTAACTCAGCACGGTACCTACTCACACAGTTTCCCTTCCATGGAGGGATTTTGGTGTTTTAAGAGGGGCAGAGAGCAGTTTCAAACTGTCATTCCTGAACTAGAGACACATTAAGCATGAATTGAACATGGATGAGACAGTGAACATGCCAAAATGGACTGGAAAAAGCCAATGAAGCATCAACTCTATACAAAGAATCTCAGACAACCGAGGAAAGCTGGGAGCAGGAGATGTGGTCTTTCCTAGAGAAGAGTACACCAACTGGCTGTCCAATGCCAAATGGTCAGCCTTCAAAACAGACATAGAGGTAGCATTATACAGACAATGATATATTTAGGGTGTGTGTGTGTGTGTGTGTGTGTGTGTGTGTGTGTGTGTGTGTGTGCAATAACAATTAGTTTAAAAAAAGGATGCAAATTTGAGAGTGGGAAGGACTATGCAGGAGGGTAGTAAGGGGAAAGAGAAGGAAGAAATGTGATTAAATTACAATCTCAAAATAAAAGCAAAATTTTTTTAAAAAGTACATGATGGTTATCTGCCTCAAAAATCCCACTTCCTATACTTTCCTGACCATCTAAATTAAAATTATCTTATAAGACTTCTTTCCTTCCTTATAAAGTCATTTTTGCCAGTTAGTAATGAAACTTAATTGCAAAAAAAAATCGATGTTAATTTATGACAATGAAACAATAAAATATTGATGAAATAAAATCCCTAGACTTCAGTAATGAGAACAGACATTTAAATCAATTCCACACTCTGGCAACAAAGCAATCTTTGCAAAAATACTAACTGGTTTACATTTCTTGTTTTAAAATCCTTTCCTAGTTTTCTGTTATTTATCAAATAAAGTCTAAATTAATTAGCAAGAACAAATGTATCCTTCATGGTTGTCTCTTATTTATTGCTTATCTCTCATTATTTTATGCTACCAACATAGGAAGCCATTCATAGATCCCAAAACATTGTATGACATTTTATATTTCTTGTTTCCATGAATAGCATTACAGAGAAATTTCCTATAAGAGCCTACCCACCCTTCAAAATCATCCAGGTCAGGTCTTGCCTGTCCCAGTCATTGTTCTACTAATATGTCCTTAGGCCCCATCTCCCCATCTCTCCATTACTTCTGCATCTCAATTGTAATGCTTGTTTCTTTTTCATTTGGCTTAAAGAACGTGGTAAGTTTAATTTCATGCCACGAGGACTACTCAATAAATATCTATTAGCTATATGACACAAGTATTATACCCTTTCATATGACAACATTAGCACAAATGCTATTATTTTCATGTTACATTGCTCAAATTTGATCTTTCTCATAGTCTTACAAAGGGAACAAGATATTTCCATGCCAATAATGTATGGCATTCAATAACTACAACTATTAGACTCAGAACTCATGATTTTCTACCCCTGAGTGTTGGGCCCCATTTCAGCCCTGGTTTGGGCCTTGTGGACAAACCCAAGCCTGATTCAAGTTTCTGTGGCCTTGTGGGAAAGTCTGAGTATGGCTTGAGTTTGAGACCTGTCTCAGTCACTTTCGTACTGGGGTGACTCAACAGGACCTGTTTGGCCCTGCCTCTGTTCAGCTGTTGCTGATGTAGAACTTTGCAAGTAGCCCTGTCAGTCACCCCATACCTTCATCACCTTTCTCTGCCCCCTATGTCATCTCACACTACCAAAAGTCCTCCTCCCTTTTCTCCAAGTTTATATAAACAAGAGGTTGTTATATTAAAGTTGAGTTCCTGCTTCGACAAGACTCCTGGCCTGGTGTGTTTCTTTGGGCGGACACTCACCATCCCACTCAGCTCCAGAGAGACCTGGCAGGACTCGGACCTCTCTTCTCACCTAAACCTGCCCTGCTGGCTTTAAGGGGCCAACACCTGAGTATTCAATGATCTAGATCAATGGCTCTCAACTTTTTGAATGCTGCTACCCTTTAATACAGTTTTTACGTTCCAGTGACTCCCAATCATAAAATTATATTGTTGATACTTCATAACTGTAATTTTGCTACTGTTATGAGTTGTAATGTAAAAATCTGGTATACAGGACATTTGATATGCAACCTCAATGGGTTCATGACCAAAGGTTGAGAACAGCTGATCTAGATACTTTGATGGCAAAGCAATCACCCACAGAGACTTCTTATCTATCAGGTAGCTAAAAAATAGTGAATCTCTGTGATATAAACCTGCAGATGATCATGATGAGGGAATAAAGACACACAGTGAAGTACACATATTCTACAATTCCTGTCCTATAAAGCTCTACAACAGCACTCTTGCAACTAGGACCAGATTTTCCTTCAGGAGAGCATCCTTCCATGTCTGGTAACATTTCTGGTTCTTAAAACATTCCATCTAGTGAATGGAGACCAAGGACGATGATAAATCTTCAGCAATCAACACAAGGCTGTCAGTGTTGGTTAGGGATGAGGATTAGAGAAAGAAGGAAAGAAGGGATTGCAAAGGCATATGGCAAAGTTCTAGTTCCATTTGCCCATCAGAACTTCCGGTCAACCCAAGTATACCACAGACTCTAGGAAAGTGATGGTGCAAGTATGTTGTCAAAATATTCAGGCCCTGGAGTGCTCTTATTACTCTTCCACAGGTGTGTGACTCTATCAGCTGTTCAGAAAGTAGCTCAGGGTCTTACACTTTTACCATCAATTATTTTATGCAAATTATCCACCATGCAAAAAAAAACAAAACAAAACAATATCTTTATATCTCTTCTGTAGCTTTTATGTCCTTTTGCCTGCATTTCATTCTTCATTGCCTAACAGGACCCTTTCCTGATAGCCTTTCTAAATGTTATTCTATACTGGCTTTAGAGTCATCATTGTAACTACACAGAAGCTCACTGAGATCTATAGCATAACTGTTGCTTAAGTTATTATCACAATAGCTGTGTGATATATTTATATGTGGATTCATTGCAAAGAAGTAATTAAAATTAAAATTAAATGTAAAATCAAAAAAATGTTTCTCTTCCAGTGTAGGCTTAGATTTTGCAAAACCCATTTTAATAAGGATTCTTAAACACTTCAACCTCCATTCTGGCCTACCTAACAGAGGTAGGGGAAGAGAAATATTAATAGGAAACAGGATGTGGACCTGTTTAGAAGTAGTTCTTTGGAGCTATTCCAATCTTCTTTGTCAGGGTACCAGCAGTCCAGTCCAAAACCAAACACAAATCAGTAGCAGTAGCTTGATCCATAAGAAACTATGAGGCTCCACCAAATCAGCACAAGTCCATGGAAGTGGTAAGAAGCATCTGCAATATCATGAAAAGCTGTGTGACACACTTCTGTCTACGGAGTCATGACAAGCAAAAATGAGCAAAGACCAGCAAAGTGTTGCAAGGTGAACCAATGCAAGAGCATCCTCTCACTCTCTGTGAGGTTATATTTACATTCTTTCTAAACATTATGTGACTTCTCAAGTGTCCACTAGAGCAAAACATCACAAGCCCTTTCACAAGACAGCTTCCAGAAAAACACTGTTCTTAGCAAAACATCCTCTTGAATGTCTGCTTCAGCAAAACAATGTCCTTGTATAAGACAGCTTCCAGAAAAAATCATCACATGGTACTACTGAGTGTCCAAAGAAACCAGAAATTATCACTTCACTTCCAGTCTATCCAAGCAGCTAATTATGCAATTTTAGTTCATCCTCATTTTAGAAGAGAAAAGTTAAGACACAGATTGTCAGCTCTTCCCTAGGGTTGAATTTTAGGTACATCTGACCTAAACTGAAATCCTTCTTCCTATACTAGGAATGAGATTGACTGTCAAGTATGCTATTTTTTTTAATATTTGAAAAATAATATATTTTACGTTATTTTTAAATGTATACCTCAACTTTACAGGTCATTTTAAAATGACAATATGCAAAAAAAATTACATGCTCAGGGAAAATAATTATTTTATAAGTTATTTAGTTTGGGTTAACAGTCATTTTACATTGTGCCTCAAATATGACTCAAAATAAGATGAATTTTTTCATCAACAAATAAGTTTTACATGTATTTGTGGCTAAAAGAAACTAGCCCATGGATTCTTTTCTCCTCTTTTCTCATAGAACCATCCATTTCTCCCCATTACCAGATGTGCTGTGCTGTAGCTTGACTGTAAATCTGTCAGACTTATTTGGTCATAGAACTTTTTCCTATCTCATAATCAGGTAATCAAGTAATCAGTTCTGAATGTTTAGAGGTTGTGGTTATAAAAAGAACACTATAGAATAAGCAAGGGTGGGCAACTCTATGGATTTTGATAAGGAAGAAAAACAAAACAATTGGCAATCCAACCCTTGGGAAAAATATAATTTCAGTGTCACACAATGACCTTTCATTGCAAGGAGTTAAGAATTATTTCACGTCCAGACTCTCATGTGTCTATCAAGAATCTTTACATTACAAAATCTAAGCTTGTGCTTTGTTTTAATAATGTCTTTAGGCTTCAATTGGGAATTCTTTAATACACAAAGATGTTAATTAGCAAGAAGAAAAGGTATTTGAAGGACTTCATGACTCCCAATTATTCTTTGGTAAAGTTGATTTTTTTTTCTTAGCATATGAAAGAATGCATGTGCCTTATCTTGCCAGTAATAACTGCTATAGCCTTGATTCTGTCAACATAAGGTTCTCATGCATTTTTTTTTAAGTGAACAAGAATTTCCCTCAGTTAGGAGTGATGTCCTGAGACAGCTTAATGAGAAAATAAAAGCAAGACAAAACCAATTCTCTGGTGAATGCAAGCAGCTAATTTAATGATTTACACAGTAGATTAGATTAAAGAAATGAGGAAAAGCAGTCATGAATCTGACTTTTCATTTATAGAAATTTTTTTCCTTTTACATATACAAAAAGGCGAACATTTCAAGTTTCTCTTTTTCTAACCTGGTGATCAAGGAAATGTAAGAATATAATTACCTTTCTTTAAAAAAAAAAAAGACTTTTACTTATTACTACATATCACAGTGAGACAGCCAAAAAGAGACAGGGTTAATTACAAAACATGTTACTCTTGGGGTAATTTTTGTGCCTAAAGTTTCTTACTATAATAATCTGAACTAGAAAGATACAATTATTGTACAATATTAAAGGACCTTTGTTGAAAGGTCATTTGTTTATCATCTATTCTGGGATGTATCTCTATTAGTACTCTGCCCAAACTAGAAGGATTTGTGACACATGGACACACAATGTACGTGAAACTCTTAGTTGCACTCTTTTTTACTGAAAGTAACTATAGAAAATAAACACTCATAAACAAGAAATTTTTTAAATACATTATAGTGTATGTATTTCATAGAATATTGGGCCACTGTTAAAATGATGTTGGAATGAAATTTTCCTTAAAAATATTGAAAGATGCTGTTTCGTATATGCAATACAATCATTAGTGAGACAAAAGGAAAATAACTATTTGCATGCCAATAAAAATCAGCAGTAATTTTGAAGAAGCTGATTAAGAGTAGCAACATTTGTGGTAGTATGCTGTCTCTATATTTGTTTAAAACATTTCAGTGACTCATTGGTTGGCAGAACTTGGTGTTCTTATAGAAGACCCAGGTTTGGTTCCTAGCACCATCATAGTGGCTGATAATTGCCTGTAACTCCAACTCTACGGGAGCCAACACACTCTTCTGGCCTCTGTGAGCACCATATACGCAGGGTACTCATAGACATACGAGACAAACATATGCATACAATAAAATCTCAAAAGAATGTATTAATGTTGGTAATCTGGCATAGGTATACTGTGTTTTAATTTATTCTTATATACAGAGAGCTATTAGTTAATACTTCAAGTGTCTTATCAAGAACATGAACATAATAGTTATTAGTAATGAGTAGCACTTGAAAGTTGATCAGCCCAGTATCTGCACAGTAGCTGTGGCTATGTGTGTAAGATCTGCATGAAACAAGGATATGGACATAGCAGACTGGTAGCTGGAAGGAACAAGGATGTCAGCAGGAATGGGAGGGGAAGGAGAAGATCATGGGGATGAAAGGGATCACAATGCATTGTATACAGGTAGGAAGTAAACAAAAAAATGCTTAGGGACACATGACTAAAACCCAATTACTTGGGTACCTGAAGCAGGAGGATCACTTTGAAACCATAATGTTAAGACTAGCCTGGGCAATATAGTGAAATAATGTGTCCAAAAAAAATAAAAAACCAATTCTACATTCAGAAACATACTGGCATAATCATATCATTAGGCTTGCTTTCTCATCAATATCAGAGGTCAGCCTAGAGTTAAAAAAAATGAGTCATTTATTCACATATTTAATAAATACTTACACAAGATTTTAACCATGTAGCAATAATATATTTTAAGGTCTTTCTCTTTATAACATTGTAAGATCTGATTTTTGCTTCTAGCCATTAAAGATTAAATAGTGCCTAACTTCCACCAAACACAATGAGGAAATGAATCATAACATGAATAAGAGTTTATAGACATCAAACTCCCAGGAATCTTAGAATGGTAACTGCATGCACATAAATAACACAAGCAAGAATGGTAGACTTTGGACTTGTCCTAACTTCCCACACAGAGCTCATTTCCCGAGGGTAACAAAGACAAGTAGTGAGCTCTAACACACCACAGGTATCTTGCTGAATGAAAAACGTAGAGATGAGAGTTTGTGGAAGCAAGAAAACTGCAACAAGAGTGCTGGACAGGAGAATGTCATTCAAGAGTTCGGAATTCTGCAAAGGTATCCTCAGTAAACAAAAACACAACACTGTGAGTTGCGTGACTTTCAGTGCTTACTCCGGGCCAAGAGACACATGAATTTCAACTAGCTAATGGAGAGACATCCTCAAAGTACTAACACAATCCATAGACGCTCTCTTCTATAGGGGCCAACCCTTAACATGGAACTAACCTAGAACTACAGTAAAGGACTCTCATATTAAAAGAACAAACCTAAGGATTTCTGTGAGACCAGCCTGATCTACAGAACGAGTTCCAGGGTAGCCAGGGTGACATGAAAAAATCCCGTCTTAAAAAACAAACAAATAAAACAAAAAAAATCTAAAATCTAAATTCTAGAAAATTCAAAAATTTGATTCTTGATTATGTCTGGCATTCTAAAAACAAAACAAAACAAACAAACAAACAAACAAAATGACATCCAGAGAAGAAGGAAACTGGAAACAGTCACAGAGAAAGCATTAATAAAGGAGAAAATTCACAGTAGCATACAAAGGAAGAGATGAGAAAACTGAGGAAAGACATGAAGGGTACAGAAAGGACTAAAATGAGACCTAGAAGCGAAAGTGCAGAGTCAGAAATGTCCAGTTCCCCACATGTGTCTAAGATCAAATTACACACCATACTGGTGTGAAGATGTGGTCAAAGGAACCATCCAAACGTAAGGAGGAGAAAAGGTCTGAACAGACAGACACTTGCTTATTGGGCAGAGACAACAGCTACAACACACATGGAAGTATAATAAGAACTGCAAACCAGAAGAACCTCAAAATGTATTCAGCAACATCATTAATACCAATGCTAAGGGGGGAAAAGACAATACTTTGGAAATGAAAGCATAATGAAAACCATAGTGACTTCCCACCAGAAATAATTCAAGCCAAAGACTATAAAATCATAATGACACACTTACAGAATAAAACATCAGTCTCATGGGATGGAGAGTTGTCTCATTTGTTAAGAATAATTGCTCTTTCAAATGGCTTGGGTACCATTCTCAGCATCTACATGGAGGCTCACCACTTTCTTAGGCATCAAGTATGTATGCGGTGCACAAACATACATGTAGGCCAAGCACTCATATACACAGAATAAAATAAATCTACAAAAAAGGGAAATAAAAAAAATCAATCTGAGATTTTATATTCAACAGAATTTAATTTATTTCCAAAATTAAAAGAGAATAAAGACTTTCCAAAACAGAATGAGGCACAAGCTGCATTGCTGGATTTCCCTGCAAGTATAAATGTTGGGTGAAGTTCATCTGGTTCACTTAAAAGACTACCCCCCCCCAAAAAAAAAACAAAATTTACCCCAAGAATGAGGAAAACTTGAAAGCCAATATATGAATAATATATGATTTATATTTTCGATTAGCTTATTTTATTATAATTGTAAAGCATATGATAATATCAGTGTCTGATAATAATTTAGGGGTTACAACACAAAGAAATAAAATAATCATAAGATACTATTACTTTATAATAATGACAGGAAGGTTATAAGACATGGCAAATTCAATGATGAAAACAGCAAAAGAAGCAAAAAAAGGCAAATGAATATGCCTAGCTCTAGAGCCGTAACTTTTCAATGATGGTGTAACAGCTAAGGGCTCTCCATTGTAAACAGAATGCAGTAGACTGGAGAGACACTCCATTGTTTCAGAGCACTTGCTCTTGTAAAGGATACAGGTTCAGTTCCTCTCACCCACAAGATTGGCTCAAAAGCGATCTGTAACTTCAGTTCCAGAGGCTCCAAGGCCCTCTTCTGGCCTCTGCCAGCACTGCACACACGTGGAGCACATATGTATAAGTAGGCAAATCACTCATCATACTCACACAATGAAAGTAAACAAATCTGAAAATAGAATAACCAAGAAAACATATTGAAAGTACACTAGTAAGCTAGATAACCTAGTGACAATGTGAAATAGTAACAAAAAATTTAGAATGTGTCATTACATAAAGAAATGAACAAAAATATCTCAGAAAAAGGGCAGACTGAGGGGGAAAAAAATCAGAGCACTGACCAGGATGCTATATTATTGTCTGGGTTTTTTTGTTTTGTTTTGTTTTTGGTCAGGTACCATCTGTCAGCTCTGTGCTGTGTGTGACTTATTGTACTTCCTTTGCTCTTGGTAGATGCATATTCATTTTTATTGCTAGGTTTGTGTTCATCATCCTGTATTGCTTTTTATTAAAGAGAGCACTCAGAATTATTTATGCTTTAAGTCTCACAAGACCTTTAGACAAGAAATTGCCTGAAGGCTTGTGAGGACTAAGACATGGCCCCTTGTCAGGCTTTCAGAGCTGTGTGACTGCTTTCATGCCTTCTTGCTAATACAAAATTTTGTATTTGACAAAATGGGGTTCAAGACTTGATTTCAATATCATACACTACATGGTAGGAGACTGAAGGGGAGGAGACCAAAGCTGAGAAGCTATGTAATTTATCAACCAAACCAGGACACTTTAAGAGCATTGACCCACCAAATTAAATGAGCAGCAAGAGAACAGACACAAGAGAAGTGTGGTCCAAGCAAACTGAAGCAAACGACCCTGCCCTGCCTCTAAATACAGGGTATTGCAAAACAGAATTCAAAATAGGATTTCAACAGACACATGCATGGGCTGTTAAAGTTGCAATAGTTAAATTCTATGTCTATGAATTATAAAAACGTGTACATACACATGCATTGGATGTACATACATGTATATATGTACATTTTCAAACATACAAGTACATGAACAAAGGCTAACAATTACATATATATATACATATATATGTATATATATATACTGTATGTTTATATATATGAAACTATTGTAAGCTGCTTATATATGTATATGTGTTTGCATATATATTGAATTTTCCAAAACTAGAAATAAAATGTACTGAAATGGTACCACCTAGATTTAGGGCTCTTCCTATCTCAGATTAATCTGGAAAATTCATCACAAACACACCTAGAAATTAGTTTCCATGGTGATTCTAAATCCCATCATGTTGTTAATTAAGATTACCCATCACAAACAAACTGAGCGGTCTGTGGGGTTTTTTTTTCCTTATGAAATTCAGTTCTTCATTGTTTGACACAGTAAGAAAACTGACAATCTCCATGATTTCTCAATACCTGCTCAATGCAGAGGTGAGAGTAAGGGTGTGTAACAAAAGAATCTTGCAAGAAAGAGGAACATTAAATGTCCCTGGTGTCATCCCTCAATTCCCAAACTTCTGTTCTTATATATAACAAGTCTGAAAGGGATATATTTCAGGAATAATGTTAACGTCACATTACTGTCATCCCATAAACTTAATATATCCAGAATTCTTACTACATTCTATTTTAGAATGATTTCCTCAGAGCAATATATGATACCAAATTGTAATAATAATAATAATAATAATAATAATAATAGGGACCAGAAATTTGATGCACTGTTTATAGGTTACTTTGGGGCGAAGGGGGTATTTTATTAGTTTTGTTTTATTTTATTTTATTTTATTTTATTTTGTTTTTTGTTTTTTCAATAGCTCCAGCAGTCGTGGAATTTGCTTTGTAGATCAGGATGGCCTTGAACTCACAGAAATCCTCCAGCGTATGCCTCCTGAGTGCTGGAATTAAAGGCCTGTATCACTACTGCCCAGTTAATTGTATTAATTTTTAAATCTCAAACACAACTGAGTCTCCATGCCTATTTCCCACTTAGGAATCTATTTTGCACGCATCCCCTAAGCATTGCCAGTGGCCTTTCATCAGAATAGATTCAGGGCCCTTAGGTCAGCCAACATCCAAATTCAAGGTGACAGCAGAGTTATTAGGAGAAAATATACACTAGGTGTGACTTCGCACTCCAGTCTTGTTGGTTTCTGGCCTGACAGGTGTAAACAGCATCCAAGGAAGATTCGCAGCATAGAACTGGTGCAACTTCCCTGGCTTCCTGCCCAAGATTCATTTAACATTTATCCTAAAACAACAACGTTTAAAGCACAGAGCCTCCGCCTGTTGCTATAAAGAAAAATGCAATTCGACAATAGTTTTCTCTTAGTGTAGTCAAAAGATTTTGTGTAATTTGGAGGGAGGTTTTAATATAGGGGCTTATTGGATCATTCTCTGCCTTTCGGTATTCCCTAGTTTGTTCGATGAAACCTGAGTGCTGCCATCATCCCGACTACTGTACAGTTCCAGGGGAATGGACGTTCTCTATGCATCAAGTGATGGCATACGTGTGTGAACGAGCACAGGGAACATGACCTGGTGGCTTGTTCTGCAGGTCACTGGGTCCAGATGGCACCTCGGCCACCTCCAGAAGCCCTGCTCCCTCACACATCTGCCCCCTCTTTTTTTCTATCTTTATTTATCTCCTTTATCTCAAATGCACAGAAATAAATTCATGAGACCACCCCCGTTAGCTTATACACTTGTTTTCATGTCACAATCCTTTCTCATCTTCTTCTCTTCTCCCACTCTCCTTCCCTCACCTCTAGTCACCTCTGTTGACTAATCCTGAAGCCACAGAGTATTATATTTGTAACACAGCTTGAATGCTAAGTCTCCTAGAAATAGTCACATATCACACACACACACACACACACACACACACACACACACACACACGCTTTCCTCCAGGGCCTCTCCTTGGGAGTCCATGACTGAGTTTCTCACATGGAATGAGCTAGTAGGGTCTAAGAGTGCATCCACATCAAAGTCACTAAGCCTGGCATTGAATGTCCTGAGGATCTACGTCTAAGTTTTTATAAAGTGGAAAGAGACTGGTGGGATCTGAGAATATAGCCTTATTATTGTCACCAAATACTCAAGGCATTTCCCAGAGGACTGTACTTTAGGATTCTGTCCTTCCCTGTGTCTCCATCTGAACCCTGATGGTTTGATGACACCTGGCAAAGTTAATGACAGCTGTATATTTACTTTGCATTTCTTCTGCATGCTTCTGTATACATCCTTAGCCACTTGCTTTCTGCTTCTCTACGTTATCAACATTTGTAATCTCTGAGAAGTTCTCTATCCACTTCCTTTCTTTCATGTTCATGTAATAGTTCCTCTGTAGTCCATATATTTAATAGCTGATTGCATCATAGATATTCTGCAAATATCTTCCTCTACTCTCTCACCATATCTTTTTATTCCAATATAATATTTTTATCGACTACTGGGAATCCCACATCATGCATCCGACCATGCTCACCTCCCAGTCCTCTCATGCCTGTTCACCCTTCCCTGTGGTCAAACTCCCAGTGGCCAGCCCCCTAAGGAAAGCAGAGTCCTTCTCCATCTGCAACCCTAGTGGGAATCGTGAATTGTAGTGAGCTACACCCCAGCATCCCCATCAAAAAATTTTAGAGATCTTTTTGATGGCTTTCTTTCTAGACTGTTACTTGTTTTAGGCCTGCGAGGGGTGGGATGGGGGTAAGGTAGGGTTGTCACAAACCTATATATCTCTTTCTCAACTGTGAGTATGCAATCATGGGTACCACTGTAGGAGTAGCTTCCTTGCTCTTTACTGCTAGCTGAAGGAAGGGTCCAGGGCTTCTACATGGTTTCTGGCAACAGCATGGACCATGAATATCCACGGTATCAGCATGAGCCAAAGACCTCTGCTCGATCTCCTGTAGCCAACCTGTGGATACCAATACAGTCCTCTGCCAAAGTACAGGTCATGGACCAGCATGGCCTCCCCGAGAAACTCAGACCATGGAAGTCTTTTGAGGAAGTCCAATCCAGTAAATGGACCATCTTCATTTCAGACATCCTGTGGCTGCTCAGAGCCAGGATAATCCTGCAGCTGGGCAGCTTGTTTGGTAGGCTGAGGCCAAGCAAGCTGCAGGCTGCTGCACACCATTGCGCTGAAGCCACTGGGTTCCTACACCAATGATAGCCTCTTCTCTCACACCCACCACAGCTGTAGTGTCTCCAGCTCAGCCACACACTTACTGCTTCCTCTTCCAACTTTCCTGCTTCTCCAGCACAGATTTGTTCGTTGTAGTGTCATTAGAAGCTGCCGCGTGTCGCACTACAGCTTTCCATGCACATGTTCATTCCAATGAGTCTTTGGTCTGGTTCGAGGCCTCCGGCTTCTGCCACACCATCAATAGTGGACCTTTGCCAAGACTCCTCTCGGATATCCTGCTGCTGCCAAAGCCATGGAGATCCTGCAGTTCTGGTACTGTGGGGAGCGGAGCGGGGGGTGGACCAGGCCTCTTCACATGTTCCAGCAGCTCCTAAGACGGAGCAGCTGTTAGGGTGGACTAACTCAAAGTCCTGGAGCTTGGCCTGAGTAGTAGTTGAGTTGGTCACCCCTACCCACTGCCTGCCAAGGGGTCTCTCCACATCTTAACATGGTTATGGGAAAACAACGTTAGGAAGTGACACTCCATTGGAGAAAACCAATTTTCTCTTTCCCAGCAAGTATCAATTACACAGAGTTTTAGTTAGGGGTGGAACTTTGTCTTTAAAATACTTATCTCTTGACTATATCTTTGTTTTACCGTCAATAATAGTTTTTTTTAAATCTCTATTTATGTTCTTCTATGTTCTTTTAAGTTTATTCCCAAACATTGTATATTTTGTAGTGTTGTTAGGAAAAGTAATTTGTTTTATTCTAGTTCCTACTTTGTTACTAATTTGTAGAATGTCACTGATTTTTGTGTGCTGAACTTACACACATCATTACTTATTGAAATGTTACATGCCCTTTAATGCTTGTTTGCTTCTCTCTTCCTGAGTTTCATTCTTAAGGGACATTGGCCTTTCTACTTCTGCCCTCTAAATCTGGTTTGTTTTTTTAATCTTTCCAACTTTTACTCTTCGTCTGAGGCTTGCTCAGAATGTTCCCTGACCTGCTCTCCTCTTGCTACTACTTGGGCTCACTCTGCATCTCGCCCAAACGTCTAGTTCTTATCCAAACTCAAACTTGAAACCACAAGATAGAAGCCAGTCACCTTAGCAACTTCTTGTACAAACTCTCACCCACAAGATGAGAGGACCACAAAGCACTCTTCCTACAGGCACTGCTGAGCTCAGTAGTTTGCTATACCGCAGCCAATAAGACCAGCAGCAGATGGTAAGAGTGAAGTTCACACACTGAGGCAGACGAGAGAAAACCCAGTTGAGGTCATAACCAGAGAAGAAAACTAACCTACAGCCTATTTAATATAGAGTTTTAGAATAAAATAGAAGACGCCTAGCCTGAGTCCCATGGGATAACAGTGGCTGTTATCACATGACATTGTTTAGTCCTGATAGACAGGAGTACCAGGCTCCCAGGGGAAATTCACCTGTGGGGCCATTTGGAAGGGGGGGGGAATCTTTTGTTCATAGTGCTTCAGCCTGTCTATTAACTGAAGTAGCTAGTCTCATTATGGATATATCAAAATATGCTTGGGTTTGCTTTTTCGATTCTCAGAGTGATTTTTAAAACACCTTTTTGATATGCTAAGAGCCTCTAATGAGAACAGAAAACATCAATTCAAAAAAAAAAATCAGCTTCAGTAAAGAACAGCCCCTACTTCTGCTGTTAGTTAGCAGGCTGCTGCCCATGGGGACTGCAGAATGGATTTTCATTCGCCAGCAGGCCTCACCAAAGAAGGCAACAACTAGGACTGACCTTGGAGAGCTCAAACATGGATTTGTCTTTAGTTTTCCATGATTTTAGAAAATTCAAAGTTCAGATGTCTGGGAGACACTGTTAAGTGATGATGTAACGGGAAAGGGTGCTGAGTTTTGATTTCATAAGTCTAATGTTGCTCCAAGAAGAAGCAGAAGGATCATTGGCAAACTGTGGTTGGTTTCCCCTCCCCAACCCCCAGCCCTTATCCATAAGAAGTTATTTCCCATTTATCAGACACACCAGAAGAGGGCATTGGATCCCATTACAAATGGTTGTGAGCCACCATGTGGTTGCTGGAAATTGAACTCAGGACCTCTGGCAGAGCAGTCAGTGCTCTCAACCACTGAGCCATCTCTCCAGCCCATGAGGTTTACTCTTATCAGTAAAAAATATAGAAAATGAATATCAGCTATAACACAGGGATCACAAAAAGAAAGCACGTTAGCTAGATGTCACTCCAAAACTAGCTAGGAGAGGTTAATTAAGAAGCACACACACATTTATACACACACGGGGTTGGGGGAGGCAGGGAAGGAGAGAAAGAGAAGAGAGAGAAAGTTACAAAGTCCTGTGGGATAAGGATTACAATCACTGTAGGCAAGTACTCCAAGGAAATCAAGACTAAAGAACTTGTGTACACAGGACATCATGAGCCATGTAAACTATGCCTCTCGCTATATCATTTTTTAAAGGGCAATGCATCCTGATGAATAACAATCAAAACAACGAGAAACAGAGAAATCTATTGATGACAGGAAATAGAAATGGCATAATAAGAAGAGATAATGCCACCAAGAACCTCTTCTGACAAGCCAGTGAGATAGCTCAACTTTATATGAAGACACTTGCTACCCCAGAAACCCATATAGAGGAAGGAGAACATTGACTCCTCCAAGTTGTCTTCCGACCCTGATTTGTGCTCTGTGGCACACACACACACACACACACACACATACTTAGTGGCAATTTACCACTAAGTAAACAAATAAAGAAAACATAATAAAATAAATGCATTAATCAATTAATTAATGTGAAAAAATTTCTACTAAAGCTTCCCCTGGGGAGGGTACTCAGCATTCAAAAAGAACAGTTTGAGAAGTAAAGCCAACACTCACTCTACACTTAAGATACTCCCGGACTTCACATGTGTGTCTTTGTGCCACTGCACAAATTACAACTCAGTGTGTACTTTTTACCCTCCAGGCCACAGCAGTACTTCTTTGAGGGACTGCCCTTAGGTGACTAGAGTCCTATATCTGTGCATAGAGAGTGTCTCCAGTATATGTGCCTATAACCCTGGGGCAGGCACTATCTCAGTACTGAATGCTACAGAGTGTGTACACCAGCTTTCTGTCTGGTAGCACAAACTGTAAGAACTCATGGTAGAGGGAGAGGTAGATCTGGTACAATTTAGGACTTCATCACATACTGTACCTCTGCTTGATTCTTCCATCCTATGTCCTGCTTTCCTTGTTTTGTTTGTTTGTTTGTTTTGGTTTTGGTTTTGTTTGGTTTTTTTGTTTGTTTGGGGTTTTTTTGTAGTTTCCAATGGGAGTGCCTTAAACAAATCACTGATGTATGTAAGCCTCCTTATCTCTGAGTTTCCTCTGGGGACTCCTGCCAAGACCATGAGCCACTGAAAGGATGCAGAAACAGTGAAAGGGAATCAATCTCTCTCTCTCTCTCTCTCTCTCTCTCTCTCTCTCTCTCTCTCTCT
>JANHMN010000001.1:151647976-151659137 GCA_030674055.1 Rhabdomys pumilio
CTTTTAAAGAACAGCTTGCTGAGTTTTAGTCATCCACATCATCACCATCATTTAGCTTCAAAACCTCTTACCTCCTAAAACTCTTGCTATCCGTTAACAACCAGTTCCAACTCAGCCCTCTGCAACCCAGCTCCTGTGTCCTGTTATGACTAGTCTAGACAAACGGCTTCTTTCACTTAACACGGTGCTTTCAAGTTTCTTATATATCATGGTATTTCCAAGGACTTCATTCCTTTCTATGGCTGACTGGTTTCCAGAGCATGGATTATTATGTTTTGTCTTAGCTATTATTAATAATGCCACTATAAATATTTATGCAAAACTTTTGTGTAGACATATGCTATCATTTCTCTTGGATTTATACCCAGGAGTTGGACGAGTGTATGGCAATATTATACTTAGTCATTTTGGGAACAGCCAGACTGTTTCTCTCCATGGTTGCAGTATTTTTTATTGTCAGCAGCAGTGGATGAGGGTTCCCATTTCTCTGCAGCCTTCACAACTATTACCATCACTTTTACATTCTAGGCATCTTTATAGGTCTGAAGTGGCATTTTGTTATGCTTTTGTGTTTTCCTAATAACTAATGGTGTCAAGCAACATCCATATACTTACAGGCCACTCATTTCTCTTCTGTGAAGAAATATCTATTCATTGCCTTTTCACATTTTTATTTAGGTTATTTGTCTCTTTATTGTGGCGTTGTACAAGTTCTTTAACCAGCATAGAGACAAGTTCTCTAACAGATACCTTTCAGATTTTTTTTCTTCTTTGAGCTGTTTTTATGGGTTTTTTTGGTAGCATTTTTTTTTTAAAGTAAAACCTTTCATTTTGATGACGTCTAACTCATCTGTTTTATTTTTCTTCCACCTCTTGTGGATTTTGTATCATATCTACGAAACAGTTGCTTACTCAAAAGTCATGGGAACTGACTCTTCTGTACTCTAGGGATTGTATAGGTTTGGGTCTTACAAGTTAAGTCTATATGATCTGTGCTGAGTTAACTTTTGTATTTGGATCAAGGGAGGTATGCTACTTCATTTTGTTTGTTTGAGACAAGGTCTTACTATGATAACAGCTAGGAAGTGCCAGGGAAGCCACCAGGCATCCCAGGCTGGCCTCTAACTCTGAATCTTCCTGACTTTCCATCCTCCGTGCTGGTACTCAAGCATGTGCCTAAGGCTGCCTCAGCCCTTTGCAGGTGGATACCCTGTTGAAAAAGCACTCTGTTGAAAAAGACGATTGGTTCACTATCTTCTCTCATCTTTGACAACAGCAATAGACTGTTGTCTAACAATATATTCCTGGACTTTCAAATCTATTTCTTTCTTTGTCTTTATATGCCTAGTAGGTGCCCCAGATCACACCTTGATCTAATTACTAACTGACCTAATTACTGAGCTAGGTTTCCATACTTTACTAGCCTTGAACAGATAAAATATCTACAAGCCATTGTCTCTCAAGGGCTGGGATTAAAGGCTTGACCACTACCCCAGACTCTACTCTACTCTACTCAGACCTTAAACTTCCTTCTTGAATTGGTTTTTCCCTTTTAAGTCATTCTAGGTATTTGTATGTTTCACACACGTTAGAAAACTTTTGTCAGTATCTGTTCATATTGTTTGTTTATCGTCCCATTTCTTTTGTATCTTCAGTAATGTTTTTGTGCCCATTCCTAATTTTAATAGTTTCTCTTCTTCCTAGTCAAAGCAAAAGTTGCCTATTTTATCAATGCTTTCAAAGAGTCCATTTTTCTTTTCAAGTGTTTCTTATTCTTGTTTCACTTTCTCTGTCACTTAGCACCACTGCTAAGTTTGTCTTTGTTCTTGTGTTGTTTTGTTGCTTGTATTTGGCTGTTTGGCTCTTTTTCCTCCTTGTTTTGCAAAGGTATATGGTTAGTATCCTGAACCAATGTCTTTTCTTATACACAGGAAATTATAGTTCCAACCTCTAAGCATTTGATTTATTTGTATTCCATACATTTAGTACATTAGAGTTTTTATTTTTATTAATGTCATTGCCATTTAATTTGTGATTTCTTCTTTGAACTCGTGGTTACTCGGGAACATACTTAGCACTCCTGTTAAGCTTGGGACAAGAAGGACAAAAAAAAAGCTGAAAGAAAAAGTTTATAATATCATGTGCTAATTTGTTCCCATTTTCCTCATGAGATTCCAGAAAATTAAGTCATTTTGCATTAGGTCACAACGACAAATGAAGTGCCTGGAACTGAATCTAGTTCTGAGCAGTGCCACAGCCCATAATCCTTCCACTAACCTTTACTTTCTCAGAGGCACAGGAGCAGAGACAGGCCCTGCATGACTAACTTTTGAAAGTTTGCAATAAATCTTAGAGGTAGCCCAGCCCTGCTGATCGTACATGTCTTTGCTTTCTTCAAGCTCTTGCTGGTTTAGCTTTACATTAATTTTTACCTAAATGTTCTCCTCCCAGTGATGGATTTTGAAATGTGGTTCATCATCTTTACAGGTAATTATTTCCACTTTCTATTAATCTGTGTTACTATTTCCATGCTTTCAAATCTTGAAGTTTCCTTGATAAAGTCTGCAGCATCCTGATAAAATTCTATCTCCATTTTATTTCATGCTATGTCCCAGTGTGGCAATTTGAATGAGAATTGGCCCCCGTAAGCTCATATATATTAAATGGCTGGTCCCAGTTGGTGGAGCTGTTTAGGAAGAATTAAGAGTTGTGACCTTGTTGGGGGTGCCACTGGGGATGGATTTTAAGGTTTCAAAAGCCTACACTAGTCCTAGTCCCTCCTGCCCCCACCGGTTGCATCAGATAAGAGTTCTCAGCTATGGTACTTCTCCAGCACCATGCCAACCTGCTCCATGTCATGATGACAATGATCTAAACTTATAAAACTGTAAGAAAGCCAATTAAATGCTTTCTTTTATAAGAGTTGCCTTGGTCACAGTATCTCTTCACAGCAACAAAATAGTAACTAAAACATATTTGAAATTCTGATTATTATTATCTCTATTATCTGACTTTGCCATTTTTCTATTCTTATTCTTTTTGTTACAACTGTTGGGCTTCTGACTACCTTGTTATCATAGGCTTATGCTCTCTATTGATGTGATCAGTTCAGGGCTATTGAGTTTACTGCTGCTGAGTAACTTAACCTTTCTAGTTCTTTCTGAATTCTGGTTGGCTGGTTCCACTCAGCTGTTCTGGCTCAAAACTCCTCTACAAGCTGACTGGTTCTTACAGAATGGCTCTGTTTGGAAAAACTGCCTCTAAATTCCAGGAACTGAACTACACTGACTGTACAGACTGAAAGGAACTGAGCAGAAATGAACAAATTCAACTGAACTCATTTGCATTCAAGTGAACTGCACCAAACTGCACTGAACTGATCTCAACTGAATTGTCCTCCCTCAATTTGATGGCAGTTTCAAACATGGCTGCTTCCTTCTGCAGACTAACCATAACCTACATTGTTTGGGATTAAATTAAGTCTTCCTTCTGCAGACTAACCATAACCTACATTGTTTGTGTGTAGCAAGGGCATGACTGTATTCCAGCCAAGTTATACAGTAATCCAGAGCAGTGTCTATATTCCAGCAAGATCACATAGACCTAAACTGTCTTTGGATATGGTCCCTTGCCAGAGTAGTTATGTTGCTGGATTAAAATTCCTCTACAGGCTATCTCTTAGCACAATGAAGTATTCCAGGCACCAAATGTGAGCCATCAGGCTTGGCAAAAGGCACCCACTGACCCATCTTGACAGCCCTGTTCTTAGCTCCTCCTACACATAGCTAACACCCCCTCCCTCCCACACACAGACACACATTGAATCATTTAAATGGGGATTTATATAGAATTAGAGTTGGTTTCAACTGCCGTATATCTAGAATTTATTTCTATATGCAAGTTATCATGGGCTGAAGTGTGTCTTTCCCCATCAATTCAATTCAAATATTAAAACCCTTATACCTAGTACGTGAGAATGTGACTCATAGTTGGAAAGACCACCTTTAAAGGGATAACATATAAATTTATATGTATATAAAACAACCCATTGTTTTTTTAGGCTAACCCAAAAAATAAGTACCAAGTATTGATGCTTGGGAAAAACACAGTAAGTTAAAAATGTGGTCATTAGGGTAGGTCCTATTCCAATGTGACAGGTATTCTTTAATTCAAGATACAGTTTACACAGATAAATAGGTTTCAGTGAGACATTTTCACACAAAACACACCTTGATCAAATGTTCCCTCACTTGTCCCTTTTATAGACACTCCTCAGCTGGACTTTCTTTGACTTTGATGTTTCTTTTTTTCTTTTTTTTTTCTTTTGTGTGTGTGTGTGTGGTTTTGTTGGTTTTGTTTTGCCTTGTTTTTTTAAATCTAGATTCACTTATAGGAGATGATGTGGTCATTTGTTCTTATCAGATGTTAGAACATAGGCATGCAAGGGGAGACCATGAGGTAGCATCAAAGATGACATGTGCGAGCATGGAGGAGGTTCCAAAAGAAAGCAACACTTTGATCTCAGACTTTTACCCTCGGGAAGTAAGAAAAAATAAGTTTTTGATGTGTATACTAGCTTCTGGGTGATACTTGGTTATGAAAGCCCTAGCACACACATCAATAATTCATAAGCCAATACATGTAACCAGCAACAGGTGGTGATAACGACTTACACGTCAAACTTATGACTTCTGCCTAGCACTCTTTCCCACTACACAATGTCAGCTTTGCTAGTGACTCCTTTCTAACGAATGCATTAGTCCAAGCTCACTAATACCAAAGTCCTTGGGTGTCCATTGATCTCTCCACAGACTTCCTTGTCTTGCATTCTGTTAAATTGTTCTGATGTTGTTAAAGCCCAACGGCTAACACTGGTTGCTGCTAGTTTTCCTGGAACTCATAGAACAAAGTTACTTACTTTCTTCAGGGGACCCTTTCCTCTTTTTTCCCTACATGTACATTCTTAGATCCTTCCTCAGATTCTCATTCATCAGTTTCTTTAAGGTTTAATTTCAGAGTAAAAACACGGATTCTGAGCTGGCCAGTATGGGTTAGACCGATTCTTTACAATAATAAATGCTCAAAGTTAACATAGCTTATTGAGACACAAAGTCATCTATCTCACATAAAAGAAATCCCAGGGTTGGCAACTAAGATCTGGCACAGGGGATCCAATGTCATGGGGAACAACCTCCTTCTGTCCTCCACTCCATATCTGGGCAGATTCTTGCCTTACAGTTCTCAACTTTGAGAGGAACACAACGGAAGAGGAAAAAAAGATTTCCTCTACACTCATCAAAATGAATCACGGGCATGTAATCAATCACACCACTAATTACTTCAGACACTAGGGAGTAGTGTAGACTAGCTCAGTTTCAAGCTTATAAGTTTCCACTAAGGAAGGAAGAAAAGATGAATAGTAAGAGGCAACATCTAGAAATCTCTACTAACTGGGAGCAAGAATCTCAAAGTTCCTGCAGGTCCACAGAATGCAGGTAAGCAATGATCCCGATTCCTACATTTATATCCCGTCTGCAGACGTTTCAAGTATGGCAATGATTTGGCAGCCTTTTACCTCTATATTTTATTTCAAAGCTGTGTGACAGATCAAAAGATTTGTTTTAAACACTATGCAATGAGGGATGGTGGTGGAAAAAGGCAAGTCGTAAGTCCTGGCCCCAATCAGACACAATTTACAGGAGGCAGTGACACGTTCTCACCAGACATGGAGCACCTCCTCCATGTGGTTGGATGACAATTGCTGTAAATTTTTTGTGTCCTTCCTTTCATTGAGATGAAACTCTATTTTTAATCTTAACAACTCAACTGACTTTGCAGCACAGGCAACACGACGTAACCTCCAAGCCTAAGCCTGAGATTTACAGTTTCTTCTTCACTACTTGAAATATGTCTTTTTAGAACTGAGCCACCATATTCTCAAAAACCGAATCCTGCATGAGAGGCTGTGTGGGGAAGAGCCAAAATGCAGAAGGATGCACAACCAGTTGCTACCAGGTAACTCAACACTGCTGGTTGACACAGCACAATCAAGTTACAGATATGTAACACCCCAGCTGACACATGGAGAAGCATCCATCTAAGTTTGTGAAGATACAAATTTATAAAATATGGTACATTTCAGACACAGATTTCTATTATTATTACTATTATTATTATTATTATCATTATTATTATTTAATCTTTTTTTTTACAATCTAATCCTTATCCCACTCCTGGTTTACCCTCCAACAGTTCCTCATACCATTCCTCCTCCCCTATCTCCAAGATGATGTCTCCATTCCCCCCCACACACACTCCACCAGATCTCCCCCCTCCCTGGAGCATTAAGTCTCTCGAGAGTTAGGTGCTTTTTCTCTCACTGAGGGCAGACCAGGCAGTCCTCTGCTGTATATGCAGACACAGCTTTCTTATATGGTAGCATCTAATGCATATACTGCAGTATTAGGGAATAATAAAATACAATTTGGTTTCTTCTAAGTTTGACTTACAATATTCGTTGTCATTTTAAAATAATAATATTTAGGCTTATATAAATCATCAGAAAATGCCAATTTCTCTTCTTCAATCATCTTAAAAATTCCCATTGCCTTTACTACCAACAGACCCAGTCACTACGCAAACATTTCTTGAATAACATGATGCTTTTCAAGACATATACATTTATAATGTCAAAAGTAAATAAGGTATGCAGAATAAAGACTTTTGGATAAACAATGTCAAACTTCAATAAAATATTTATGCTTTTGGAAATTATTTTGAACATTTTAAGGGAATGACATTTACAGATAAAATGTTTTCCTTCAATATAAAAAAAGCAAGAAAAAGAAAACCACTTTTGGTAATCTCTCATTTTGTTAGTCATACTGAATTGACCTTTGATTTCTGGATACTTTTCAAAACACATTTTCTGTACCATTGTGTAGGTTTTACAGGTTTATAAGTTCAGAGCCAAACTTGGAGTTCAAATATTTTTACCATATTGAAAACAACAAAACCTCAGATTGTAGACTGCTTTGTGGGGACCTTTTTTTGTGTGTTTACCTTGTGAACTCAATAGTCTATGCCATTTAAAGTCCCTCCTCCTCATTTGAAAAGATGGCCAGAGATTCATGAGTGACTAAAAATCTACTGCAAAGATTAATCATGTTTGTAACACTTATACTATAGAGTATGTGATTGTGAGTGTCTTAGTTAGGGTTTCCATTGCTCTGAAGAGATACCATGACCAAGGCAAGTCTTATAAAGGCAAATGTTTAATTGAAGGTGGCTTATAGTTCAGAGGTTTAGTCCATTATCATCAGGACAGGAAGCATGGCTTCATACAGGTAGACATGGTGCTGGAGGAGCTGAGAGTTTTACACCTTGATCTGAAGGCAGTCAGGAGAAGACTCTCTTCTGCAATGGGTAGAGTTTGAGCACAGGACCTCAAAGTTCAGCCTCACAGTGACTCACTCACTTCCTCCAACAAGGCCACACCTTCTAATGGTGACACTTCACATGGGCAAAACATATTTTCAAACCACGACAATCAGGAAATATTCAAGAAAATATTCTCTATATTATATGAAGGCAAAACATATTACAAGGTTTAAGATAAAGAGAATTTACATCTAAATTTCTCCTTATTCAAGAATGTAAACAATTTCTCAAAAAACTAACTACTACCATGAAATCACATGAAAGCATGAGAAAGTACAATCTATTCACCTGTAATACTTCATATATACCAAAAAATATTCCAAGGTTTTTAATAGTTCAAGAAACTTATTAAAGATATTATTGATTTAACCTACATCTATGAAATACTTGTGACATGGCTTGAGAATATTTTGACAATAACATTATGATTATTAGAAATTTCAATACTGGCCTAGTGAATTTCTAGAAGGGCTATCCGCATCTGAGATATCAGACATCATAGCAGTGATGTCAAAGTCTTTTCCCATTCTCTTGATAGCTAAGAATTGGTCTACCTTCATTATGTACATCTATCCATTGTAGGTGTGCTGTTTGTTTGTTTGTTTATTTGGCTAGTTTGGTTTGGTTTTTCAACTTAGTTGATAGGCCCTGAATTTATAATGGGCAGTATGTCATATGGCTCCTAGATTAATGGAGGAATCTTATCATTTTCCCTGTATGTCATCTTACTTCATCAAAATAACCATACATGACTAGTTAAAGACCCCTATTTGTAGAAGGGAAATGGGCAGATAGCAAGAAATATTCTAGAATTTTTGTACATCAAAACTTAGAAGAGAGACAGCAAAGATGAAGGAAAAAAGTCCCAAAGGAGTACAGCATCCCAGTTATAATGCTTATTTTCTAACCACCCTCATCAGTGTAGATTTCAGTGCTAATGGTTTTGTGGGGTATTGGTGGGCAGTACAGTTTCCTAATCAGGATTCTTTAGAAAATTCAGAATATTTCTACAGTAAATGTGTATTAAAAAAATAACCAGGAAAGCAAGGCACTTTGGGATAGGAAGATGGCTCAGGATTAGTGATTGCTCTGCTAGTGTGAGGGCCTGAGTTTGACTCCCAGCACACACACACAAAGCCTATAATCCCAGCACTGAGGCCATGGAGGCAGGAGGATCCCTTGGTCTTGCTGGCCAGCAAGCCTAGACAAATTGTCAAGTTCTAGGTTAAATAAGAGTCCTTGTCACAAAAGTAGGTCAGGCATGATAGTATGCTATCATACTTTTAATCTCTAAACATTTAATGTTTAAATAAGTAGAAGCAGGAGGAGCTCTGTGAATTCTAGGCCAGTGTTTGTTTACATATTCAACTCCAGGCCAAGCAAGACTAAATAGAGAGACCATGTATCAAAGAAAAAAAGTACATACAAACATACACACACACACACACAGTGGCATATACACACTGTAAATGCACACAAATATGTAAGCATAAATATACCACAGAAGGGGGGGCGGGGACAGAAGATAGAAAGCAAGAATAAGTCTCTGAAAGGTCTGGGTGAGAGTAGTGGGCCTTACCCTAGCACCTCAGACACAGAGATTGACTTGCTGCTGTGTCAGTCGGCTTCCAGTCACACAGTACACCATACCAAGAGATTGATCGCAGAACCTACAACTGTCGTCTTTAAAGGGGAAGTGTAAATGGATTTTATGTTGCATTAGAAATTTCAGAATATTATAAAGGACAGGAACATAAAGTGTGGTTATTGTCATAAAACACCTTTGCAAAACCTGTTTTGAAAGAACATATATTTCTTTCCCATGTGTCCCGATTCATGTCTGCTTAGTTTACTCAGAAAAATAAATATTTTACAACCACCTCCTCTGCTGAACTGATACTTCTACAAAAAAAGGAAAATGCATAATATTCTGCCTCATGAATCAACAATATCGCTGACTAAACTCTGATTTCTGAGTCCCCATCATTGGCAGTGACACACAAGGCAAGAGGAAAACAAAACAGTGTTTTCAATGCCGTGCTCTAAATATATAAGATAAATATAAATATCAGGCAAAATGTGAAATTTGAACCCTCTTTCAGGAATGCTTGAATTTATTCTGATAGAGACAGAAATACTTGACATCTCAAAGTCTTGGATGTGGGAATGTGCTCTCTGAGTGGCAGTCACAGATCTCATTACCAGGAGACAGAGATTTAATTTAATATATCCTTGACTTTTATGTGGCAGAAATATGTAGCAAAGCTCCAAGAAATTGAGAAACATTGTACGGGCCCAATCATGCCTAGCAGTGATTTGAAATTAGGTACAGCACAATCCGCCCTGCCGTAGAGAGCACATCTACATAAATATCAGGGGCTCAAGATGACTGCAGCAGCTCTTACGTTTATAATGGCAAAAACCCAGCAGCCAAAGCCAGCACTCAATCACTGCCACCGTGAAAGGGGCTCTGCTCTGAATGGCAGGGCCCAAGTGTACCTGTCGTCATCCAAGGACAATGGCAACAAGAACCTACAACTTTCAAGGCTCCAGTTCTGCGCTTCTGGTAAAATCCAAAGGCAGCCTGGCCTTTAAATTGCTCCTCAAATTTTTGAATAATTTTTATTAGGTGAAACATATCTTGGTTCTTTTTCTCCCCCTGCTTTTTTTTTTTTTTCTTTAAACTAGAAGTAAAATGCTGATTTTATAAAATGGTAAAAACACAAGACTTAAAATAACAGAGAGAAAGAGGGGAGGGAGGGAGGGAGGGAGGGGGGGAGGGAGGGAGGAAGGAAGGCAGATAGAATCTCACCTCCCTTCCTTATCACCAAGCCCCGCCCCTTATTTTTGAGATAAGATATTGCTATTGACCCAAGCCCCACCCCTTATTTTTGAGATATTGGTATAGACCCAGGCCCCGCCCCCTTATTTTTGAGATAAGATATTGCTATAGACCCAGGCTGGACTCAGCTCTTGACCCTCCCGCCTGTGCCTTCCAAGCACCAGGACAAATGTTGTGGACCACCACACCTACTAAGTTCTGGCACATTGAAATTAAGTTATATCTGTGTTTAAAAGAAAGAAACAGTCACAAGTATCCTTCCAACCACCTATTTCCCGGCATTGTAAAGTGTTCACTATAAGCAGTGAACTTGGACAGTATCAGGATGCCAACTTGTTCCACAGGTGATATCTACTTGGTTTTTGGTTTTTGTTTGTTTTGAGACAGGGTCAATCATTGCCAGAGATTCACTACTGGGCTAAGATGCTTGGCCAGGGAGACCCAGGGATTCCTTTCTCTTCACCTCCACTGTGCAGGAATTCCAAGCACATGCTACCACATTCATCTTCCAAAACAAAACAATAGCATGGCTTCTGGGCATCAGACTCAGCTGCTTGTGCTCAAACGCAAGAACTCTTCCTACTCAGCCATCTTCCCAGCTCTAGCTGGTTTTGAAATTTACTTGCCTGATATTATCATCTTTGCTATCAAATATTACACAATAGGATATTTTAGTGTAACTTTAAAAGAAAATTATCTTGCTATGTAGAACCGTCACTCCTTTATTTCAGCCTTAGGAAATGGACTTGAAATAACTACTCTGAATTTGTCTTCATATGAAGCCGACTTAGCCAAACAAAATGACACAAAATGGTATAAAAATGTAATTCTGTGTGTGTGTGTGTGTGTGTGTGTGTGTGTGTGTGTGTGTGTGTGTGT
>JANHMN010000001.1:151659147-151714964 GCA_030674055.1 Rhabdomys pumilio
TGTGTGTGTGTGTGTGTGTGTGTGTGTGTGTGTGTGTGTGTGTGTGTTTTCAAGGTTAAATTAACCTTCGATCGTAGCTTTGGTTGGAACAATGGAGCCTGGGAATTGAAAGTCCATTTTTCATTACGGATCAATCATTTACAAAACAGATGCCAAGTAAGCCAATAGATCATCTCAGTGTTAAAGACGCCCCTAACAGTCCCTCCAGAAGGCATCCAGTCTGCTGTGGGTTGGCAAAGGAGTTCCTTACAACGCTTTCCACACCCTAAGCCAATGGCATCATAAAGTAGATGTTGTCTTTATAACCAAGAGTATGACACCAACCACTTTCTATTCAGTGGATAGTCTGTGGTTTGTGATTGTTTTTCCCTTAGACTAGGTTGAGAAAAAAACTTCCACATTATTGTTTAATCTAATTCATTCACGAGGCTCACCCAGGTTAAAGAAGAAAGTAACGAGCAATGAATCCCCGTGCAGACCAACCCCCAAGCCAGCGCTTTGGCCTATCACTCCAACTTCGGTTATGAAAGTGATCTTTTCAAAAAATATCCTGTCATTATTTTGAAACCGTCAAGCTCCCATTATTTACCATAATTGTTTTCTTGTATGTAGAACGTACATCTTTTCATCCTTTCTAACCTACTCCACCTGAATTAGCTGCTGCTGTTCAGGTTTGCTCCTGGCAGTAGGCCACTCTGATCTGCCACAGCTTTTGTGTGTGTTGCTGCTTCCTGAGGTATACACTACACACATTTAGTCACCATGTACACGTGTATATGCCAGCCTAGCTTCCGTGCTATGTTTGCTGTCAGGCAACACTTGGCCGCTGAGACGATCATGTGACTGTCTAGACAATAAGACAAAACAACTGTTGGGTGTGGCTGTAAGAGCACCTTCACTCTTCTCCCCTCATCCTGTCTAAATGCAGAATAGTGTGATGGTTTGAATAGGTGCGGCCAATTCATGTGTTTGAATGACTGGCCCACAGGAGTGGCACTATTGGGTGTGGTCTTGTTGGAGTAGGCGTGGACTTTTTGAAATAATTGTGTCAACAGGGGTGGGCTTTGAGGTCACATACATGCTCAAGCTCCACCCAGCGCTGAGGTCAGCACCATTCTGCTGTGTGTGGATCAAGATGGAGATCTCTCAGCTCCTTCTGCAGCACCATGGCTTCCTGCATGCTACCAGGCTTTCTACAATGGAATCAAACTTAGAAATTATAAGCCAGCCCCAATTAAATATTTTCTAAGAAAATCACATGTGTTCTAAAATCTAGCAGCCCAGACAGTAGAGGACCTTTTTTCTCTTATGTGAATTGAAGTTTAGAGAAAAGTGGTGTCGCTGGTCCAGATGTGCATGTAAACTATTTGCCTTGGCCATGGTGTCTCTGGACAGCGATGAAACCTTAAGACAAATAGTGACTCACTGCCATTTAAAGTTCATTCCTCTGAGTTTTCTTTCCTGTGCTCACTGTGCTCTTTCTCCTTCCTGTCCTCCAAAGCCTCTTTGATAGGGAATTATTGTGGATGGCAAAGGTGAGTGGTTAATATTTGGGGCTCTTGAGTCAGAGGAACCAGGCTCAACTCCAAGAAGGACTAAGGGCAGCTCATGACCTTGGCCAAAGTTATTCAAACTTTTAGAGTCCCATTTTCTCAGTGTAAGTGGGTCAAAGTAGTCCCAAGGAAGTGAAGGCTATTGTAAGAATGAGATGACCAAATGCTGCCTCATCCAGCAGTCATGGAACAAGACAGCATTCACTTGCTGTACAGTCCTTGCTTTAAGGGATTTATGTCATTAGGTCTCAGCTGTTTTACTAAAAGCCAAAAGGCCACCGACCTGCACCAGATCTTGGAAACACATTTTGGTAACTCTGGCAGCAATATTAACTAAATTGGACAGTAGTGCAGAGAAAATAAGAGGACTAATAAATGGCAAGTAAAACAGGTATGTTTCACTCCTGAAAGAAAGCAGGTGACCTGGTGGGTTAACATATGTGGAGAATTCCAAGAATACAATGGCACATCTCCTTTCTCTAGGATGGGCAAAGCCAGAAAATAACTAGAAAGAGTGTGTTAGCTCAGATTTTGACAAGCAACCAAGGATAGAAACAGCAAAGGAGTGGTTGGAGCAGGGTAAATGGAAGTCTCAGAGAAACAAAGACAAGTAACAAGCCACAGAGCATGCAGCCAGGCTTTTTTTCAGTATGTAAGACAAGAACAGAGGTAGAAAGACATGAGAGGACAATCACAACACACACAGTAACAAAGTTAGCAATATCTAAGACCAAGACAGAGAGGATAAGAAGATCAAGGGGAATTCACCATCTCCTGACATGCAGCACAGGCTTGAGGGTCCCAGCAATGAGAGTCCCATGTCTTAAAGTTCTTGTTATGCACCATGGTGCCCATCAAACATTATTGTTTAATTTTTACAACAGTCCCCAGAGGTAACCATCTGGATGTTATTTCTGTGAATTATTTATTACTCAAAACAGGCAAAGTGGTTTACTGCTCCTAATATTAGCAGCAGAGAGATATAATGAAATTTAAATGCCTACATGTTCTTAGAGAGAACCCACAAAAGGACAAACTTATCTATGAGTAAAGCAAAGAGCCTATCTGATGGTTCCCAAGGAATTACAATCACACCAGACATAAAGCAATGTATCCACTTCAATTTCCCCACTCCTCCTCCTTTGAAGCTGGTCCTCCGCTTAAGACTTCATCCCCTAGAAAGTCCAAGCCACCACTAACTGATACAGCCTTCTCTTTGAGGACCTCTTAACCAGTAACTTCTGTTCTTATGTCTTTTAAGTCCTCATCATATCCCTACACCCAGATGGCATGTATAAGCACTTTAGCAGACCTCTTGTGAATATAGCCTAGGTTATAATTAAGATTTAAAAATCTCTGCCTACTAGTACTGCCTAAAGGCAAGGGCCTATCAGGAAACATGAGACAGAAAGGCTTGCTGTTGACAAGACAAACCATGGAAATGCTGGCATTTTTTGTATATAGAATACTTCAGTGAGAATTACCCACATTTTCTGGGCAAGAAATGACCCAAGAAATTGCAACTCATGGTCTCATGTGTCATTTGGGGAAGAAGAAGAAAAATGTTTGTTAAATTTTGCAGGCAATTTGTCCCAAGACCCACATGGCCATCTTGCTTGTTTTTACAAATACTACGGTTTTTTTTAAGGGTTCACCAGTGCAATTTTATCACAAACAATCATCAAATAATGAGGTTATTTATACTCTAAAATAATTAAATATTAACATGAGCCTTCTCATCGGGTGACCTCATGGGTCATGGTCAATACAGAACTTGGACAAGAAATCTTTTGGCCTTAGTGTTTGTTTCATGAAATAGCCCATACTGTGTGTGTCTGCTGCTTCCATACTTTAATGGTTTCCTGGAGCTCTATCTTTCCCTTAATGACCAGGAGATCAACCACCCTAGGGTCTGTGACACGGGCATTCTTCATGAACATTTCTCAGACTTTATCCCATCCTTATTTCACGATACTACCCAGCTGCATTAAGTGCAGTGTTCAGCACCCTTCAATACCGAGCACGGGAGAACTCACACACCATCCACTTGGCCTCTTTCAGGTCATGACTGAAAATGGGCTTCACTGAGGTACTGGCTGCAGCAGCAGCCTGGCACAGGCCACTAGCTGAGGCTGTCATCTTGCCAAGCCAAATACTGCTTTCAAAAAACTAGGCTAACTCATTTTAAGAAAAGACTGTGCCACCATTCCTAAATGGCAGTACACTAAAGCACCATTAAATATACAAAGACGGTAATGATTTGGGGATTCCAGAAAAATAAGAATGGATACCAAAGGCATTGCTCATTTCGCTACCTGGAAGCATAAATGGTGTATCAACAACTGGATATGGCCCTCAACATAACATAAAATATTTTGCTGTATCTGCAGTGTTCAATCATATCTACCAAAAGCACCAAAAAACAAGCCGTTTGTTTCACTCCACAAAGCTTCACTTAGAGAGAAGCAACTGCCCCTTGGAATTATTTGAGGCCCAACAGTCATGTTGTGATAGAATAATAGACATACAGTATTTACATATGAAATTCTCAGAAAAACTAGACAACTTTTGCAGACCAAATATTTACTGATTTACTCATTATAATCTTCCTGATGAGAGAGAGAGAGAGAGAGAGAGAGAGAGAGAGAGAGAGAGAGAGAAACCAGATACTAGGAAATTCAATAGAGAAAAGCAACAGGCTCAAGAACCTGGCAGAGCTCACAGCATGAAGAACAGGAGAGCATATTCACAGTCTTCATGGGACAGGAGGCTCCAGAAGAAACACTTCCAAGGAAAACTAAATCTAGGGTATTATAGCAACAGGTTTATCTTGATGAAAATTTTATATTATGTGGCTTCTTACAAAGATCTAAAAAGTATCTAAGATCTAGACCCAAGATTTCAAATGGATTTTTTTTTAAGTAATAGAAGTTCAAGAGACACACAAAAGTTTATCACCCAAATGAAATGCATTCACTGCAAATAACCTGAACTATAAATGTTTCCACAGTGATCCTGGTAAAAATGCCACAAAAAGGTATAAATGACTGGTTGGGAAGAAGGAGAGAAGGAATCTGAGTTTCCAGACTATCGTGCATTAGAACAGAAAAATCAATGGCTAACTAAAACCACAAGTCCAAAAAAACACAGGACAGACTTCCCATAAGGGAGGACAATACCAAAATAGTACAGATAGGCTGCTTCTGGACAGAGGCTGTGAGGAAAGCAAGAAGCATGGTTTTAGACTCAAAGTGTTGGCTCCTCCCCCAACCCCTGCCTCCTGGTGTAAATCTGAAAGCACTTTTGAACCATTTTCAATGTGTACAAAATCATTTTGCTACAAAATAAATTCTTCAAATGCCAACAATCTATTTAAAAAAAAAATTCTGACACTAGAAAAAGCCAACTGTCCCATCTATTAACCATATATGGATTCATAAAGTCAGAATGAATATTCAAAAGATGCACCTTTAAAAGTTAGATTCGATGTACCTGAATAGATCTTACTGCTTCAGCAAATGGCATTTGTCATTGAACTTGAGATTAAAGTATCATTTCAAGGGGACTAAAACAAAACAAACAAACAAACAAACAAAAAAGCATGTATTTTTATCTGAATACTTAGACAACTTCCATGGACAAGACCTCCCAAAGCCTCCAAGATGACCATTCATTTCTAAGGGACATCTTCATACTTTTCCAAAAGAACCTGATAATTTTCAGAGCAAATACTAGTTAGTCCTTTTACCAATTAAGGCACAGTTGGTAGACTGTTTAATGTCCTAACATTTCCAAGATGTTCCTCATGCACAGGACAAGGGGCTGTCTTGCCAAAACCAAGACCAGTGCAGTCATATGGGTTCTTCTGGCTCTTCACTAGAATACAAGGAACCCAGCAGAGGAGACAGCAACCATGACTTACTTGCTGTCTGGTACCCAGTGGGTGCTCAATAAATATCTGATGACTCAATGCATGAATTGTTCATCAAATCAGTATAAGATTCTTTTCCAATATCTATTTTTAAATTGTCATATTTATTTATTTAAATATATGTGGAGTTATTTATTTAGAATGCTTATTTAAGCTCATTAGTCATATATTGTAGAGTATACATATATTATAGGATATATATATATATATATACACACACACACAAACATACATAATCTCCAAACAAAAGAATATACTTTCTTTTCAACAGTTCATGGATCACATACATGTAAAATGAGCAAGTCTGAACACATACAGGAAAATAAAAATAACAACTGGCATCCTATCAGATCACAAATAATTAAAGCTGATATTAACAATAAGTGAAACAACAGAAAGTTTACAAACTCATGGAAACTGAGAAACTCTATACCGAATTAAAAATTTGTCAAGATATGAATTAGGAAACAAATTAAAAACTTTCTTAATGGAATAAAAATTAATATACAACACATCAAAACTTAGGGGACATAAAGAAGGTAGTTCTAAGAGGCAAATTCATAGCATTGAGTGCCTATATTAAAAAAAATGTACATTTCTCATACAAGAAACTTAACAGCACACTTTAAAGATCTAGAACAAAAAGAAGAAACTACAACCTAAAGGATTAAATGGCAAGAAATAATGAAACATGGCACTGAAATCAAGAAAATAGAAACAAAAAATACAAATAATTAACGAAACAAAGAATTGATTCTTTGAGAAATCCACCAAAACTGACAAACCTTATTCAAATTAATTAAAGGTATACAGAAAATATCTAAATTAACAAAATTAAAGATGAAAAGGAGACATAACAGCAGATACCCAAAAAGTCAAGAGAAATATAAAAATATACTTTAAAAATCTATTGTCCAGCAAATTAGAAAATCTAAAAAATAGATAATTATCTCAGTACCTACCACCTAGCAATGTTAAATCAAAGTGAGATTGTAGGGAACCGACTTTAAGCAGAAAGTGGCTAGAAAGCAGTTATCTTTGCAGCCATCTGGAATCATTTACCCTGATAGAGACTTGGTTTTTCAGCAGCCTACAACAGCTGAGCACACTCTAACAAATATCTTGTTTATCCCACATAGCTTGTTTTGCTGTTTAGTGACCCCAGCTGCATAGTGCACATGGTAAAATGTTTTCACCTGTGTTATCCTGCGTGTGCTTATAAATACCCAGGATTTCCTTGTAAGAATATATACAGTCAATAGAGTTAAGAGGTATATGAGTAAATAGGGTTAAGAGGAATGAACAAGAGTGAATATGTGCCAATAGAAGAGAAACAATAAAGGAGACTTGAGACTTGACTCCAGAACCTCTGCCTTGTCACCATTCTTCGAGACTCAGTCCCCTTGACCAGAACAGCAGCTCAGTCGTCAACAGAGATAAACAGTTTAAATAGACCTATGAATCCTAATGAGATAGAAGCAGTAAGTAAATGTCCTCAAGGAAAAAATTTAAGAAGCCCAGGAGCAGATTTATTCTGGTTTTAGTACAGAATTCTAGTTATTGCTAATACTCTTCCCATTATTCCACAAATTAGAAACAGAAGGAACATTGTCCAATTTCTACAAGACCACAAAACATAACTAAAGCACATAGAAAGCCAACAAAAAGAATTACATATCAATTTCTTTTGTGAACATATATGCAAACAATCCAAGGACACATGCAAAACATAATCCACCATGATCAAATAGACTTCATCCCTTGCATTCAGAGATGCAGGAATAGTTAAATATACATAAAAAGGTAAGTATAATCTACCATATAAACACTGGAAAACAAAAACTCCATGATCATCTCAATAGAATGAAAAAAGCCTTTTGACAAAATACAGCATCCTTTATAATAAAAGGCTTGGAGAAACCAGGGATAAAAGCAGTGCCTTAATTAGATGTTCTATTGCTGTGAAAAAACACCATAACCAAGGCAACTTTTTTTTTAATTGGATATTTTATTTATTTACATTTCAGATTTATTACTTCCCTTTTTCCCATTTTCCCCTCCCTAGAAACCCCCATCCCATCCCCCCTCCTCCCTTTTGTTTTTATACCAGTTTAATTACATGCAAGTCAGTTCTAGGTTGAGGGTCTAGCAGTACAATAAATGCAAATAGTCAAGGAACAAGGAAGACAATAAACACAAATAGTCAAAGAACAACCAAAGCAATAAACAAAAATCCGTGAACACTCTCATGATCACTGTTTCTAACGGCTTATCAGGATGACCAAAATATCTGAGCCAACTTACTTGTCCTAGCTCAGTCATTTTCATGCCTGAAGCCTACTTCCTTGTTCTAGCCTAAAATTTAGATTCCTATCTGAAATTGCTTCTTTGTTCTAGCCTAATGTCAGGTTCCTGCCTGAAGCCCACTTTCTTGTCCTTGACTCATGTGTCAGATTCTTGCCAAGCAGCCCCAAAAGCTGTCTGCCTCTCCCCTTTACTTTGTTAACAAAACTGAGCCTGTCTTAGGTTGTTCTGACAAGAATGCCTTACTTACCTGTCATGAAATATGCACAATCAAAAGCAATGCACTTTTGTCTCAGGTTGGTAAGGCTCTGTGCAGAATCTTACTCAGAATCTTACTTGGCTTGCCAGTCTGTCAATTTAATAACTCTGTCTGGGGGTCCATTTTCAGCTTCAAGTCAGTATTTTGGCTGCCAACATGTTGATGTTGTTAAAGACCAGCATTAACACAACGGGCAGGAATAAAAGTATTCCCAGGACAAAAGGGGCTAGCATGATCAAGCTATGTATGCCATTCTTGAAGCCTGACCAAAAATAAAAATACTGACCTCGGGCCATCGGTAATTTTATCAGCACTATCTACAGCATCAACATACAGCAGAGCAGCATTCTTTAAATTCATAAGCTCACTATGCAAAGTTAAAAAGTTAAAACATCCAGAGAGGTGTTAGAATTATGCCAAATACACTGCAAGTGTCTTTAAACCTTTTCCTAATTATAACAAATACCACTGTAAATTGTAGAACATAAATCCAATGGTATTTGGCATGAAACTTGAAATGGCTCCTTACTCTTAAACTCCAAACCTCCTTCTAATAATTTGAATAGGATAAGAAGCATCAATCCACTGTTCCAAATGCCTATCTAAATCCTCTTGTATATTCAAGACATTAGTAACATTTTTTGCTAAATGATTAACAAAGTAGCTGTTTTAACTTTTTTTTTTTTTTTTTTGGTTTTTTGAGACAGGGTTTCTCTGTATAGCCTTGGCTGTCCTGGAACTCACTCTGTAGACCAGGCTAGCCTCGAACTCAGAAATCTGCCTGCCTCTGCCTCTCAAGTCCTGGGATTAAAGGCGTGTGCCACCACCGCCCAGCACTGTCTTAACTTCTTGTGACAAAGCAATTGCAGAAGTGCTAGCAATAATGTAATTAAAGCTGTTATACCAGCAATAATCAAGCCCACTACCCTCTTGCTTCTGCTTAAAGCCTGACTCACTTCTTCCAGTGCTTGCAAGCTTTTTTTTTTTCTTCTTCTTCTTCAGAAGACCAAGGTTCTGTGCTACTCAGGGCAATAAAACAAAAGCTGGTTGATAGACCTCCATAACTGACATGCTGGATTTCAACATTAACACTATTAGAAAGTGTACAATCAATGCAACTTACATTAAATACTGTAGAAGAAACAAAAGTAATTTTAAATTGACAATTGAAAAAGCCTGAACACATGTACTAACACTTGTTTGAAATCCAGATCCTAACCCAACTTCATCTCTTGCTAACATAACATTATAGAGAACTGCAGCTAACTTCCAAATGTGTCTCTGAAAATGTCCAGAACCAGACTTCCAAATGAAAACTGTTATTTCCAATATTGGATTGATTTCTAGACCATGATTGAGTCCACATAACTGGTCTCATTTAAGAAAATACAAGTGTCATTATAACTTCTCTTTTGGATTCTCTGTTCCACAAGGTCTAAAACTTTGAGACAAGGCAGATCAGGGGGATAGGAAAGCAAAGGTGGGTCAGGAATATATGTCCAACACAGCTTCCCAGTCACCATTGTCACTCAGCAAGCTCACAGGTCAGCATCTTTGTCCAGACAACAGCATGTCTCACCTGTTGCTCTGGCAGCCACCATTCTCCTTCAACATATTGAAGAAAAAACACAAACATGCCCTCTTCTCCATATTAAATACCTGATCGAGATCATGTCTTATGCCAGTAAGTGGATTTTTTCCTTTCACTTATGTGTAAGTATGCATAGTTGTAGAGTGCCATAGACACCCAGCAGAAAGTTCCTCAGCATCCAATTTAAAAAAAAGAAATTTAAAATAAAAAGTACATAATTTAAATAAATTTGTGGTGTACAGGGGTATACCTCACCATTGTTTTTACTTTTTGAAGATATTGTTTTAAAGTTCCATGGGCTCCTTCCACAATCCCTTATCTTTGACAATTATAAGGAATCCCAGTAATATGGGTAATATTAAATTGCTGCCAGAAAGTCTCAAATGCTCCACTGCTAGGGAGGTTCCATTATGTTTTTTGTTTGTTTGTTTGTTTTTCTACTATCCTGGACATGTTAGAGCGCCTGGGAGTCCAGCTTTCTCTGGGTTTTGGGGGATTGAGTGCAGAGCTGGCTCCCTAAAACTACTTAGTGCACTGGCATATACCAGAAGGGTCCCAATATCTTTTTGAACTGTATAACACAGGTCTATATTTTTAAGGGAATGGATGAAATCACTTGCTATACCAACATGTGAATGTCTGCAATAAGCTAAGTAAGAGTACTCACTGAAAGTCAATTATGAGCCCATGATGCTTTCTGTCACACACGGGCAAAGGGCAGCAGACTAACAGAAACAATTCTGCAAACTTCCCTTTCAAAAATTCATCCTTTCAATAGAAATTAAACATCACATGCTAATCAGTACTTCCATGGCTAGAAAAACAATCTGAATTTACTATCAGGTTCAGGACTCCAGCAGGAAGAGAAATGCTGTCATGGGAACAACAATGGCAGAATTGAAAGCACAGCATCATATTCTACTGCACATTCCACAGAGCTCTTTCAGAAATGTGTCCTGGGCAATCAGACACATGCTTATTTGGTTATGTTCAGAGAGACACATGTAAGCACGTGTGTGCACACACAGTTACAATTCTGCTTTCCCAAAGGTGCTTGAATAGAAAATACAACTTGTAAACTGTGAACCATGTTATAGGTAATTCCAAAAGTAAATGGTGTTAAAGCAGCAGACATATTTCTTCCTGTTCTCTTCAGAAAACTTTTGAGGGTATATGTGTGCACATGTGCAGACTTGCCGTCACCCCAAATAGACACTACCCCCCCTTAGTTAAGAACCACTTTGAACTGAGTTAGTCACTTAGAACTGACTGAACAAGTTTTCAATTGTTACTATATTTTTATTTATTTATTTACTGTGCATATCCATAGTTACCACGATGAGCATCCAGTGAACAAGTGGGTTCTTTCCTTCCATCAATGTAGATTCCAGGGCACAAACTCAGGTATTGTGCCTTGCATGACAAATACTTCACTCTGGCCATTTGGTTGTTGCTTGTTTTCTGTTTTTGAAACGGGGTCTATCTATCTGACCTGGAATTCACTTTGTGAACCTGGCTAGTCTCTAAACTCAGAGATCCACTTATTTCTCCACCCTTAGTGGTGGCATTACGGACATGAATCAGCTGTCAATTTTTTCTTAATTTTTTATTTCAATGTGAAGAAAGCAATAAATATATCAATGTAAACAGTATTTTAATTAATATATTTTTAAAGTTTTTATAGATGAATATATTGTATGCTGACCATATTCAGCTAAATTATTTCAGTTGAACTGTTTGATTTTGTTTAACATGCGTTAGGCTAGATCAGTGGTTCTCAATCTGTGGGTTGCAACCCTTCTTGAGGTAGAACGGTCCTTTCATGGAGGTTATATATCAAATATCTTGCATATCAGATGTTTACATTACCATTTATAACAATAGCAAAGCCAGTTCTGAAGTAGTAACAAAAATATGCTTATGGTTGGGAATCACACAAGATGAAGAACTATATTAAAGTCTAGCAGCATTGGGAAAGTTGAAACCACTCGTTTAGAGTATTAAGTTCCACTGAATAAACCAATTTGGCCACTTAGCTGCAGATGCATAAAGGGAGAGTTGAGAGATCTTGAGATCAGTTTGGTCTCTAAACCAAAGCATGATTGATGCTTGCTGAAGTAGAGGTGGTGGTCGCAAATGTGGAATACTATTTCTGCTTCTCATTGTCCCAGCCCAGTCTGTAATTCCATAGGAATCAGCCCATAGACTCCTATAGCAAATGGTGTTTTAATAGATAGCCATGTAGAGCCTGCCCAGTGAGTGGCATGACTTTGGACAAGCATCTGATATTACCATGCCTGTATCCAACACAAATTCCACACTCACCCCTACATAGGTAACCCATAAAAGCTGTAATGTCCTGAACCTTACACCCCAAATGTAATCAACTTGTAACATAGTAATCAGTCAGCTCATTTTGATGTTTTAAGCCTAACTTCAGCATCTAACTGAAAAGTGAAGGATGTGCAGTGTGTTCTGTAAAGATGCTAACTTCCTTTGACATACTGAAAATATTTTCTCCATAAAAACTGACCGGAAAATATTTTTAACTGATTTATAAAGAAACAGTCCAGATAGCTAATAATAGAGGCTAGATTAAATAATGATACAGCCTAATGGTAGAGGGTTGTAACCATTTTAAATTATATATGCAACAATATAGGGAATTTTGCTAATACCCTAATTATGATAACTATTGTCAGTTTTCCATATTTGTGAGTTCTGTATCCATAACTTAACAGACCCAAAAAAAAGTCTTAGAAAGAAACCATTTCATCTGTTCTATATATGTTTTTTATTTTTCTTTCCTGTTGTTATTCTCTAAACAGTATCTTCGTGGTACTTGCATTGTATTGGCATGGTAACCAGTCTAAAAACAATTTAAAGAATACAAAAACATACATGGGAAACATCCAAAAATTACATCATAACATCATTTTCTATAATGCACTTGACCATCTGTAGATTTCAGTTTCTAAAGGGGTTCTTGGGAACAAATCCCCAGTGATAATGAGGATAGACAATATGTAAGCTTAAAAAAGAGAAAAGTGTATTTCCAGATGCCATATACATATACATTTATATGTTAGAGTGGCCAGGACTGACTGTGGTGAGTGCATCATGTACATGGCTCTTACAACAGTTTCAGGTTATTTTTAGCACTATAAAAAGTCACATAAAACTTAGTTTATAAATCTTAGATTTAGGACAAATTTTTCCTAAAGTTAAGATTTTTATAGACATTTGCCCAAATACATGTCTGTGACCCGCATGAGGATCATGTTGTGAATGGCTGTGGCCAGAAGGCATCAGATCCTATGGAACTGCACTTACAGACAGTTGGAAGCCTCCATGTGGGTGCTGGAAATTGTTCCCAGAGCCTTTGCAAAACCAGCCAGGGTTCTAAACCCATGAGCCATCTTTCCACCCCATCTCCTCTTATTTTCAAAATGTCTACAGTAACTATCTAGTACTTGTAAACGGTTTCTGAAAAAGCCAAAGCTGAGTTAAATCCAGAAAAAGACCTTCAGACCCCACTCACAGCAGCTCATGTATGTCTAGGTCACATTATCATAGCCAGCAGGTAACTGAGTACCCCGCCCCCCATTGTACCTCACCAAGTATGAACTAAGGTTATAAACAAGCTCCTCTTAGGTTTCCCTTCTTTCTGGATGTATGAAATGTGCCCAGAGGTCAGGCTGGGACAGCCTTTTAGTGGCACTATGCCTAAAGTGGATAAGCCAGGCTTCTATAAGGTCCATCGGTGCAGTGTGGAGGCCTAAGCAGCCTGGAGACCAACAATGCTTACATTTATAGATGAACACGGCTTTACTGCAGCTCGAAGACTTCTTCGTAAGTCAGGTTGAGTCTCATTCTTCAATATCAAAATAAGTCATTTTTTACAAAAGACACAGATACAAGCACAAATAGTTTTAATGATTTATAAGTTTAAATCCATTAGGAAAAAATAAAAATTATAAACATTTCTATAGAAGTACAGCCTCAAGTGTTAAAAGCTAACATAAACCAACTCCCAATGCTGATGATGGAAGGAAAATGGCAAATACTACCAGGAGAGTAACAGGCCAACAGACAGTTATGCAGCTGTCTCAGAATCGGGTCTACTGCGATCAGAGACTGGAGTACCCATAAATGGAGAGAAGAGCAAATAAATCCCATAGAAGCCCTGATGCCAATTCTCAGCAGCAGAAAGCAGTGTGGAGAGAAAGCAATAAAGGAGCTAGAAGGGTAGAATGTGAGACAGTGAGCAGCTACCGAAAACAAAGGCAAACAGCCGGGCAGCACACGCCTTTGTGAAGACACTATTGACTTGTCCCTAAAGTGGATGCACAACTGTGCAACTCTAACCTTAAGGCCAGGGAGCAGGCCTAAGTTGTCTCCCACATGCGCTTGTCCTTACCTCCCTGAAGCAGCCCTGAAGAGCAGGACAGCTGCAACATGTTAACCCTACTCAGTGAAGCTGGCCACGTAACTGCATACATGCTGGCCTCTTTTGGAGCAAGCATTTTGTCTTTAGAGTTGGTCACTGTCTGTGACTGCTCACCTCCTTCAATTGTGTTGTCCCTGGCATTCAGAGAGGAGGAGGAGGAGGAAGGGGAAGAAAGGAAGTTTTAATGTAGCTCAATCTGTGCTTTTGTGCATTATTCTGAGACTACAGTCCTGTTTCAGACATTTTAAAACCAGCATTTAGTGCACTCAAAGACAGTAATACTAGTAAGAAAGAAGGGGAAATGAGAAAGGAGGTGAGGCAAGAGATGAAACATGAACAGGAACCACAAAGGCTTCACTGGAACGAGGATGTAAGCCTGAGCAGGAGCGAGACACCAGGTAGAACAGTAAGAAGCTCAGCTGTGTGAATTAAAGAGAAATCAAACCCTATACCCCAAACCCACACCTAAATGGCTTAATCCACATGTTACCCTTCCACCCACCCCCCAGATTCAGAAGGAACTATGTGGCAAACACAGACAAGACCTTAGACTGTCACAACTGGGAAGCCATCATGGGGTTCATGTAAACATACCTATTGGCATAAAAAAAATAGTATGTCAAAGAAGGATTTATGCAAGGTTCACTTTCAGATGATCAGCGAGTCTCAAACTTTCCTAGTAAGTGGATCTTGAAATGAATGACTGGCTTAACCAGCCTCCTACTGTCAGAGCTGGGGTGATTCCATCCAGTGAGTGTCAAGCTGCCCTGTTCTCCTAAAAACAAACCTGATGGTGCTCTTAGCACATCCTTCTGCAAACCATAGTGCTGCCAAGACTTTAGCTTCTGGGATGACACATGGAAGAATCCTCTTCTTTAAGACCATTTAAAAGTATAGACCCTGTCCACTCCCAGTGAGAACCTACAGAACAGGCAGGGTAAGCTCCCAGTGTGCGCATGTTCAGGGACTGCCTTCCCTGCTGTGGCTGCTTCTATATCAAGAAGAAGCTCTTCTCACTCCTACTTCCTTACTTCCTGCTATGGGGTTGGTGTAGGATATGGTAAAAATGTTATAAATCATGCAATCTCCAACTTTTGCCTACCCACCAACCTAAAGGCTTTAAAACTTAAAACATTTTTTTTATTTTTAAATAAAAAGTTAAAGCTGGGTGAAATCAGGGCCAGCCTAAGTAACTTAGCAAGACTGTCTCAAAGTTGGATATAGTTCTGTAGTAAGTAGGTAACTGCCTAAAACGCACAAGATCCTGACTTCCATACCCAGTATCACAAATAAAAGGGAGAAAAGAAGGGGGGGGGGGGAGGGAGGGAGGGAGGGAGTGAGGGAGGGAGGGAGGGAAGGAGAGGGTGAGAGAGAGAAAGGGAATAGGGATAGGGAAGGAACTTATTTTAGTAATTTCCAGAAAGATTTACGAAAACCAGATTGCTTCTAATCTAACGCGTTGACATTTGACAGTGTTCTAAACTGGCAAGCCCTTCTAAGAAGCAGTGACACTAAAATGAGTTACAGCGAGCAGGTGTGCACAAACGCACAGTAGACAGCCAGCAAATGTGCACAGTGAGAGCACGCACACAAGCACACTGCTGATTTACCACTAACAGCCAGTGCTTCAAATCATGATTTCCTAACGCATACACAAGATTATCTGTAAATGAATAAACACAATGGAAAGCCAAGAAAACACAAGAAACTAAAATATAACATAAGAACAGGATAACTCCAGACAGAGCTTTTTACCTACATTGGCACATTTACATAAATGCTCTATTATCATTATAAAAAGGGCAGAATACATCATCAGACGATATTCTGTTTACTAAAGGATGCTAAATTAGTGATAGACCATGTAGATTTAACATGTAGTTTGATGCAATCTTACTTATTAATCATTGACAGATGTCAATAAAGCTGAAAAACATGATCAAAGACCACAAGCCACTTGTAAAATAAGTTCCTCGTGTGGAACCTATGCCTCATGCGTGGCTGATGAAGACCCCAACACTTGAGTTATAGCCCCCACCTCAAAAGAAAACAAAAAAATCTTAAAAGTGGTTTAGGCATCTAAATGAATTCCTAATCTACTATCAATTATCTAATTTTGCAAGTCTTAGGAGGAGGAAACACAAATAGTTCTACCTATCCATAAAAACATGAATGATCAAACATATCACAATGGCCGTGTTCTCACAAACCATGCATGTTCAACTTAAAATGTTCACCTGGTGTGACATTCAGCTGTCAAGAGGAAGCAATTCAAAGGCCATTATACAGCTGATAAGCCAGGTGGAAGGAGCCATCCAGACTTTGCCCTGCCGAACCCTCTCTGGGTGACAGTTCAACAGGTCTTCATAGATGATGTACTGCGTACAGAAGCGCTGATCAGAATCAGGCCTGGCATGGTATGCAACTGTGTTGACGGTCTGAGTCACGTCGCTGTCTGGCTTGGGCTTCCTGCTGAGGACTTTGCCTCCCGCTGCGGCAATGAGCTTAAGGAGGTCATCCTTTGGATGATGCTTGAAGTTTCCCCCCAAAAAGAAGTAGCACCCATCAAACAGCTTTGGCAACTGAAAACACAAGAAAACCAAAATATTTTTAAAACACTGTCTGTGAATGAAGGACATAAAAACAAGTCATATGTCAGAGAGAAGCTTCCTAACGAGGCACTGGCATAAACTGTACTTCAACCAAACTAACTGGATCAGGAAGCACACATAGGAAAATAAAAGTTTCTTATTTATTATTTTTTTTTTCATTTAAAATTCAGTGTGATTCCTTTTTATACTCTCAAAATTTCAGATGTGCTTTCTAATGAAAAGACAAAACAACAAAAAACAAACAACAAACAAGGAATCTGTCGTCAAGCATAGCAATATACAACTATAATCCTAGCACCAAGGCTAGGCAGGGAAGGCTACCCCAAGTTCCAGATAAGCCTTTACTATATATATTCCAAGACACTGTCCAAAAAAAACCAAAACAAACAAAAAACAAACAAACAAAAAACCCTCTTTATCACAATTCCCTCCATTAAGATGCTTGTGTACATGGGAAGGATTTATCTCCCAAATTTTAAGATATCTAGAATAAGCATCAGAGACACCAGGCTGGATTTAAACTATAAGAGTAGCATTTTCAGTTACATTCATCTACATTCAGGTCTCCACGTGACACCTGTGGTGGTCTGAATATGTTTGGCCCAAGGAGTGGTACTATTAGGAGGTGTGGCCTTGTTGGAGAAGTGTGTCACTGTAGTGATGTACTTTGAGACCCTCCTTCTAGCTGCCTGAAACAGACAGTTCTCCTGTTTGCTTTAAAAAAAAAAAAAAAAAAAAAAAAGATGTAGAACTCTCTCCTCAGAGCCAAGCCTGCCTAGATGCTGTCATGCTTCCCGCCATGATGATAATGGACTGACCCTCGGAACCTGTATGCCAGGCCCAATTAAATGAGTTGCCTTGGTCATGGTGTCTCTTTCTAGCAATGGAAACCCTAACTAAGACAATACCTAAGGTCTCCTAGGCAGCCATAATAGGAGCCTTAGGGTTCCAGAGATGCATTGCCAGTATACAGTAGTTAATGAAGTTATAGCTGGAGATCCAATTAGAAAATGTCTTTGTCATTTCTACTATAGTTACATATATCAACAGAATAATGGAATATTGTCATTAAAACTGCAGTATGTGGCAATAAAGACATATGGTAACTAAATCCGAGCAGCAGCTGTAAGTCTTCTTTCAAGCTACTTCCTGTATCTGAGATTTACCTCAGATTCTGAAAGCTTTATGGGAATGTTCAAGATGCCAAAAATCCATTAACAGTGTGAAATTATTACCTTCTGGGTTTTACTGCATACCGCGATCATCTTTCAGAATCAAGTGCTTGAAATAAGCACAATTAAAATTTTAATCAGTCACCTGAACTGGATGAAAGGGCAAAGTTTTCCTGATGATAATAATGACACGAGGCCATAAGAACAAGCAAAGCAGTATGGAAAAGAAAAATACCAGCTGCTCTCTGTTGAGCCTGCTCCTCTGTGGACCTCCGGGAACTTCATACTTTTCTTCCTGCTCACGAACTTTGCTGTCCAGACAGGCTTTCACCCCTGACAAGAAATAAGGTATAATCAAATAAGTAGCACATAACCATATGTGAAGTCCATCTAACTGGTCTCTTCCTTATGGCTGGTCTGAATATTCTGAAATCTTCACACTCCAATTCTACTAGAAGAAAATACAAAAAAGCAAAGCTGGAGAGACAGCGCAGGTGGACAGTACGGCATGTGAGCATAGGGAAGCGAACTGGATCCCCAATGGCAGCATGTACCTGTGCTAAGGTTTTGGAGAACAAGCAGATCCCCCAGAGGTCAGTGGCCAGCTTGTCTAGCCAAAATTATAAGCTCCAGATTCTAGGAGAGACCCTTTCTCAAAAAATACAGTGAAGGATGGATGACAAAAGAAGAGACCTCAAGTCAGCCTCTGGCATCAACATGTGCACGCACAGGTCACTGCATCTACACACACGGAGTGTTATCACACACACACACACACACACACACACACACACACACAAACACCCCATACCCCACATAGAAAAACAGAAAAAAAATATGATAAAGCTAGCTTTCTACACTTAAATGGAAGAAAGCCTTCTTCCCTATGGATGATTTAAGCAATGAGTACTCAGTCTAGTCTGAACAAATTAACAAATGTAGGCTCATTTTAACAGTTGCAGGTAAGGTCTCCCGTTAAAAGTCCAGTGGTCTAACGTTAGGAGAGTGCTTCTGTCTACAGCACCTCCCTCAGCTAGCCACACAACAGGACCTCAGCAGGACCTGCTAAAATAAACCCTCAGCAGAGCCCATGAGATGCCTGGGAACTGACACCACTCTTGTAGACGAGTTTGCTTGATATTCCCTGGAAAAAGAATCCTTCTGATGGACTACACCAGTGTGTTTATATTTTAAGCTTAAAGAGAATGAGCTATTGCTGTCTAGTGAGTAGGAAATCCCTAAGCAGGGACATTAGCAGTCACCATCAATGCCTGGCTGTATTCTAGAAATAACATGCCCAAGAATAATCACAGAGGAGAATAGAATCTGAGCAGTAACATTTTAGTGGTGGAGGAGGAAGAAGAGGAAAAGGAGAAAGAGGTGGTGGTGTGTGTGTGTGTATGAGAGAGAGAGACAGAAGGAGAGAAAGCTCCTGCTAGGTTTAATGCATACAAGTAAATTTGAGATGTGAATTCAAATGACTTAGTACTTTAGTATAACTTCATAAACTCATAAGGTTTAGTTTTGTTGCCCGTGAAAGAAAGAAAAAGGAATTAGGAATACCATCCATCTCACAGGTTTTTATGCATAAACTGTAAAAGATGAGGTAACCGAGGACCATAAAAACAAATGCCACAGGTTCTCTCTTGTCAACAACTCCTAGCCTCAACTCCTCAGATTGAGTATACAACATGAAATAACCACAGACATCAAGAAAGTATAGAGATCTACCTTAGATAGGGAAGGCCCTTGATAGAACAGGATATAAGTGGCATGTAGTAGGAATTGCAGTAACGGGGAGGGGCTTCCATGAAGAGGAGAGAGGGAGGTCAAGACAGATGGAGAAGTAGGAGTGGGGGACAAACAATGCCAAGATTGCTTGATAAAGCCTCAAGGAATCATATTATTTTATATTTACCTAAAATTATATATATAATATATACATGTGTTTATATACATATATACTTTTGTACGTGTATATATAAGGAGGTTAAGCCACTTGGGCTAGAATGTTCTCCCTGAAAACTACAGACAAAAACCCTAGAGTGCTAGACACCAGACTCCTTTTGAAGAATATCAGGGTACTCCAAGGGACTTTCAAAACAATATACTAATATTCAAGCTGAATCTGACCGGAAAGTATCTTCCCTTCAGAATAGGTTTCATGGTTCCAGAAAACACTATGCACGTTGCCAAGACATAAGTAAGTAAATTCTCCTACCCAGCTGTATCACATATGAGCCCTAACTACTAGCATGGCAACATATGCATAGAGGTGTCAATCAACAGCTGTGCAGTTGGACTGCAGGCCCATTTATCAGGAGGGAAACTGTGCCCACAAATAGAAACCTAGCCAGCTTTCTGGGGCTAGTGAGGTCATGGGCCTTAAGTTAAAAATAAATCTTCTACCGCCGCTTTGCTTGGCCAGCATGAAGTCTTATTGCATTCTAAATCTGATCCTTACACCCACAGATAAGCTCAATGAGACCTTTCTTTACAGCAAACGAGGACAGGACCATCACAGAAAACCACTGCTGGTGACAGTGCAGAGGTCAACATCAAAGATCCTGGTGAGCCCACCCCAACATCTACATCACAACTCCTGCATCTTATGAGTCAGGGAACATATCACAGAAGGGCTAGAAAACTCGAAGACCCAGAATTCCAAGAAGTATGCTGGGAAACAGTCTCTCGTAGACATTGGGCAGGAACAATAGTACTATAATGTTAATGTGGAAGAGGAAAAATGTCGAGAGGTCTCACCCAAAACAGAGAATGATAGCAACTATAGCTGCTGAGACGAGAATCAGCATCTCCTGGGGACGATCCTCCTCACGTGACCAACCTCGAAACCACAAATACACAACAACAAAAACTGACCCGGTAGGTTCTATTCATATCTCCTTGTGCATATAGATATATATGTGTGTATATAACAAATATAAAAGCAAATGAGATTATCAACTTGAGAGTGGGAGACATTGCAGAGGTGTGGAGGAGGGTGCCAAGGAGGGGCTAAAGGAAGAAAAGGAAGAGGAGGACCAATAGAATTATACTCTGAGTAAAGATATTAAAAATAAATATAAAGTGTCTATCACAAAACTGAAAAAAAAAAAAATCAAGACCATTTTCTATTTGCCTTCAAGATTACTTCACTCAATGACCTGAGTTTTACCAACTGAGAAAATAACAGAAAAGTATGAACAATTTAAAAACAAACATCAAACAACCAACCATTGGGTAAAGCTTATCCAGAAGAAGATTTTATCTATATCAGCATATGCTGAGAATTAGACAGATATGCTAAAAATATATTAACATCCTAATAGGGAAAAATGTCAGTGATTAGACGCCACTAAAGGGCAACACCATGGTCTTCAACTCTGCAGAGAGCTGTTAGAGGCTCATTTCTGAGCAGAACTGATTGGCCCAGAACCAAGTGTCAATCAGCACCAGAACTGTCCCATACTGTGATTAAAATAAACAGAGTCTTGTGGAGGTAGGAAGGGAAAAGCCATGTTGACAGGACAGAGGTGACATGTAAGACAATCTGTACTTTCCAAAAGTGAGTGACAGCCCATGTCAGCCTGGCCTAGACGTTGAGGCCCCCGTCTTTGGGCTTCTTTTCTATTACCCCAAACTAGAATAACGACAAAGCATCCATGAGTCAACCTGAAAACATGGAGGAACGGACAAAGGCTGAAGCTCTTGACATCCTTAACAGGAAAAAACGAAAACAAACAAAAATGTAGTCTGAGCTCTGGATTTGCCAAGGTCACTGATAAGTAAGGAAAGCAGAAGCTGCCCACTCGCTCACAGCCTTCCCTCACGGGGCCTTCTGCAGCTTTACTAGTAAGCACCTACTATTTACCAACTGAATTAGTCATGTCTCTGTAAAGAACATGTTTTTAAGTTTGGGTTGCAAAAACTAATCTTCAATTTTCATTAAATTTGGAAGCTTTAAATGAGTGCTCAACTAAAATGAATCTAACTCCACAGCTCCACTTTCCTCTGTCAATAAGTACTCCATTATAAAACCACTTCAGAGGCTCATTTGAAATCTTCCTCATGTGTCAAAGGCATGAAGGATGGTAGTACAATGAGCTCCAGCCAAGGCACTCACGAAGGCAGAGGGCAGGTCTCCTCCTGCTCAGCAATTTTCAGGGCCCAGGAGGATTTGCATTTCTGTTAGAAAGCCAGTTGTGGGACTCAGGTCAAAGATGCAGTCGGATACAAGCATAACCATGCCCTTGTCATTCACCTTTCCCTCTCACCCAATCTAACTGCAAACCTTCAGAAGAACAGGTTATATCTGATTGACAGACGTAATTTAAGAAAAAACATTTCCATTACATTTCACATTTAGTTTAGATATACTAAAAGCAAAAATAATTGGACATTTTTAGTAAAAATGTTTGAATGCATACTTATTTCTAAAACACAATTCTAGACCAATTTACCTTCATTTTTTTTTAAATTGCTGTGGAAATATTTTAGATGTATTAGTGGTTTGGCTAGGGTAATAAAGTGAGATGCAAAATTTGTAGTGTGGTAGGAAATTATGCACAGCTAGAGTTTTAATTCCTTCATCTAATGAAATATTAAATATTGAGAGGAAAACTAGAATATCATTAAGGAAATATAAAAAAAAGTTGAAGTGTTTATTGTTATTCCCTTGGGTACAGATGAATAGAATGTGAACAGAAATATACTGTTTTATTCCTAACACCTGTAAATCTTTTTTAAAACACCCTCTTCACATTCATTTTCATCAGTGGAAAGCCATCATACTAATATAATTTTATGAAATCTATGGATGCTGTGTAATCTAATAATTCATCCCAAGAGCCGGATGCATTGTTATAATCCAAATGCATAAACATTGTCTAATACTCTGAAAACATCAATTTCCCATTATTTAAATAATAAAAATACTAATGAGCACAGGGCCTAACCAAAGAACATTAAAAGGAATGTATTTTTTAAGAAGATAAAATTATATACTAATGGTTTCTGATGAAATTATGGGGGGAGGAGACAAAACACTTGCAAGTACAATTTATTACATTGTTTTTTTTTTTTACATAGCCCAACTTTTGAGTTTTTAAAATGGTTTTAATTATTTTTATTTACTTTGTAGGTATGTGTGTGAATGCACATGCATGTAGAGGTCGGAGGAGAACTTGCAGGAGCTGGTTCCCTCCTACTACATGGGATCCAGGGATCAAACTCAGATCTCCTGATGTCTGTTTCTCTAATTCTAATGATCGATGATACTGGTACTGTTCCAAGGAAAGCCCTGACAATCTTAGGGACTGCAGCTACTACGTGTGTTTTACTGCGTGCACCAATCCCTGTATTGAACAAGGCTGGTTTGGTAGACACTCCTTACCTACAGTAGTCATGGTCTAGAAAGAAGCTGCAAGCACAGAATACATAGACATTCCAACTGGAAATGCACTGCTGTGTTCTTGGGAGACTCTAGTTTCAACATTTTTGTAAACTGATGAACACTTCTTGTTCTGGATGTGTTTAAAATCACCACAGTTCTTCCACAGTACCATTAACATTGGAACTACATGAAAATTTGGGCCTAAATAACGTTCTCCCTCCAGCTGATTTTTTTTTCCTAAAAAATTGTCTTTTTGCATATGGGCTGGTGCATTGCAGCATTAAACTAGGGGGCTATTTTAAGTGTAAACTCAACAACACAAACACATGTGAGAAGCATGCTTTGCATACTCAAAGCTGTTTACAATGTCCAGCTGAATGGAGAAGGCAAAGAATCACAAGCTTGATCTCAAACTGGAAGCACGTTCATATGCACCTCAAATCCTAAGGTACCCCACATGTCTACAAAGGCTTTAAGTATCGACTTGGAGGATTACAGAATTTTAGCATGTAGAGCAAATTCTAAACTGTAAAATCCACAAACAATAGGATTTACTGTGCGCTCTTTCCATTTCAGAAGGAGAAGTAAAGCACAAAGTACTTAGCTGGTTCCAAGCCTTTTAGCTGGTAAGTGGGGCAGAATGGGAATTTGAACCCAAGTCTGCTCAGCTTTCTAAAGCCAATGCATTTTACATACAAAAATGAATTTTTTTTGGTATGCGAGCTAAAACTTCAATTCTAAAAGGCGTGATCGTGAATATGTCAAATGATTTTAAGCTGCTTTGAGTGCTCCAAGATGTTGCATATTATAAAAAAAGAAAATGCTAGCAACTGAACACCCCATTTCTCCCAAAGCTAAGTGCTGTCAATATAACGTTTCCCTTCATTTAGAATTGTTAATGTGTATTCAAATTCCAATGACAAGGGACTAGAGAGCTGCTTCCGAGGTTTAGAGACCTTGCTCTTAGTGCAGAAAGTGAGACTCCACATCCTCGTCAGGCAGCTCACGACTGCCTGGAGCTGCAGATCTGGTGGATCCAGCATCCTCTCCCGGCTTCGGTGGGTCCCTGAACATACATGCTCGTGCATGCACATAAATAAAAATAAAATACAAGAGCTAAAAACGTCCCATAATTCCTTATTTGTAATAATTATTAATTAGGTAGCTTTGTCTGTGTTTGATGTTCAATAATTTTTTGCCAAGTATTTAAGATTTTGTCATTGGAGTTTGCTGAGATGAAGTCCTGAATCTTATTGTTGTGGTTTATAAATTGTTGTTTGTATGCAATGAAGTATTTTAAATAACATTATTTGAAATAATTGCTGGTTAAAATGCTATCTAATGTAGCTAATATTAATATATTAACTTTAGCTGGGTATGATGGCTCACACCTGGAATTTCAACACTGGGAGGCTAAGGCAGGAGGACCTGCTGTGAGTTTGAGGCCAGCCTGGACTGTACAATAAGTTCTAGTACAACCTCAACTAAAGAGTGAGACCATGTTTCAAAAAAACAAAAAACAAAAAACAACAACAAAAAAAAAAACTGGGGAGGTGAAATGAAGTTCCCTATGTATTGAAAATGAGACCCAAAATCTGTGACTAGGTCAAAATACTATCCTAGCAACAATGCCCAGTATGCTGGCCACATACTGTTTATATATCAAATAGGAATCTAAAAGGAATTATCAGTATAGCAAAATCAACAAACTCATTCCTTTACATCTAAGCTATTAATTTCATTTCATATCACTTAGGCATACACACGTCCACTCCTAATTCTATCTGCAGAGCAATACAATCTTTAGGTAAGTAACAGTGCAACGATGACTACTATATCAGGAGTAGCCTGTTTTATGCGTTTATGGGTTTATTTGGCTTATTATTTTAACTCCCACAACGATGATATCTGTTGCTTCTTACAATGTGCTGCTGATAGTCCACAGAACACAGGCTAGATAGAGCAGGGTTTGCTAAGTACATATGATACTGGGAGACGGGAGACAGAAAACACTAACACTGAGAAGGTAGCTTAGTTTCCTATCAGAAGGGGCGAGTGCTTCTGTAGTGGTTGTATCTTGGTTCATAAAATCTTCAGCTCTGTAGTAGTTGATGAGTAGGCAAGTTAATTTTTTTTAAATTGGGAAAAATAAGATGAGCATTTACAAGCTGGAAATAAAACATACTAATTTCCTGAAGCGCAAGCAATGTTGATGGTTGTGCTGAGTCCACAGATATAGCCTATTGTCCTAGCTTCACGTCCACAGATGTTCCTCTGGTAAAGATTTCTTACTAACAATGTGTGACAACCTGACATTGGTTTTATTCTAGTACAATACACATAGAACTAAGCTAACATGCTGACACAAGTCACCATGGCATGGCATTGTCACCGTGGAGTAAAACACCTGGAAATACAAGAGGACTTAGGGCTGTGTTTCAAGTTCATCCTTCAAACTATTTCTGCACACCAGCCTGAAGTAAACGCATTATTTATACTGTAATAACTGATGTAAGGCATATCTTTAGGGGACAAGACCATAAGGTAATATGTACAGGTTCTCTGACATTCACTTGTGCTATATAAAAACAGTAAGTCATCCTTTTTCTTACAAGAATCAGTATGATGTACAAGGGGAAAGTAGCTAAAGGTAAGTCTTCATCCGTGGTCATCATATGATCATATGCACAAAATATTCTGTTGACTCTGTCCATCCTTATCAATATCTTGCATCTCTAGCCATTTCATTTGTTAACTTTTCCTGAGTTTGTCATGATGTGATATAGTTCTGCTGGACTGATGCAGTCATCACCATCCTTGCCAGAGACTTAGAACGCTTCACACATTTCTTCTTTGCTATCTGTAGCTTTCCCCTTTCTAGCCACCATGCCTTAGAATTTTGGGGAATGAATGGTGTCATTCCATCAGCATCCATTCCTGAACCATATCCTGCAATTCAGTTTCTACTGGGTTTTGACACAGCAATCTCATGGCAACCCCAAGCTCCTTTGTTTCATTGGTACCATTGCCATCTTTCCCAGATAGAGACAGTTGCCTGTCTCAGCAACCTGTTCTTCCTTTAGGTGATCAGCCTTGATGTAAGGGAAGAACAGAGGCAGGAGAGGGCAGCTGCACCAGCATGAGGACCAGCATGGGGACCAGCATGGGGACCAGCATGGGGACCAGCATGGGGACCAGCATGGGGACCAGCATGAGGACCAGCATGGGGACCAGCATGGGGACCAGCATGGGGACCAGCATGGGGACCAGCATGGGGACCAGCATGGGGACTGTGAGCACTGGACGCCTCCACTGCCTCAGCTAGCCCACAGGTATGCTGGGCTATTCTCCCCAGACAAGAGACTCCAAATGCAGAAACATTCAGTGATTTAACTGCAAATTACTGAGCTAATCAAATATTCCTCTGATATTCTCTGTATCAGCTAAGGAAATATGAAAACGTTTCCAAGTCTAGAAGATATTTGAAAGGCAACAAAGTCCTTTTATAAAGTTGCTATCCTAGCACAGAAAACCCTTAGGAAGTTTTGAAAGCCAAGAGACATCTCCTAAGGTTCCAACTCAAATACCTAGTCAGACAAAACACTACAGAAATCCTCATAGATTTAAGTGCTCTTCCTGGAGACTCAATGAAATAAAAATTTAAATATTCTCTGACTCCTGAATAGCCTTTTCTTAAGTCTCTTTATTAAGTATGTAAAAAAAAAAATCATCTAAACAAACAGCAGCTATCTCTATTTAGAGTTGGTATATCCTGTTTCTCTTACAGTAGATCACATGATCCATTTCTTAAGGATTAAAAAGGAAAGCAGTCATTTTCGAGACATGACTCAAAAAGCACCACAAATAGTAGAAAATACTAAGGACTCTGAAGACAGAAGGGATGGAGAACAATAAATACATTTATCTCTGTCTTCAATGGTTTATTTGATCTGATAGCAAAACTGCCACTGTCAACCTGGTTTCCCAGTTCTAGAATGAAAACACATTTGAAGATACACTATTCAATAGATGCTTCCCACAATTAAAACTTCAGTGCTTGTGAACTTCCTCTTGAGATTAAACAACTGAGTGGATTCACTAAGCAAGTAAAGAACATACATGAGATACTGAGGTGAACTTTCAGTAATTAAGTGACATAGTAATCTCAACAGTGAAATGAAAGCACGGATCAGCCAAATATTACTTATTTAAGAAGAGCATAGTAGATATTTCTAAGTTTTGTTTATTCTACAAAAATTAGGCAAATGGCAACTTTCTATTTGAATATATTTCTTTGCCTCTAAGATATGATCACTTAAAAACAATCCTATTCACTAACTCATATAAAGTATAATGTATACCATAATCTATAATCTCTATACTTGCACCATTAATTTAAAAACTAGTCTTTTACCAACAACTCAATACAACCTCTTAAAATTTAATTCTTTTTGATTGAGGTTGTTTGTTTGTTTTTCGAGACAGGGTATCTCTGAGTATCCCTGGCTGTCCTAGAACTCACACTGTAGAACAGGTTGGCCTCAAACTCAAGAGATCCACCGACCTCTCCCTCTCTTTTCCAATTATTTTATATTTCTCATGAATGCTTAATAAAGCCCATCATGATGCTGTCATTTGCTATTAAAAGTTTGGCAAAAAGATACTTATATGTTTCCTTTTCAAGAAAAAAAGCAAACTTGAGATCACAGTTTTTCTTGTTTTCTCCATGAGTAATTTTCAAAGTAAATTAACTTGCTAGTTATATATGTAAACAAAGACTTCGTCATGTACCGGAACCATACACACTTTGAATGTGTCAAGCCACTACTCTTACATGATATATGATTTATTTCATCGTGTTACCTTGAATATAGTCTATTAAGATTTTATCTTGAGTTATCACTTTGCAGGGAGAAAGGAACAAGTCACCTGTGCAGATACTCTTTTGGTGAATCAGGTAAAAGTCCTGAACATGCCTACTATTTATGCTGGTTTACTTTGGGCCTGACATTTTGTGATTTTTTTTTCTGTGTGCAGGAGAAGCACAAATCCCCCAAGTACTACTGAGCTCAAATTCATTAATGCAAAGTCATCAGGGCAGCTCTGGCCACCTTGGCAAGACCAAGGATCTTTGCTTAGTCAGGCAGCTTATAAACTGTCAGGGCTATATCAGTAATTTTTAAGAAAGAAAGTTATACTATGCAGAAAAGTATTCCTTTATTCTAAACTGTTGGCCTGCATTCCTGTCTCTAGCTCATAAAAACATAACTTATAAATATATCTTCATTATAGATGCATGAACCAGAGATGATCATCAATTTATACTGAGCTGAATCGTTTATCTGAAGTCTGAGAGAAAAGGATTAAGAAACAGAGTAAAAAGAAGTGCCCCTGAACCCACAGCTACACAAAGTTATTCAAGAAAAAAACACAGAGCTAAAGATATAAATTTGTTGAGTATCCACAAGAAGAGAAAGTCTGTCTTACAGAGAAAGCAAAACCAAACATACAAACACAAAAACATCATGTCTTCACTCTCTTCAAAAGCTAGAGCAACACAGGGGTACAGATTTTAACAAACTGTTATCTTTCTGGAGAAATACATAAATAAGCATCACTCCACCTCAAAGCCAAGAGTCTGAATAGATATGGCATTAGAACTAAGTAGGAATTTATGTCACCCAGAATGAGAATAAATAAACATCCATGAAGTTTCTGACTGATTCAGTTAAAAATCAACACTCAAGGCTATAAAACCAAAGGAATCTTTCCTTGAAAAGGCTTCTATATTAGTTTTCAGTCACACAGGAAGAGCCGTTCTACACAAACACAAAATGGAAAATAACAAAGTACATTATCACAGTTTCTCTAGGGCCAGGTGACAATTAAGTGACAGCGATGTGAGCTCATGGTGTGAAATGCCAAGAGTGAAGCAATGATGAAATGAAGGCTCAGAGGAGAAAAGAAAACCATTTGTGCTGTCCAAGATGGGTTTCTCTGTTGCTGCAATACAAAAGCCACGTGAAAGCCCTAGCTTGTCTAGAGACAAAAACTAACCAACACATATGTTATGTCATCAACATCCACTTTGGAATATCACAGAAAATACTGTCATAGGACTTTAGATTTTGTCAAAAATACGACTTTAGTATTTACTTACTTTTTTCCTATAGTTCAGTTAGTGATCTAGTTATAAATATGCACACACACACATATACACACATACACTTCTTGAGATAACATGCTGAATATATTTTACTTAATACATACAAAAGAGCAACAAATCCCACCATCAAATGTATCAGTATATCATAAAAAAATTTTAAACAAGGACTTCCGGTCTGAGCCCGAGCACTGAGCGGGATCACCAGTGGCAGCTCTGCACACAACCTCACAAAGCCTAGATGAAACGGGGCTAACAGGAGCTCTAACCCGGGCAGTAACTAAGTATATATGTTTATACAAATATTGATAAATAAAGTGTTTTAAATTTGAAAAAAAAAATTTAAACAAAACAGGTATCAGTACTGACACCTATACTATGAATAATATTAAAACTGTCTGAGGTTTAAAGAAAAAATTGTCTACTACCCAAAGATTCTCATGATAATTAGAAAACTTATGCTCAGTGGTTTTCAGTCAAATATCTTTTTAAAAAAATGTGTTTATGTAATTTTCTATATCTACAATACAAACAATTATATTAGTTGGGAAACAATTACAAACGCAGGTTTTAATTTCTCTTTTTAAGATCAAAGCCCTGAATTATCCAACTAATCTTTGGAAAATACAAAAAAAAAAAAAAAAAGTCTGTATTTTAATTGCTATTAAAAAATGTAAAGGTTTGACTTCATTCCTAGAGAATGTAGATTTCATACAATACGCACATATTCTTTTGAAAACTGTTAGAAATTAATTACAATATGGGCACCCTGACTGTAATCCCAGCATTTATATTCCATGCACAGGCAGGAGGACCAGGGTTTGATGCCAGCCTGGAGTATACAGGAAGCCCATTTCAAAAACCACCCTGTATGGTTTTCAAAGCCCTCACCATGTATGTTTTCTGTGTGCACTCACATACTGACAGTTGCCATGAGAAAAGACACAGTGTTTCACTCCTACACAGATTATTCCCTGCCTCCTGCTACCATAAGACAGACACCTTTCCACCCCACTTGTATTACTGACTTCAAATTATCAGGAAAATGAGGTTATTTGATAAAATAATTTTCTTTATTCTTAGAAAATCTTTGATGGAAGACTTTTGTTATTTGCTAACTTGAGAGGGGGTCTGTGTAGAACAGCTTGCTAGGAACCCACTGGGTAACCAAGGAGAGCTCTGACCTCTTGTTCGTCTTGCCTCAGGCTTTCCAAATGCTGGTATTACAAACCTGTGCCACTGTGCCCGCCCTGATGAGACTTCAGGACAGACACTTTCCTAATCAGTCTTACTTTACAGAAATATTTAGTATCTATTTACATTTTATTAGTTGGCAAGGCGTATTGGGCAAAACAGAAATTACTTCAATCTTTACAAGTCTACAGCACTTTCAGAAGTCCTTGTAAAAGTGTTAAGCTGATCATGAGGTTACTTAGTGGCTGTCTTTTAGAGTCCATAACTCAAATCAACTAGCCAATCAGAAAACAATACTAAAGGGTACCCTCCCTGCTCTTCCTCCTTCAGTTCATGGACAATTCATGGACAGAAGTCTAGAATAACCCTAGCTCAAGCAAGTGGGAATAGATAAGAAACACAGGCAGATCTACAGATGGAGGTGACTCAGTCCAGCTCATCTCTGAGTGCCTGCCTCATTGAAACTCCAGGACACTGTCTCACAAATTAAGATGCGAGGCCAAGATGCCTGATGTCAAGCTCTGACTTTCATACACACAGACATGTATTCATATGATAAAAATTCCTCTTCAATTCATTTGGTTTATGAAAAATACCACAAAAAGTTAAAATTAAAATTTATAAGTAGTTTTTCCAATTAATAAATTTTATCTACCAAGAAACCAATTCCTAGAATCAAACAAATGTTTAGTAAGTCATGCATCTTTATAATTAATTCAGAAAGCAGTAATCCCCACCATTCTTCTCCAACATAAATGATTTCTAAGACAATTCTGAACTTCTCTGAAATGTTTTCCAAAAACATTGAGGTGCTTGACACAGAAAACAGACTGAGGTATTCTGTTAGCACAGAAAGACTTTGACTTATTTTTATAAACCCAGTGACCTAATGACTTCTTAAATACTTGTCTCAAACTTTGAATTTATTTTTCTTTGAGCTCTATATTAAAAAATATGAACATATGAACTTCAGTAAGAGATGTTACCCATCCTTTATCCTAAAAGAACCATTGGTATCAGAGGATGTTAGTCACTACTGTGAGAATCATCCAATAGCACACTATTAACTCAGCCTGAGTCCATCAGTGAGTCTATAAAAATGACATGGCCAAGCCATTCAAGTGACAAAACTCACATTTCCTACAGAAGGTAGGTTTTATAGAAATGGATTTCCTGTACATATAATCAAATGCCAGTTCAACAAATTCTTAAGAAACAGACTCAAAGTTCAGAAGCATCAGATTACTCAAAATTCCACATGGTTTCTTTATTGATAAGATCTTGTTATTGTAAAAATTGACTATTTCTTGCCATTGGCAATGGTTCTGGCCCGGGTATGGTACAAAAGAATGCATAATCTTGGAGACATGTGGCAGTTTAAATACTGAGACTCAGAAAGACTTACTATAGACAGGAAAGGTAAAATAAAGTTCAAAACCAGACATATATTGTCAATTCACACAATTATACTTCCCAAACTGGTTTTGACTGGGAGGAAACTATTTTACAGACTACTGACTATCTACAGAGAATGAGTAGAAAAGAGAGCATGGCTCTCATCACAGAAAACCACACTCAAGAATACTACAAGGAGGAAGTGAAAGACAGTTTTAATAGCTGATATCAAATTACTCTCCAGATCAAATCAACTTCAGACTTAAGTTCTTGATAATCACTCTACCAGAAGGCCTTCAAAGCACAAAGCCAATATTTTCACGAATTTTAATAAATGATGTACTTCTTAAAAACAATATACCTACCCTTCTGCCTTGGTCTAATTACCATTACAGGAGACTGCAACTATCCATCCAGTGTTAGCATCTGGCTCTAGCACAAGCAGCAGACTATCACAATACAGAGCAGCCCCATGTGCACAACAGTGTGTGGCGGGCCTGGGAAATGTTGGCCTTCAATCATTCCTGACATAAGGAATATCATGACTCCTGACTATAGATCAGAAGACTTCCTGTCATTCCTTTGCGACCACTTAGCTTTCTAAGGAAGTACTTAATACGAGCTGGTGCATCTGCCATCATATTTTAGCTAGCATACCAAAAAGTAGATACTTTCAGGTACCAAGGAACAGAAAATAAATAGCAATGGGAGGGAGGGGGATATAAAAGAGTTTAGAGGGAGAAAAGGGAGGGGAGAAATGTTGTAACTGAAATCCAATCTCAAAAATAAACAAAGAAGATAATAATTAGGAATATGGTTTTTTTTTAATCCTAAATGATACAAGGTTATGAAAAACATCCGGCTACAGTATGTGAGGTAGACAGCAGCTCTGAGGGTGACAACTGAGAGTGATAATGACATGTGACGGCCATCAGTGAGAAACAGGGATAATACAGTGAGTGGAGGCTTAGGTAACGGCTGCTGGAAATCACTCAGATCAGGTAGAATCAAACAGTCAATTCCCCAACAGCTACCTAAAATGACTGAGTCGGCCACAAGATTAAAAGAGTAATACTGGGTAATACTGTAGAAATTTTAAATGGAAAACAATAATTTCACTTCACAGATACACCAAGCAATGGATTTAAGCTATGAGTATAGTTTGTCAGAAGAACCATTTAACATTAGTATGAACTATTTAGACTTCAAAGTTAACATCAAACTACATTTATTCTTTATTAATATGCTTGGTATTATTGAATAAAGCTACTTTAAAATCAGAGCATATTTATGCACATTTATTAAAAAAAATCTGAATGGCACCAATGATATGTGAATCTTTTTCAAAATGGTGACTATCTCAAAGGACAGGACATACTCAACAGTCCAGCAATCCTCCTAAATCCAGTACTTACAAGCAAACCTCAGGATCCAGCATCCACTGAGAATCCCAAGCATACACTTCAGAGTACTCTGAGCTTCCTCATCAGGAACAATGACATGAGTTACTAAGATACAAACAAAGCAATAAGGAAAACAGAAAGAAAATAACTGTCTACTTCTTGTAGCCAGGTAAGTCTATTTAATTAACTGACACTTAAGAGCCTGTCTGCAAAGGCATCTTTTTTTACATTTAATATAATATTTCTTTTATTCAGTATTTTTTAACCTGGCCATCAACATGAAAAATAAGATCATCAAACACACCATAAAATGGTATTATTAACAAATACACATTTTTCAGCTACTTTCAAATGATTTATGGTTTTATACTGTATTATAATTTATTATTAACAAACTCAAAAATCTGTTCTTCTGACAGTGCACTATCCTAAGATATGTACAGGGCTCCACTTTATAGTTCCTGTCAAGGGCTGGGTTGAGCAGGAGAGCACCTGCCTATTAGCACGTGAACAACCTGGGCTTCTTCCTCAGTATCACAACAAATAAACTCGTTACATTTCTTAAGCATATTAAAACGATAAATATAGAAACATTTTACAAGATGCAAAATATATAACCACAACCCAATGCTTAAAACATAAATAAATTATCAGAGGTTATTCTTTAAAGGGACTAACTTAAAATTGTTTTCTACCAAAAACCAAAAAACAACAAAAACAAAAAAACCCTCCTCACCTGTACTGTCAAACTCAACACACTTTTTCGCCTTAAGAACTGTCTCCAGTTTGCTGAGCATGTTCTGCTGTTGTGAGGAAAGCCCACTGCCTATAAGTACCAGTGGCCCATTCCTTCGCTGCCCAGCATTCAGCTGTTAATGAAAAAGGAATAGGCACAATGGTTAAAAACAAGGAACAGAGAGAAGGCACACACTCACCTGACATGAGTTCTAGTTTATGAATTACCTTACTCCAATTAATAATCCCCAGTAATTCCTAGTGAGTCAGCGCCCATAACCCTAATACTCAATGCATTTGAGTAACTATTTTTCTATTTATTTTCCTGCCATGGCATACAAAAAGTGTATATTTCTTAGATTTCAAAACAAAAATCCCTTTTTTGAAGGTGGCTGCCAGAATCAGACTCAAAGAATAGCACCAACGTATTTCCTTTTTACACATTTAAGCCCATGATGACAACTTACATATACCATGTCTGGCAGGAGGCTCGAGTACAAATCAGTAAAATAAGAACCAATGTATAAAGCATGGGAGAGCTGAATGAGAGCTGACTCAAGACTTATGACATCTGAGTTCTGACTACTCCATTAAAAAAAATGTTTAATGTCTGGTTAATAATCCGGGCAAATCATGACCTTTCTAGGTCTCAATTTTCCCATTTTTAAAAGGAAGAAATTAAAGTGCTGACTTCTAGGTCCTTTTTCATTTCCCAAACTATCATTTGGAACACATTTATCAGACTGCAGTCTAAAACAAGAGAAAGGTTCTCAGGGTATAAAGGTGACTACCCATGATAGCACCTGTGACCACAGCAAATTATAACTAGCTCAAGCTAAATCTGCAACTAAGCAATGGCATCAATCACTACTACACTCCCCTTTCTGGATGAGAAGGGCTCAGAACTATATATAGTCATGGCTTCACTCAGCCTGACAAGGCCCAACAATGCAACCTGGGTTGAGAGAACCGAGTCAGGTAGTGGCTAGGGGTATCACATCCCGGACATTACCTCTTTAAACTGCACATGACCTACTGTTTCCACTTACACAGATTTATCATTCATTAGCGTCCTTAGCCAGGTGTCAACCATTAAGACAATAAGAACTCTTGGTCATAGTGCCACGTCCTTCATATCATTTTAACAAACATGAAATAAAGTGAGCTCACTGCGTCTGTCTCTTCTTTCCATCCTCATCATCCACATCTCATTACCATCACCAAGCATTTCAGATCCCATGAATCCTAGACATTACTGCAGCTGCCTCCACTCACCCAGAGCTGCTTCTGACTCCTAGCTCTCCTGCAGATTGTTTTGTTCAGGTATAAACACACTGATGATGCCCCATTAAATCTAAAGTCCCTATTAAAAAGTTAAGGCCTCTCACAGGCTGATCCCAATCTAGTTCCCACCCTGAAACTACTTTAACGTTCTTTATGTTCTTTACATGTTAAACCTTGAGTTCTTCAAATACCCAAGGGCTTTCTATGCCTCCATTCCTCTGAGAAGCTGCAGCAATGAGCTATGCTGGTTTTCCACACAAAACCCATTCTTTTCATCTTCTAACTAACAAAAGTCAGGCTTTATTTATGTAGCCGCCTTACGAGATCCATGCCATCTCTTATCCCTAGAAACCTCAAAACCAATCTGTAGCCAGTTCTAACAATAAAACACAAAGATCTTAGCAAAGGCTCCAACAAAATGCTTTGATGTCTTCTAGCTGGCCACTGTCACATCTGGAATTATAGCAACCATCCTACAGGCACAAGGACACATCCATAACAACAGAGACACTAAGTCAAAGACAGCAAGTAAAGGAAAAACATGAGTTCTCAGTGCAGTCAGAAGTGCCGATGGGGTGGTCTTTATAACAGTCAATGGGGAAGATTAGAAACTTTGTTATTTTCCACAACTGCATTTGTCAGCTCCTTCCCTCAGACACTCAACTTCTGTGAAGTTCTTCTGACAGCTTCTGAAGTAAGCTTGCTCCTACCGCACATTACAGCTTCTGCACATTTCATTGCTCTTATTAAATATTACTATTTATAATTGACTTTTTTACATTTATGTCTTCCAATTGGCTATGGGTTCCCAAGAAACGGGTCTTTCTTCCACTGTCTCTAGCTGGTACCTCTTATCTACTTCACAGGCTCACATAGCCAATCTCTATTTAACAGTTCCATCACCAGACACACAACTGTATGTCTAGAGGAGGAAAGGTGTCCGCCCCCCCCCCCATGCCAGGAATTGGCACCAACTACCCTGTGACTCCAACGACACTACGGCTCGCTTTGCACTCACCAGAGAAAATCCAAGAGAAAATCCAGCTGGCAAAAATACACACTGAACTGCCCTTCTTACAGACCGTCAATGCTACTCACTTAGCTGAGTCATGTTTGTATAACTACGTGTCATTTCTGCCACTCTCCTCACACTCTGCACTGCCTCCCTCTAGTAAATCAAAACAGCAAATGCTGAGAACAAAATTCAGCCCCACCGCTCCTGCACTGAGACCTTTCAGTGGTCTCCATTCTCAGACTCTCAGTATCTCCATCAATAACAAACTCTGGGATCGTCAAGCATAGCCACTTCATCTGCTTGAGAATCTCTATACAATGTCCTTTATGTGGCCACCTGGCTGCCCCCCTCTCATAACTTGTTTTAGTTTAAACTGTTCCTTAAAAGGCCCTCACTAACGCAGTGTCCTTCAGGAGCCTAGCACCACACCCAGTTACGCGCTACAAAGCCATCCTGAAAGCGCTTGTGTACCCACTTCTAAAATGATTGCATGTATCATTTACATATTCTCTGACCGTTTCTTCTCTACCTTAGTGGCAAGCAAGCTCTTTGAAGTAAGAGTTGCTTTAGTCGAATGCATTGTTGTACGGATGCTGCCTAAAGTGCAAAGTATTTCTTGATAGACTTATTCTGATTATGTCTTTGAATCCGTAGTAATCAGTACTCCAGAAGTGCTTAGTAATTGGTGAATGAAAGCTATCTGCTAACTGGAAGTTTTCCTATTTTCTTCCTCTTATGATCAAGTTCAATAAAAGATATAAATGCAGCAAAGCAGACTCCACACTTACGACAGAGCACTGGCTAGCTGAGAAGGATTCATTCTTCTCTGGCAGCAGCAATAACGATCTTATATTCTCATTGTCTGTACAATCCACCGGGCGCACACCATATATGTTCCTGTTTAAAACAGCGCACATGGGTTTAAGTAAATGAAATGTGTAACTTCATTCTTAACAAAGAGACACTCCTAGAACTGTTTTCAACATCATTAATAATACACAATTGTAACTAAAGTGACTCAGAGCTCACGTAGTCATGAGGATCTACTATCAAATGCTACTGAAAGAGGGAACCCAGACCACCTCGATTCTCTAGGACTCTGCCTCCTGGTGAGGACCCAGGTTCTTCCTAGTTCTTCGCTGCAGTCCTTTTCAGCTTTTCCTTCTAGCCCATCTCCATTCCTCAGTAACACCTCTGACCTACAGAACAGCTCTCTCTACCAGAGACTCACAGCTTCCACACTAGGCTAGGACTCAGGTAAACAAACTTTACACTCCTTCCTGGCCTCCATTAACGTCTCTCCAGATTTACTTTAGTCTCTGTGCAGCCTGACTGTAGGAATCTCTCCTCCCAGCCCACTTTAGGGGCTTGGCCTCTTGAACAGCCAGGTTCCCCTAGTTCTTCCCTGTGGCCCTTCCCTTTCAGCCTTTCCTTCTACCCCATCTCCACTGCTTTGAAACTCCCCACTAACCCACAGAGAATCTCTCTACCAGAGACCCAAGGCTAGGATCCAGAATCACTCTCTATCAAGAACCCTAGAGCCACCACATTTGGCTGGGACTCAGAGCTTCCTTCTAGCCCAACTCCCCATTGCCTAAGAACTCAGCCTCTCAGTGTTGGCCCAGGGTCTGTCTAGTTCTCTAGACAATGGAAAGAGAGCAAGGAGATATGAACAGAAAAGAACAAGTCATAGTATCCTTATGGTGTCTTTTTGAGATGTGATCCTAAAACAGTGATACTGGGAGACTTGAATAACCCCCTCTTGTCAGTAGACAGGCATATATATTGTTACTCAGGCCAAGAGACAAAAACTAATGCTGTAGTTAAGTAATGTCATAAAGCAAATGGACATAGAAGACATTTATAGAACATCAACCCAAACACTAAAGAATATTGCTTTCTTCTCAGCAGACCATGGAATTTTTCCAAACCTAACCACAGATTAGGGCACAAAGCAAACCTCAAGAGATTAAAAATAAATAAAATTGATACCCTGCAGTCTATCCAATTACCATGGGTTAAACCTAGATATCAACATTAGAACCACAGAAAGCAGATAAACTGAACAGCTCAGTACTGAGTGAAAAACATGGGTCAAGACAAACGTGAGGAAAGAGATGTAAAACTTTTTATAATGAAATGAAACCAAAAGCACAGCATAGGCACACCAGTGGGGCACAGTGAAGGCAGCTCTGAGAGGTCAGCTCATAGCACTGAGGGCCTACATCAAAAACATGAAGAGACTTTCTATTAGAAACTCAGTAAACACTGAAAGCTCTAGAACAACAAGAAATTAATACTGTAAGAGAAGAGGACAAGGAAAAATCAAACGCAGGCTGAAAGCAGTGAAACAGAAATAATAACAAAAAGAATCAATGAAATTGAGTGGATAGGGAGGTGAGCAGATCTAGGAAGAGTTGGGGGAGGGGAAACAACACAACTAAGTATATTCCATAAAAACAGTTTAAGTAAAATACAATTAATTAATTTTTTAAAACGAAAATTTTAACTTTGATACCAATGAAGGGAGTACCTTAAACTGAACAGAACCTGTACATTTTTCAGAATTCTGTATTCTGTGTATTCATTTTTTTATTTCCTACTCATTAATGACTATGGATGTGATGCTCTTATGTGCAAACATAAACCAATTTTATAACTGAATTGAGTGTCTAGAAAAATGACTTAAGAGGAAAAGAATAAAACAGTACAGGAAGAAGGAGAACCCTGTTGGACGAGTCACAGAAATCACATCCTAAGGCTCTAAGTCTCTGCAGTCAATGATCTTGGGGAAGCTATTATTATAATGGCATCTTGGGGACAGAGCTAGTAGATTAAGATAAGAAATGAGTCACAGCAAATCTCTCATGACAGCTATTCGTGACTGCCAGGCTCAGTGCTGTCATCTTTCAGCAGTGCTGAATAACAGTGGTGAGTCTGCATTCTCGGGTTCCCTTTATGCCCAGGTCCACACCCTGGACCTAGCCCTAGCAACACTCCTTCTCCACCCAATTAACGGCAACTGCATTTTAGGTTCCTGATTTACAACAATGTGGCACAAGCCAGTGTCTACAGTTACAGCAGGCAATATCACAGCAATTCAAAAAGACCCCACCCACTCTACTGGAGACATCCCAATTTCATACTCTATCATGCTCACATTGTAGGAGGAGCTAAGGTGGGAGGAGTAAAGAGAGAAAGAGGAAGCGGAAGGAGAAGGGGAGGAGTAAAGAGAGGAGGAGAAGAAGGAAGAGGAGGAGCTAAGGGAGAGATGGGGGGGGGGACATGGAGGCTGATGTTTGCTTGTCTGTAACAGTCAAAGGTAGTTGGTATATCTAGGTTGGGTATTGGGTTACACCTCTGATTGTAAGGACATCTTGTTATTGATCATTACTAAATATATAAGCCTTTGGATAATCTAAGCATTAGAGTATCATTTGTACCGAGCCTGCATGGTTGGTGGGATGGTCTGGGCAATGCCCAGCCTTACAGAGACAGTGTGGAAAACTGGCGGAGTCATCTCCCATGCTGTCTGGCATCTCATGGGTGGCAGGACTGGTGTTTCTGGCTGGCTGTTTCTAGCTGTGGAGCGCACGTGGCCTCTGGCCATGCAACATGGCGGCTGAGCTAGGCAGAGCTGCTGCAGCTTAGGTAGTTGGCTTCACCAGCGGCCACTTTTTAAATAATTACTACAACACACATAAACTATACTATCTCCTCATATACATACACTATAAATGATTATCACAAAATAGAAGCCTGATTTGAAGAATCAAGATTCTATTTCTAGAAAGCCAGGTTCAGAACTAAGTCTTTTAGTTATGAGAGATGACAGAGGTTCTGGTTAGTCAACAAAATGATGGTCTGGGCATTAGGTCTATCTTGTACCTTACTGACACAAATTAGTATAATTATGCTCTAATTGTATTTTGAGAGAAAAATTTTATTTTAACAGGAAGGGTGATATGTAGGAGGAGCTAAGGTGAAAAGAGTACAGAGAGGAAGAGGAGTAAGGAAAGGAGGAGGAGAAGGAGAGGAGGATCTAGATGATGAGAGAGAGAGAAGGGGGAGGACATGGAGACAGATGTTCACATGTCTCCGCCAGTCAAAGATAGTTAATATATCTAGGTTGGGTGTTGGGTTACACTTCTGATTGATACTGAGCACTACCAAACTTATAAAGCCTTTGGTTAACAAAAAAAAAAAAAAAAAAAAAAAAAAAAATTGTGTATAAAAGCAAAAAGGAGAAGGGGGCATGGGATAGGGGTTTTCTAGGGAGGGGAAATGGGGAAAGGGGATGGTATCTGAAATGTAAATAAAATATCCAATAAAAAAAATTCTCCATTAAAAAAAAAGATTCTACTTCTTAAACCAACTGTAAACATGGGTAAAAAAAGTCAAAGTAATACACACACACACACACACACACACACACACATTTTAAACCAAGCCATAGTTATACACACACATACATATACACACACACCAAGCACACAAGGACTTTCTAACAAGTAGATTTCAGTCCTCAAAGAAGAGCTTAATCAAGTGGATTTTAATACACACTAACTGATGACATTTGCATTGTTATTTACACAAACAGAAATAAAGACTCCCTATGACAACATATAGATAGATAGATAGATAGATAGATAGATAGATAGGCAGGCAGGCAGGCAGGCAGGCAGGCAGGCAGGCAGGCAGGCAGGCAGGCAGGCAGGCAGGCAGGCAGGCAGGCAGGCAAAATGTTCCGGGCAAAATGGCCTGGAACAATTAAATTCTCACATTCTGAAGAATTTCTTTATAAACTGCATAGTGAGATGTTTTTATAAGCTATTTATTACACACAAATTACAGATGACATGTTCAGATACCACAGGTCCCAGGAAAATCTAAGGCTAATCCTGCTTCACAAAAGACATGGCCTACAGCACTGTCATAATTTTGTGTTTTGCTGTCAACCGTAGAAATATGGAAAAAACCAGAAGTTTACAAGTAGAAACTTAAACACAGCAAGCAAAGATGAGATATATTCCACTCTTATTATGTGGACATACACAAAACGTGCTTTCTTTCCATAATATTTGAATGGATTAACACTTGGGTAACAGGTATAGTGTGAAAAACTAATTTAAAATTCATACTGTTCATTCCTTTTGTGTAAAATAGATATCTGAAGGAAAACTAATACACTATTGCATAGTAAGTCACTAACACTGTGACTGCTGATTAGAATAGTGGTAAATTAGTTATTCTCCATCATCGTATATTTAGGGTTTTTTATGATTATATTAACTCAAAATAGACAAGATTTATTATTTTATTAAAAAGGACTACAAAGAGATTCCTTTCTAAATACAAATGCAATGTTCTCTATTTTCTGGCATAAAGCACTGGCCTTAACACTCACATCAAGTATCCAGAAGAAAAAATAGAGTGTGTAGAGAACTTTTCCTTCTCCATCAACAATTGAAAGCAAATACTAACTCAACAGATAAGGATGAAACTAATCATGTATATATCAGAGCAAAGTAATGGGGTGAAATATACGTAAAGAATATACACTGGCAAATGAAATGGCCTTGGGCCAGAACTGGAAACTGGCATGTGGTAGATGAATGGGAAGAGCCCAAGGAAGAAAAAGCAATAGGGCTGCTGAGCTAACCGTATGCACCAGATGGAAGGCAGTCTTCTACTTCTAAGGAGCTGAAATCTCCTCATTCCGTGAGCACATGCAACAGTTAAATAGAAGAAACTGCTTCAAGCAATGACATGAGAGGGAAGGAGACACTACACCTGGGAAACTGTAAAAGACAAGGATGTGGGGATCATTGCAACACCAACAATAACTAAGGTATTTTCAGGACACAGGGTTATAAATCATTTGTAGTTCCTGACAATATACGAATAACTTCCGTATGTATCGCTTCTAACCATTCCTCTAATGCCTTGTATCAAGGAAAATCTCTTAAAATTCTGTGAACTACAAATGACTGCATATAATAATAGTCTTCATGCATTAGGAATGCATCTAAAAAATGCTATCTGGTTACTGAAGTAGACTATATGGTCATTGACCAGAACCCTATCCTTTTATTGATTTCCTCTATTGATTTATAGCACAGTATATTAGCAGGTTTTCCTACTTAATTCCCTCTGATATATATCTGTCCCTACTACTTGCCCTGCCGATTTTACTTGTTTAAGTGTTAAGTGTGTGGGGACCAGAGGACACCAGAAGTAGTTGAGTTTTCCCTTCCTATAAGGATTCCTGGATCCGAGGGAGAAATCTTACATCACTTAGGCCTGGAGACAAGTGCCTTTACCCAATGAATGCCATTAGCCATTTGATTGGCCCATTTCCAGCAATTTTGTTTGGTTTTTGTTTTTTGAGACAAGGTCTCACTATGTAGCCTCAGTGGCCTTGAACTTTCAGAGTTCTACCTGTCTCTGCTTCCTGAGTACCAGGACTAAAGATTCGAGCTGTGAACTGGCTCTCACTGACTTAAATCACATTTTAGAAAACACATTTCATCTAAAATATTTATAGACAAATTTAAAATTTTACATGTTGAAACCCTCAAAGAAGATGAGTGTTCCTAAGCTACAAGATTTTACTACCTAACTTCTAGTAAGAAAAAGAAAATGGAAAATCATTCCTACTGAAGCACACTAATAGACTGTATGAAAATTAACAGTACATGTGTCTCTATATGATGGACATGTGGTAGAATCAATATTACCCATGTAGTTTACACATATTGAGAATGTGATAACCATTGCTAGGTAATCAGTTTGAAATACTTCAATCATTCAACAAGGTGGGTTCTCCTTCTCTTTTAGACACTATGGAACCAATTGCACAAAGGTAGTTTCCATCTTGACAGAACTCAATGAAGAGAAGCACACTGGAAGAACTTTTCAGTTTCATGAAACTTTCCAGACCTAGAAAGGGATAAAGAGGCAGACTAAGAGTCCTACAAGCAGAGAGAAAGACGTGAAGGCACTATAGGATAGTCTCAAAACTGAAAAGGAAATGAGGGGGTTGCAAAGTAACCCCCTATGTGTGCCTGGTTTTGAAAGAACAAACGAACCGTGTGAATGGGTGGACGCTTCTCCTGCAGCAGCAAGACCCTGAACAGCTCTCTAAGCAGGCCTCAGGAGGAGGGACGAATGGCAGTGAATGAGAGCTAAGAGCCACGTTCCAGAGGAACACTGCCCAAATTCAAGTTCCAGTGCTAGGATCAGTTGTATGGCCTTTCACACAAACTACTTCCATCTCTCGTGCCCGTTTCCTCGTCAGTAAAGGGAGGCTGACAGAACTTTTCTATGACTACTAGGAGGATCAAATGAATTAATATATCGTAAGTCTGCAAGACACTGCCCAGCAAACAGTACCAGCTTGGTGACAGCTAATACTGCTAGATTTCCACCATTGCGAGAAAACATGGTAGGTAATGTCGAAGTGCAAATCATATTATAATTTCCCCCATTTGATGATATATTTCACACACATTTTTTGATAATAATTTGGATGCTTAATGATAGAAAATACACTGAAGCATGATTTTTTAAAATATTAAAATAAGAAATCTTCATCTCCCTATATGGTACAATCTAAACATAAAGAGTATGAGACAGGGACTGAACATGCTTTGCTTTTCTTTTTGTTTGTTTGTTTGTTTGTTTGTTTGTTTGGTTGGTTGGTTGGTTGGTTGGTTGGTTTGTTTTTCGAGACAGGGTTTCTCTGTGTAGTCCTGGCTATACTGGAACTCACTCTGTAGACCAGGGTGGCCTCGAACTCAGAAATCCACCTGCCTCTGCCTCCTAAGTGCTGGGATTAAAGGCTTGCACAACCACCCGGCAGAACATGCTTTTCTCAGTCAGGATTCTTTCATATCATCAAGACTGATTAAGAAGGTGCACTTCACTTATTGAACGGTTAAGCTGAGGTGTTGAAGGTTTCAGCTCTACCCAGAAGGCAGTGTTCAGACAACAACAAACTCCTTTCATGTCTGTTCCCATACAGCAATGACCTACCTACAGCTGTGCCCTGAATCAGCTGTAGCAACAGGATATAGAGAGATGCAGAAACAAAAGTTTTTGTTCTTATGTGTGGATCACCCAACATTCAAAAACACACACTAGGCATTTTTACTAAAAATAAACCTCCAAGACAGGACAGAATGTCAAGAGAGCCAACGAATGGAATCCTTGATGAACAACTATAAATCTGCAGTCACAAAGGCTTCATTTTTCACAGCACTGGGCTTGCTCTGAGCAGGCAAAAGCTATCTTTCAAAAGAGCAACACGCTTTTTTAATGCTACAAAACAGTTATCTTTGCTGTAGATGATCTATTTTTTTAAAAATGTACTAGGGCAGGAAGACAATTAATGGGTCCAGTGGTCCCTATAATATTGTTCTACTTGAGAATTCAATGTCTATCCAAGGGAAAGTTCTTAACAGGGAACCAATCACAGGCCCATATATGGAAAGGAGTGACAGTGTGTAAACAGTTTCAACATACTTCAAACAATTCTAAGGTGACAGCATAAACTTCAGTTGTAGGTTTCCATGGGGTTCTAGGGAAGGCATGGAGAAAGACAAGCACCAAACGCAGCTTGGACAACTATTAGTACAAAAATCCTTGGATAACAAGTACTATAAAAGATACATATTCTTTCCCATTAGCCAAGATTAAGATACAGTTAATTTTCTTCTTGGACGATAGACTCTTAGTTCACAGAAGATAAAGTACCCACAAGTAAATACAGGGAGAAATGAAAATCGGAACAAATGTAAAATATTATGAAGTTTGCACAGCACAAGTTCAACACACACTATAAAAGACTCCAATAAATGTGACCTCAACAATACAAGAAAATTAAGCTAACTCAAAACTAAATGTAAACTCTAAAGTAGGCAGATATGTTACTTCCTACCATCTAGTCAATTCCTCTGTAATTATAAAGACTTAGGGTCAAAACTCTTAGAATAGAAAAATGTAGTTGTAGAGCATAGCTTCTATGAGAAAAAATAGGATTAGGAAGATTCCACTGACGAAAGTAAATACAGAATATCAATGATATACATTTACACTGCTATCACTAATCCATAGTATGCCTTGCCTTATATCATTCCAAGATTTCCTTCTATGTACATTCAATATGATGTCTATAAATTCATTTGCTTTGCAATAGAAGATGCTCTATCCTCTCTTCTACATCTGACCTTCCACAGATAATAACTAGTTAAACTGATGAGTCGTTGACTCAGCGGTTACTACCCAGTTACTAAGGCTGAAGCAGGAGATGATTTGAGCCCAGGAGTTCAACAGACTAGACTGGACAATAAGCAAGACTTTGCTTCAAGAGAGTAAAAAAAGATATATTACAGTATCAATCAAATTTATCCCAGAACACAAGGATGTTTTGAAATAAATAAGTGTCATGAAAACAAAGTGTGCAATCATCTCATAAAGATGAAAATCACTTAGTAACACGAAATATAGTTTGGTTTTTAAGAAAAAGAAAAAAAGACAACACGGCAAGATACTGAGAATAAAGATGGCTGAGTGCTCCAGACATTTATCCCCTTTTCTTAACACTGGCAGAGAAGAGGTGGCATGAAGATGGGAACCTGACAATAGGGACAAGAGCTACAACAATGCTATCTTCTAGGCATAACGTGGGTATGGCAAACATAAACTCAAAGGAGCTGTACATACTAGCATTGGACAGCTAACGGTGAGCCTATCAGACTCTGATGAATAGTTCCAAACCCATCACCACATAGACAGCCACTGGCCCTCAATAAACTCAGGGACACTAAGGAAGAGAGTGTCCAGAAGAGTAACCACACCTACACAGAAGAGAGGAAGATAGAAAGGAAGGAGGGAAAGGAGGGGGGAGTGGAGAGAGGGAGGGAGAGAGACAGAGAGACAGAGAGTCAGAGAGAGAGAGAGAGAGAGAGAGAGAGAGAAAATTATGTCTATTCATCAATCATCTAATTCATTAGGGAAATCCAGCAATCAAATACCTAAAACAGACTTGGTACTTAGATACATCTGTCTATGCACACATGCAAAATACATTAAAAACTTCAAAAAGACACACAGCAGAATGCTTAAAGAAATGGAAGAAATGCCAAGGAAAAGATGAACTTTGCCAACTCACTGAAATGGGTGTTTCTAGTCATTTTCAATCAAAATCCTAAAAGAATATTTTTAAAATCTGACAAAATTTCAATCTCATCCAAATTCTTACTGAAAGATGAAGAAGCATTTCTTTGCTCACTGAATACTGACTCTACACATAAACTAGAGTACTGATTATCTTAGGTAACTGATAGAGACTGGGATAGCTGACATGATCTCTACCTGGTCCATAAAGCAAATAACTGAATGAGAAGATAAAAAGAAAATATACTGTAACCTAAACTTGATTGACAAAAAAAGACACCATATACAGACATCTGAAATTAACAAACACAATAAAAATAAAATTAAATCTAAGATGATACCAAAGGACACATTATTAGCTATTATAAGTGAATATTCTAGACAAAATGTACATGTTCTAGCATTTACAAAGGGCTAAAGTAGAATGGCCTTTTGTTTGAAGGACATAAAAATTAAGAGAGGGAGTTGGGTGGTGGTGATGCATCCCTTTACTCCCAGGACTCAAGAGGCAGAGGTAGGTGAATCTGAGTCCGAGGCCAGCTGAGTCTACAGAGCAAATTCTAGACCAGCCAGGGCTACAAAGAGAAACTCTGTCTGGAAAAAAGAATTAAGTAAATATTTGGTCACTCGGTCAGATTTGTATAGTGTTTAACATGACTATAGTTTAATTCAACACACACTTATCCAGTATGGGGGATGAATTAAAGAAAAAGAATTAGAAAAGGAAACCAACAGGACACTGATATTGAAGTGAACAACAGCTCATACACAACTAACACACACAAACACTACAGAAGGAGAGTATTTAACAATAACCAAGAGTCTACAAAAGAGTGTTTATTGACAGCAATCACGCCACATTAAATTGACACTTTCATTTATCCTATTATCCTTTATCCACCATCAATCTCAATTTCTCTTGCCAAATAAATCCCCCACTAGACATATGTGGCTATTTAAATTAGTAAAAAATTAAGTACCTTTGAAGACTTTATTTCTGAGTGATTTCCAAGTGTTTCACAGATATAGATAGCTACTGGTCCCTGAATACCAGGCAGTGACTAACTACACCAAGTTGTGTCACTTTGCTAGGTCAGGCCACTCATGACAAAATGGCACCTGAACTCTGAGAAAGAACCAATGAAGGCAGACTGGATCCCTTCCTCGAGCCTACTCCTTGTATATTAACAAATCCTCACAATGCAGTGAAGAATCATGGTGTACAAACCACAAGACAGCCTCTGTGTTTTGGCTCATTAATCCTCACTATGCTCTGAAGAAATAGAAAAGCAGCAGGCAGCACCATGTTTTATAGGTGAGGACACCAAAGCACAGAAATTAACCTGCCTGCAGCTATAAAGTCAATAATGGAGTCACAAATAAAAGCTGGGTTCTCTAACATGACCAGTGCTCCATTCATTAAAGTAGTCACGGCTGATTTAAGAACCCTAGGATGAAACTACTCTCTTTCACCTCACCCAAGCAACCAGTTGCTCTATCAAATGGCTCACTACACCCCCAGGAGGGTCTTATCTATAGGGTCTACACATAGTTATATTTTACCTCGATGAGATTCCTATATACAAATACAGAGACAGAAACAAACAAACAAAAAATACACACACACACACACACAGGTAGATGGGAATATATAGACATATAGACAGACAGACAGACAGACAGACTCAATCTTTCCCAGAGTTTGATCCAACTACGTTATAACTTGTGCTGGGAAACTAAGAAGGGCTAATAAGCTTGCTGAAGCTAAATGTACTAGGGTATGTTATATCCTTCATTAGTAAATTGTTTTTCAATTGTGTTAAGTGACTACCTATTAAAATTACAAGTCAGAGGATCTGCATGTTGTGGTTGGCTCTTCTGTCTCTACCAAGGGTAAGGCTTTTGTTGTGCTCTTTTGAAGCCTACAAAGCAATGAGGGCACAAAGAAGCAATTCTTGCATTTTCATTTCAACTGCCTAATTAACTGAAAAGAGTGAAATAACATATAGAGAGACAGGAGCCAAGTTACAGATTAAAGATATAAAATCTGCATACGGCATTTGCTTGCAATCCTCTTGACAATAGCCATCTGAAGATGCAGCCGCCAGCATTCGCTAATGCTCCTCTGTGCCCTGACACTGCAAAACAATTTGCTCAGAGCCTCATTTAAATAATGTGAAAAATCTGGGAGATAATTCAACTGCACATCTAATATCTGAATTCTTATACACTTTAACTTTTGTTGGACTAATATGCAGAAAGGGATAACAGAACATTTAAAATGAGTTTAAAGTATTAAGTACCACAAAAAACTAAACATCAAATTTTTATTATCAAAAAATTAAATATATAATTTTCATTACATATGACTCAGTCTACAGAAAATAGGCACTAAGGTCTATCAATGTGTTTGAAATTGTTTCTGAAGAGAATAAATCTCCCTGAAAAGTGTGAGTTTTGAGGAAGAGAGCATGAGTGTGGATTCTCACACAACCCTTAGCAGCACATCTAACTTCAGCTGTGGAGACACAAGGTACTTATGCTTCGGTACACACCTTCACTTAGGAACACAAATCCATTTTGAAAACTGGATACTTACACAGCATTCCTGGAAGCACCGTGGGACAGTAACACCTTGACGATATCAACGTGGCCATTCTTGGCGGCATCGTGGAGTGGCGAGTCATTCTGATAGCCAGTGGTGTTCACCAAGGCATTGTGCTGGAGCAGCAGCTCCACTACCTTCAGGTGCCCATGACTGCAGGCTTCATGCTAATCCAAACAAAGTTTCAAACAGGGGAAGAGGGAAGATAGGAAAACAGTGTATTAATAAATACACATTAGAGAAATTTGTGGGAACCTCAAGTCAGTCAGCTTAGTCTTATATAACTATTGTCTGGCTGTTGACAGAGTCAAAGCCACTTATGGTCACTTTCATGGGAAAATACGCAATGGTAAATCCATGTACTTCGTGGAAAAGGACAAGCTTGGATCACATGCTTTTCTTGAAAAACTGTGCTTTAGAGCAACCACAGCTCCTACTTTCTTCTACAATAACACTACAACATTAGATAAACTAACAGAGATTGAGAATTCTCCAAGGCTCAAGAGAACTAAGTGCTTTGTCCACACACCGAACTGTACACCAATGTTTACACATAATCACCCAGCAGAGTGACATCCTAGGACAATTTAAAGACATATAAATCTCTTTGCTGATAGACACTACTGGGAATCTGGTGTCAGTGTCAAGAGAAGGACCATGACTAAGTGCAACAGCTAATGTTCCTTTACCATGTTAGCTAGACTGTTGGAACACAATGAACTGAATCCAGATTAAGACCTCTTAGCTTAAGAATTTGGCAAGAAGTCATCTTATATATACTACATAAATATTTTAACATATTTATATGTTAAACCATTTTTGTACCTGACCTAATGAGTCTCATTTCTATGTTGAAATTCTAGTCTACAAGATAAAGGCCTCCCTTTGTGAACACTTCTAGGCTGCATTCTAACCCAGCGCTGACAGTCTTCATTAACACACGTTGAAACTGTTTCCAAGTACGTTTTCCATTCTTTTTCCAGAATATTCTTTACATTACACTGTGAAACAATAATGAACAAACATTTTAAAATGTTTAGAACAAAGCCTTCTACTTCTGCTTCTGCAAACAAATAGAATGTAAGGCAAGATCCAAGTACTCCCTGGTCATCACATCCTATCCTTCTGACTATACTGATCCAGGAAACCAAAATCTATCTGGTTCCAGTGGCACGGAATGCTGCACAGTGCAGCCTCATGTCCACCATAGCTGTTACCTCCATGCATGAGCTGACTTCCAACAATGCAGTGAAACTGGACTCCTATATCTAAAAGTACTCAAAAGGTAGCCAATTACTTTCCTGTCACAACTGAAAACCTACATGAAAAATAACTTTCTTTTCGTACTTGGTCAAAGCATAAATTCTTCAGACTAAAAAGAGTGTAGGTGGCAGAGCATGATATATGAACAACCACAAACCATAAACTAGAACCATAAGCATAAAAAGAATGAGCAAAACAAAGAGGTCGCAACACTGCAAAAATATACAAAGGAAAACTACCAACGGTGTCCATCCAGCATGGTCTTTAACATTTGGGTCGTTTCCATTTTGCAAGAGGTATTCAACAGAAGGTATATCACCCTGGTAGAATAACAAAAAAAAAAAAAAAAAAAAAATGAAAGGATATTAAAATATATCATGAATGACATGAGGTTACTGGGGCTCTATTATAAAGATTCTGTCTTTCCCTTTACACGCTAACTACAACTCATGAACCAAGAAATACTATCTGTCTCTAAAGTCCGGAGATGCCAAGTTGTTTGGTCTGTACTCCAATATTTCTAGCAAGCCATACTAGAAATGCAGTTCAAGGTACAAAATGAAGTCAAAGCCTATCCTAAATTTTGAGTCATTCTTTCATTTGAAAACTACCATTTTGAACATATACCAAAATAATTTCTGAGCATTAAAATAAATAAAGCTTTTTACAGCCAACAAGTTAGCCAATGAAACCAATGTTAAAACTGCCAAAAAGTACTGTTTTATTGGTAGTTACTCTATTTACCCTAAGTCAATAATTTAGTTTATATTTACTTTATTTATACCAAAGGTATCTTCACAGCAGAAACAGTTGCTATTTAAAATGGTAGTAAAGGGATTGAGAGAAACAGTCAAACAACACTCAAAATCAGCATTTAATTTTTATCCTCTGCTTTGAAACTAAAACCATTACCCAATTATCAGCTAACTGAACGGCAGAAAATAGACTTCCATCAAATCCATGGTACTCTTTACATGTCCTTCTCACTAGCTGAATAGGTTTCCATCTTTCTCTAGAGGCTCATGTAGTAACTTTTCAACAGTGGCTCAGACACAGGGAGGGCAAAAGGAAGAAGGAAAAATAAGAACGGCAGTCACCTTAGTGTAGTATCAGAGCCTGCTTTCAAAGGAGATGAACAATATAATGTAAATAATAAGTTAAGACAACGCAAAGGACTGGAGACAATATTCAATCTTCCTTCACGCTAAGACACTTTTAATCATTAAATGACATGAAAATTAAGTCTTTTTCTGGTTCTGGGCCTTCTGGGTCTTCTGGGTCTTTATCTAAGTAAATCCTCCTATATGTGAGTGAAGTGGAGGAATATGTAAAACGGTCTGGTCAGTCACAGTCCACCTGTTGCTAGCCTTTAACAAAGGAGATAAGGCTGGGAATTGGGCTTGCATAGTCTCTCTTCTCCAAATTCTGTGCATGCTACTAAAAGCATGTCCTCCACCACGGTCTAACATCCAACCCTACTTTCTATTCCTTTGCCCAAGAACACAATTTCCAAACTACAAAACACTGCAGGCTCTATATCACATGCATTTCCCCATCAATGTGGATGGAAGGATCTGGCATCTATCTATCATACTTGATTACGTAAGTATTGGTCAACCCTTAAAGCTTTTAAAAAAAATCTCTAGCTATAAAAAAAAAAAAAAATCACCTCTTTTTAAAAGCAACTTAAAGCATTAGGGGAAAAAAATAGCATTTATACAGTGGGATAAAGTCTGTTAAACTCTCCTAAAATTGTTATCAGTAATGGCAAGCAAAACAAAATCAGCTCTTTGGGGGTAATAAATTTCAAAAAAAAAACAACACAGACAGCAGAAGTCACACATGAGCGTCAACAGAAACCAACTGAGTGTCAGCGTTAAAGACATGAACAGACTGACTCTCTGTTTCCTAGGCTCTCTGCTTTGCTTTCATGTCACTTCTGAGTATCATCAAAGGTAGGGCTCTATTAATAATCTACCCCTAAAACATACAGCTGATTAGCAAACTGCTGGCTTTTTAAACCCAAGCTGCTTTCTTCTCCCTAATACTAAAAAGTTTGTCTTATTTTCATCTTTCTACTTCATGTGAATGTAATGTCATGCACATAAATAAAATTATGATAATTAGGAGGGGTCTGCAGTAACTGGGTGAGTTTGCACCAATATAAAGTTTCCAGGAAATAAATTAACTTCTGCTTCTTGTTGCTTTAAATTACTTTCTTCTCTAAGAGAATTATTTTTTTTTTTAGTAGAAGCACTCTCTCATTCCTTACAACTTAAAAAAATAATTGAGATTTCCTTAAAGCCCCGAGGAAAAAAAATCATCTGAAGAAAGTATTTACAAAGACTTACAAGAAATTTTAAATGCTTTGGGTATTTTCAAGTAATACTTTAAAGTCCCCAAAATAAAGGAGTGTGTGCTCAAGTGAATTTGTATATCTGCAACTTTGTAGTAAAAAGAAAGATTCTTCATATGGTCTCACATACTGTGAATATGTGCATTTTCCAGCAACATATAGTAAGTTTCTAAAAGCATACAAACAAATTTCCTTTCCTCTACTAGAATACTGACTCTTCAAAAACACCACTAAAAAAAATCTTCATAAAAACAATAGGACATTACAATTAAGTACAATAAAATTTACTTAATTATCATAGTTAAGTTTTCCATTAAAACTGGCAGCTGACCAGATAGTTAAAGGTTTACCCCATTCAGCAATTAGATGTGGGTTTGAATAGGTATAGCCCCATAGACTCATGTGTATGAATGCTTGGCCCATAGGGAGTGGCACTACCAGGAGGCGTGATCTTGCTGGATGGAGTGTGTCACTGTGGGGTGGGCTTTGAGGTCTCCTATGCTCAGGCTATGCTCAGAGTGATACAGTTCTCCTGCTGCCTGTGGTTCAAGATGTTAAACTCTCAGCTCTTTCTCCAGCACCATGTCTGCCTGCACACTGCCATGCTTCCTGCCATAATGAAAATGCACTAAAGCTCTGAAACTGTAAGCCAGCCCCTACTAAATGTTTTCCTTCAGAAGAGTTGTGGTCATAATGTTTCTTCGCAGCAATGAAACCCTTACTAAGACAGATGTCATTTTAAAAAAGAAAACAAAATGACCTTTATGAATGGCATTCTGCAATATGGTAAACAATTCTCTGGCTTCTTAAAATCTACAGAAGAAAGTAATTTCATAAATAAATAATCCTAACAACTCAATGCTACAGAAAGTTACTAGTATTACAGTGGCAGAGGTGGGGGACCAACTGAAGGTGTTGGATGCTGACTCCATGTGATGCTCCAGAAACAAAATCTTGAACATATCACAGATCTCAGCTTGCTCTTTTACTTTCTCAGGAAGCTAGCATGAAGGAAACAAAATAGCATGACTTCACATGCAATGTAACAGGACTGACTGGAAGTAGGAGTTTTAAAGCCATACTCTGAAACAGAGCCTCTCAGTAACTGTCTGTCTACTCAGAATTAGAATTCATCAGATTCTCAGCACCTCGACTTCAAGTTGACATATTAACATCTATTATGTCTGCATAACATCATGGAATGCCAGACTCTCACACTTCTCAGAAAACCTACTTGTTGAAGGACAATCAGTCGCTTCTGTGTTGCTCACTACTGCAACACTGTGACCAAAAGGTCTATTTTACCCTTGGGGCTTGGTCCATTGTGACACAGAGTATAGAGCAACTCATATCATGGCAACTAGGGGGCAGAGAGGAGCAGAAATAACAGAAAAAGAGGCTAGTGTAAGGTATGCCTGTAAGGATACACTGTCAATGATCCACTTCCTCTAAAGACTGAATCATCCAATGGACTGACCATTCTTTAGGTCAGAGAACTTATTATCTGTCTCATAGACACACAGGTGTGTTTTACTAATACCGTAGGAGTCTTTAAAACAGAAAGTGCTACCAGGGACTGGGACACTGCTGTGACAAATCAGACCATGTTGTTATTTGGAGAACTATGGAAGACTTTGGGACTCTGGACTAAAAAAATCAGTTGAATGCTTTAAGCAATGCTTAAAAGACCATCTTAGCAGGAGCATGGATAACCACGCTGAGGGGATGTGAAATGTGGGGGCCCAGCTCGAAAGGTTTCAGAAGGGAAAATTAGTATTAGCTGTCCGCATTGTTGTGATATACTGGCAAAGGATATGGCTACTTTCCGCTCGTTTCCTAAAAAATTGCAAGGGGCTAAACCCAAGAGTTTTGGATTAATGGCACAAGCAGAGATTTCAGGATAGCCTTGTACTGACTCCTTGTGTGGTTATCAGTAATCACTATTATACAGAGCTATAATGAAAAGGAGCACGTGAGACAAAGACAAGCATAAAACACTGTGAGGAGAAACGAGCACCAGGAAAGGTAATGCTGGGGCCAAGTCTGGTGCCCAAGTGTTAACGTGTTAGAAAGCTTGATGCTAAATGGAATCAAGAGAGTGGTGATCTTGGGACAAGACACCCTCCACCTTAGTCCTGCGACCTGTGAAGGGACAAGCCTAAGGGGTTTCCTCAGTGTAGAAATGACCAAGACAAAGCTTATGAAAATGTAAGTCAAAAGGAGGGTTACTTTTCAGGTGGCAGAACCTGACAGCTTTGGCCACAAGGTTCTGGCTCTAGGGTCAAGGGGTGTGGAATCTTCCTCCTCCATTAAGGAGAGCCTTTGAGGCTAGGCATGTGGCAGAACCTGCATGCAGTCCTAGGCAAGTCATTGCATGAAGCCTGGAGTGAATTGGAGAGCCCAAGATGTGGAAGGTGTCGTGGTATCTGGCAAGGAGAGCTGCAGACTGGGTATGGAACCAGTCCAAACAGTGTGCTGCAGTCAACAAAGCTGAAAGGAGCTGGAGATCTGAAGAGCACCTTTACATCAGACATGGAGATTCAGAATGTGGAGTCTGGCCTGCTGGGATTCAGTGTTGCTTTGGTCCAGTATTTCTTCACTGTGCCCCCTACTAACCCCCTAAAATGGTAATACACATTTTGTGCCATTGTATGTTGGTAGTATGTCATCTAGTTTTGGAAGCTGATTTTACAGGGGATTACAGTTCAGAGATTGTCTTGAGTCTCAGAAAAGACTCCTAGACTTTTAAACAGTGTTGAGACTGAAAGACTATGGCGACATCTGAAATTGGACTAAACGCACTTTACACTGTGATGTGACTACAAGGCAATGTGGATCAGGTAGTAAAATGTGTGGCAGTTTAAATTTAATAAGGCCCTGATAGGCTCATGCTCTCTGTCTCTCTCTGTGTTTCTGTGTGTGTGTGTGTGTGTGTGTGTGTGTGTGTGTGTGTGTGTGTGT
>JANHMN010000001.1:151714974-151775809 GCA_030674055.1 Rhabdomys pumilio
TGTGTGTGTGTGTGTGTGTGTGTGTGTGTGTGTGTGTGTGTGTGTGTGTATCTGTCTGTCTGTCTGTCTGTCTGTCTCTCTTTCTGATGCCTGTGGATCTCAAAGTAAAGCTCTCAGGCTACTTCTCTACTTCTCTAGCACATGCCTGTCTGCTTCCTGCCACAGTAATGATGGACTTTCATAATTCAGTGTTAACTGAAACTCTAAGTATGCCCCCAAATAAATATGTTCTTTTATAAGAACTGTCTTGGTCATGGTGTCTCTTCACAGCAATAGAACACTGACTAAAAGAGATGCTGGTATCAGCATGTGACTGACAGTGGAGTGACTGGGGAGAAGTGTTTGTTTTGTGCTCTGGCTAGTCTTGAACTAGCTACATAATCCAAGTTGTCTTTCAATTCACAGTAATACTCCTGCCACAGCTTCCTAAATGCTAAGGTTACAGGTGTGAACCACTTGACCAGGCTCCAAAAAGGGTAAGAATCAAGATTAACCATCACAAGCACCATGAACTGTGGCGGCTGCAAATGCACCTATGTGCCGTAGAGAAAAGCAACAAGCACAGCGGCAGCCTGGGGAGGCCTTCCTTCTCTTGCATAAACCCACTACTTCCCCTTTGTTAGTCTGGCTGCCTTAAAGGTCACCAAATCTGAATTCTCTGTGCTAAGAAACACCCGTCCCTGCTCCTTGCTCCATTTTATAGTAGCTGTAATATTAAGGCCCGTGCAAATCTTTTTCTGAAGTAGGTAAACATGCAGCTAAAGTAAGACTGCAGAACTCTAGTGTTTGGCTTCCTCGTATATCTAAATAATTCATTCTTGCTATAAATAAAAAAAATAAGGTGAGAATTAAATGAAAACTATTTCTAAAAAGATAACGACGATGATAAACCCACTGATATGTTTTCCTCCCAAATCATATCTATCAAGTTCAAACACAAGCTGAAAGCTCAGCTTTTGGTAGAGTGTCTGAGGAAGGCCCTGTGTGTTTTCCAGAATTGTAAAAACAAACAAAAATCAAACAGGTGGGAATACACATTTGGCTCACAATAAAACTTTAAAAAGAACATGGTTGTTAATTAATGATTTTTAAAAAACAACATAAATCTATGCATATTTAAATGTAGCAAATGAGAATAAGTCAACTAATAGCAATAACAATATCAGATAATTAGGTTCTAGAAAAACTAACACAATGCATACATCAATGAAGAAAAGTCACCAGGACACCATCCTATCCCAATTTTCCTACCTGTTCTACTTTGTCTTTTTTCCATGCCCAGGACAATAGAATATAATCTATAGTTTGTGGGTGAGCTACCTGAATTTTCATGTCAAGTGTTAATTGGTTTACTTGTTGTCTATGGCTATCTCTGTTTTAGATTAATCTGAGACACATACTACATAGTGTGTAAAGTCAAGAACACCTTCTCTAGCACCCCTAAGAGTTCACTGAGCCCTGGCCTAGACGCTAGGCTCTAGAGAGCCTCATTAATAAAAGGTCATTTTTCTTACAGTTGGAATAACAGTCTCTACCAAGTTAAGGGAATGCTTGGATTGTGGTCTGAAAAGTCCCAGGAGAGACTAGAAACAACACTGAATGGTGCATAATAATTATTAACTAGGTAAGTCTGGGAAGCATTAACAACATTACAATAGCTTATATGTGCATATACATATTTTATACACATGACAAGAAATGACCAAAACTATTAATTTTCTAAATCAGGCTTAAGAGAAATCAAATGAAGCAGAACCAGGGTTAACTTCAAATATTTGACTTGCTCAGAGTAGAAGATGCCTAGCATGTAGCTAATGGCATGGTTCTATTCCCACAGCCTCTCATCTCTATCTTCTACAGTAAGGTTTCCAAGTCACTGCACATGAAGAGGGAGTGGGATCCCCACCCCTTCCTTATCACCTCTTTCTTTTCATGGATGGTGCAGTGCAGGGAGGGGGACACACACAGTTGTTCTACAACAGGCATCTACCATGGCAAGTTCAAAGCAACAGAAGGGCATGAATTGAAACTTCCAATTCTGTGAGATAAATTAAGTTTATACTCCTATTATATCAAGTATTTGCTATAGTAAGAGCCAACAAATCTGGTCTCATTCCAAGATTTAGTTCAGAGTAGGCAACCTACCTTAATAGAAGCAATATGAAGTAAAGTCTCGCCTCTGTGATTTCTTTTCCCAGTCGGAATACCAGAAGTCAGCTTCACTGTGGAGTGGCTTGACATCATTTGTCTGTGAGTTGAATTGTTCAGCAGAGGTGGAGGTGTGCCCGGTGAAAGGCTAAGGGGATCATCTGATGCATTACTCTTTCTCAGGTTGAGTGTGACATCAACCTGAAGCCGGCCTGAAGGCAGTGAAGAACAGTCAACCAACACCACGTTCTCTGCAAGCAACGTTGGCTCCCTGATATCTCTGCTGGTGCTTGGAATGTTGCTCCCACAGTTCTTAGAAGTGGAAGTGGGAGGCCTTTGGCAGCCTTTGCGATTTCCATTATTCCCTACTGAACTAAGATCTTTTACACAGACCTTCTTCTCCGGAGTCTCTTCACTCTTGCTCACAGTGTCTGGAGACACTATATGCTCGGCCAATGGTAAAAAGTCTTCAGTCAAGCTTCCAGAACATTCAGATTCTACAACAGAGCCACTTGCTAATAAGTCTATTTCGCCATTTACCCGTGAACTCTCAATAGCTGGTGTTTGGCTATAGGAGACAACCTTCTCTTCCTTCAGCTCCTCTTTGCAATCAAATCTACGACTGTTTGCTTCTGGCCTGAAATTCCCCTCCTGGTTGATCTTAGCTTTCTTCGGATGCTTTTTTGCAGATGTTCTAGAAGCTGTTTTAGTCCTCTTAGAAGTAACTACAGGGGGAGTTGCAGAAACAAATTCATACACTGAGGCTTCCTGGGCTTTGTCATCCTTTGTCTTTTGAGGCTGGGTTTGTACTGACGCTTTATTCACAACATATCTAACCTTCTTACTTCGAGGGCTAAACCACATTTTTATTGAATTCTTCCTTTTTGTATCATCAGATAAACTTGCCCTAGATGTGTCGTCTTTTGAATCTGATAGAAAAAAGGAAAAGAAACATGTTATGAGGATTAATTTCTCCACCTTGAGCTACTGATGAATTCGGCTTTCTGTTCTCTAAGGAGTGTTACGTTTTATTCCTCTACTGCTCGACCACCAATTCCTAAATGCCTAGAATTGCTTCCTTTGTCTCTTCTTTCACCTCCCATTTTATAAACACAGCCACCAGGTAAAAAGCACCCTAGGTAAGGAAGAGGAAATGAAAAACAAGTAAGCAGTCTTTAACTCTGCAGGAATGTCACACATGACCTGCCTAACAATAACAGCACTTGGACTATACTCTATCCTCCTGGTGACATGGGGCCACAGTGAGTGCACTGAAGACAGTAAACAGATAAGGCCGGCTACAAGCAGATCTATGTAACTGAATGAGGGCAGATTCCTCAAAGCCACTGAAGTGGAGTTGTTGAGAGATCCATGGTCTACAGTGTTACTGAGACAGGATCTTGAAAATCATAAGAATGAGATGTCCATTCACAAAGAGACTAGATGTCTGAACTCAACAAAGTCTTTCCTCTGCAGTGACAAGTAGATTTAAAAGCCAAGCCACTTCTGATACAATCTCTAGTCTAGAGAAAGGTCAAAATGAAATGTTAGCAGGGATTGCTTCTTAAGAAGGCCTCAGGATTACAAAGATTTAAAGGTTAATCCTCAAGTCATCTGTGAAAAGTTGTATTTGGTTTTAATTTATTATTTTAAATGCAGATGATGACATTTTCAACGGAAAACAAGTCAAATCTTGATTTCTCAATGTTTATAATAAAAAGTAGAACTGGGCAGCTAAAGAAAATTAAGCAGTGATAACACATTCAATCAACTAAAAACCCCAAATCTAAAAAAAAAAAAAAAACCAAATTTCAACCTCAGCAGCATGTTCCCTAACTTATAAAAGAGCAAATAAAGAGCGCACAACTATGTAATTTATATGCACGCAATCATTTTATTGATTATTGTGCACTAACATCTTTGCCTGGAGACTTTAATCACACCACTTGCTCTAACTAAGCAAGGATAACCACAAACAATAACTGTAAATTTTGGATTTTATGCAGCACATCTAAGATAAAACTGAAAAGCAAAACAACTCAGTTGCTAGAACATAAATCATATTATTAACAGCTACAACTGTTTTATGGGTGAATGCTTCTAAGCTTGATAAATTATCATATTCATTTCACGAAGAAAACATTGGTCCTGCCTCTGCATAGCAAATTTCTAAATGATGACACTTAAAAAACATCTTATCCTCTGAATTTAAATATTTTAGATTATACTATGAATCGGGGAGCGCAGATACGTGTGTTACTAAGGAGCTGCGTAGTCAAGGGTATTTTTTTCCTCAAAATTTAATAATAAGCATAGAAAAGAGAAGCAATTAGAAAATGTGATTTCCCTATCATTAATCTACATCAAAGGATTATAATGATGTACATTGTACTTTCCAAATTATTCTCTATTGTAAGTGACACAACAGAAGTTGAAAAACCTGACTAGCTAGTTCCTTACTTTAAAAAAATAAATAAATCAAAGGGAGGTACTACTCTGTATACCATCTGTGTGACATTAACACCTGAAGAATAATTATTATGTAAGTTAATGTAAGTTAAAATGCATTTAGATCTATTTAAAATAACAACAGCTACATGGCTATCCAAGTTTTCATCTTCATCTATTATAAAAAGTCCTAACATATGAAACACTAAGTAATCACTTCAGAAGGACCAGCATCTCTCCCAAAACTAGAAGAGAAATGCAAATTGTGATCTATGAAAGCATAATCAAGGTTCTTTATTTTAATGTCACCAGCACCAACACATTCCACAAATGTGACCAGCACCTGCAAGAGCTCTTTAACATGATAGGTTCAAGGGAAAATAGAAACTTTAAATTTACCTCTATTAGTAGAAAGAAGATTGTTATAAAGAATAAGGTAAAATTACCCATAAATGGCCATCAGAAAAATATGACAACCTCTTCTCTTTAAAGTACACTGAACCAAGGAAAATATGTGGAAATGTTTAGAAGCTCATCTTAACACATTTTCCTATAAATCGGCTCCATCTCCAATATACCATGCACCATGTCCATGAGCTGACAAGCTCTTCCTAATTACCTACCTTAATTATAGTAATTACATAGTTTATAGTAAATGTAAGTAACAAGGTTCATGTGGAAGATAAATTATGTACTACAAGTTTTTGTTTAAAGACAGAGAAAATGTGAGAGCTACCAACCCTCCACTTGGTTCATCGTCTTCCACGTGAACATTTAACAGTCATTTGGAGTTAGTCAGGCTTCAGGAACCACTCAGTCTCCTATCATTATCTTTATTAAGGCGAGATCGTTTTCTTACTACAAGAAGAGCAGACCTCACTTGTTCCCAATTTCTGGTTCCTTCTACTAATAAAACATTTCACCTTCTATCATTTAAATTTGGTTTTAGAAATCTGCACTGAACTAACACAGGCCCTCAATACGTGTACTAAATAAACTATAAAGAAACATAGGGAGCTACTCTAGAGGGGAAAAAAACTTAAAACTGAAAAGCCGAACACCCTTCAAAGCTGGCTAGTTTTGAGAAGACTTTTAGAAGGAAAGCTCATAGTGATGTGACTTAAAATAGAAAAAAAACAAAAACCAAACACTTGTACCACAAAAACAGAGGTATTTGAGGAGATATAGTCAATAAATTTCTCTAACATTTCTGTGATCTCCTATCAAGGTAACAAAGGCCCATTGCCAGTTTTATTTTCTTCTTTTAGATTATGCGTGCGCGCGAGTGTGTGTGTGTGTGTGTGTGTGTGTGTGTGTGTGTGTGTGTGCTCACACTCTGCATGCATGGCAGGTCAGATGGTTAGAGACGGCTGTAGGCTCTGGTAGAGCTGCAGTCACAGCTGTGTGCAGAAGGCTCAGCTTGCAGAGCAGGCGCTGGGATCTGAACTCCAGTCCCACACTTCAAATTCTTATACAACCTAATTTAACAAACTTAACAAATACCTACCAGCCCCCCTGCCCCCCAAAAAATGTTCAAAATAGGAAAACAGTAAGAGCATAAAAAGGCTCAGAGTCAACCCTGAATCTTGTTTGAAATTGAGTGTTTCCACTGCCTACAAAATACAAAACTCTGCTAGGACTCAAATGTCCTCCACTCACTATAGCAAATGTCTAGTCTTATTCCTTTTTGTACCCGCAAGGTACCTAACAGCCTAGTGAGCCATAACGGATGGCAATTAGCTTACAGAGGCCACTCCACCCTCGTCCCGTTTTATCACTATTAAAAATGTCAAATTATTTATTTATGCATTAAACTGTGAGCTTCCTTCTACTCCTTAAATCCATATGTAAAATCATAACTAATACCTGGTACCCCAAATGTAATCTTAATTAAAGTCTGAATTAGACAGACTCATCCAAGATGGAGTTGCACTGGTGTGGGTATATAATGTAACATGAAGAATTGAGGCGAACTCAAATACAGCCACAGATCTCCGAGGACACTCCTGAAGCTCAAACTTCAAGCCTCCAAAACTGAGCCAGATTCTTTTACTTGAGCTGTGCAGTTTGTCACTCTGTTACAGTGACTCAGCACTATTCCATAGTAACTAGAGAAGAGTCAAGTCAAAAAATTATGACACTCTGAAAAGTAGATCCCGCATGTCAGTGTTTGGCCAATAATCTTAATAATCAGACATACCTGTAAGAATCAAATGAAAGCAACTTTCAGAGATGCACTGTTCATAAGTGTACAAATAATTAAATGACTCAGTGGTTCTTCTCCATTCCCAACTTTGACACTGCCAAAGACACATGGACCTTGACTGGAAATCACATATGTGGGGTAGACAGATCATACACACAATCTTTACAATCACCAAATACACACCATCAGACACTGTTCTTAAGGAAGAAAAGCATTCAGATGAGCTAATGACATTTTTCTCCTCAATGCAGTCTTTTTTCTTTTTTTAGGATTTAATTTTATTACTATGTGCATGTGCACATGACCACAGATGTCCATGGAAGCCAGGAGTTGGAGGTGCCAAGTGCCTGGCCTCAGCACTAGGAAACGGAATGCAGGGCCTCTGCCAGAGAAGTAAAATCTCGTAACCTGTTGAGCCATCTCTAGCCCCTCAATGCATTCTTTTTTATAATCATTTTACACTGTATTACACTTTTTTATTTCTTAAAGTTATAATTATATCATTTACTCCTTTCTCTTTCTTCCCTCCAACCCCTCCTACTTACCCTCCCACCCTGCTTTCTTTCAAATTCATGGCCTCTTTTTCTTTGTTGTTACACAACAGACACACACACACACATACACACACACAGAGTTTTTATACATATATGTTATATACATATGTACATGTATGTATATTTATATTTACATATCTATCATAGCTGCCTAAACAAGACCCCTAACCAATGACACCAATAGACGTGCTAACACAAAAGAGAAAAAAAGCTTGAGTCTCAACCCTAAATAAAGAACTACAGGGAACTAAGGAATGTGGGAGCTGGAGAAGTGTCCTCCAAGTAGTTATCCAATACCAAGTAGTCAGTTATGAAATCAATGTATTCCTTGAGTCTTATAACCACAATACTTTTTAAAGCAAGTCCTTTACAAATCACATGTAAGTCACAATACTAGTATAACGTATTTTATCGTTAAAAATGGAGACTAGCACAAAGATCAGATAACTCAATATAAATACAGGTTAACTATGAATTATATTCTTAAAAATAGAAGCAGTGTCAATAAAACTTAAAAGCATTTGCCTTGTTTAATTTTGTTCAGTCAACTTTACTAGTAGCTGACAGTTACAATACTGTATCAGAATCCAAAGAACAAAAGACTTAAAAACACAAAGCCAACAATTTTATATTGCCATTATCAATCTTTCATGGCATCCTGCCAGACAGGGTCTCCTATAAACACATGCTAAAATAATATGATTTGGTCAATGAAAAGACAACTCCAACATCCAATTATGAAAATTCAAAACACTTTACTTTCTTTTCACAGCCAATTAGTTCTCAGCAGAAAGCACAATGCAAAGATATATATAGTTAATACACAGAGTCTAAGAACAATCTGAAAAACATTAACCCCCATTTAAATAGAAAAGAAAATGAGCGTTAGATTTTTGCTTTCAAAATGTATACCTAATTAATTCAGACTAGAAAGTGATCCTTGCAAGAGTACTGTATTCTATCTTCTAACAGTGTACCAAAGTGAATTAAGCATTGTTATAAATAAAATTTCTATAATATCTACAGTCTACAGAAATTATTCCAACTATAGAAAGCAGCCAGTGTGAAGTCCTGATTCTCTCAAGACTGACATCAAGAAATGAACTCTATTTCTCTTGCTTCTTATATTAACTATACATATGACTGCAGGCAAGAGCAGTTAACTCCTCTGGACCTTGGTACCTCATCTATAAAGTTTAGACTTAATTATCTCATTTCTCAAAATGACTTTTAAAAAAAACACTACTACAAATCTTGAAATGTGACCTGTCTCATTCAGAATTCTTTTTCCATTCTTTCTTCATGTGCTCATTATCATCATTAATTTGCCCAGTCTTTAACAAAACAATGAAGGAGTATCACTCACCTGAAACTTTATTGTCATGGAGCAAATTCTGAAGCTTACTATAAAGCTGGATCATGCTGTCCAACTGTCTGTTTATCTTGAGGTCTATGATCCAGGCTGGAGTGGAACACACCGGGCATCCTGATCCGACACAGTCACTTATACAGTCACTTAAAATAAATTAAAAGAAAATTCAGCAGAATCTGAACTCCAAACACTCAGGAGGATAAACAGTAGAAAAACATAGGTTGTTTTACACAGAATGGTAAAACAGTGTGCTCTGATAACATACGCACATATATGTAAAATCTCTGATCAATTTACTACAGAGACATTATTTAGCAAGATAATTTGCCTTATGTTTCCCAACAAACAAATCTACCACTCCTAAAAGCGTAAGGAGACAGAGATGTGGACAAATATTATCTCTATAAAAAAAAAAAAACACGGACAGAAACCTCTAAATCTATGAAGCAAATTAAATCCTTCTCCCTGTTATATATGGTGTGAATCTCAAATGAGTGCTTTAGAGCCTGTGACAGGAACATACAATATTACAAGTGTCCCTGACAGACTCACTATTACACTTGGCCCTCAACTAAGTAGTGCTATTTGGGGAGGTGGAACTTTAGGAGGTGGGGCCCAGCTAGAGAAACCACTACAAATAGGCCTTTGAAAGTTATGCCTAGTGCCAAATCCCCACTCTCTGTTTCCCACCTAACACGACAGAACGTCTACCTCCACCTGTTCCTATCACCATGGTGTCCTCTGTCACAAGGCCTTCGAAGGATGAACACTTCCTTCCCTTGCTTATTACACTAACCCCAAGAAGCAAATTAGTGTTCAAGCATCAAATTCACCAAAGTAAACCATTGTAACTGCAGCCTGTGAAACTCTGAGCCCAAATAATTTACGTCAGGTATTCTGTCATTGCGACCAAAAAGGTGACTAATACATGCCCATCAACTCTTAAAATCAGATATTGTCACAGCCATGGAAAACCTCAGTAACAGGCCACAAGAAACTAGGTGAGAACAGATCCTTCCTCACAGTCTTCAGAAGGAACAAACTCTGTCAACACGTATCAGAACCTGACCTTCTGGCCTTCTGATGCACAATAAATGTCTACTGTTTTAGTCACTCATGGTTGGAAATTTAAGAATCAGACTTCAATAAATTCTGAAAGATTGTTAGCTCAGTCATTCAGACCAGGTTTAAGAGGACACATCTGAATTCTGTCAAAGACGTTATTCCTTTTCCAAGAACTTAGCAGAGCTGCTTACTAAGCTCTAAACTCTGGACATTCCCCTCGGAGCTTTATTTCTTATTTGTAAATGAAAACAGGACTTAGATCAACCCAAGACAATGTACAGACATCATGACTGCATCAGGGTACATCCAGCTCTAACAACTCACCTACAGAAGATGTGCTCACAGCCTCCTAGGCACACGGGCTCCTTCAGAATATTAGCACTGATTGAAGAAAGGAAGAGATAAGCATGAGTCATTGTTAGATAGTTCATGCCCAGTATTCGACAAACCCAAGACCCAACACTACCTATTTCTCTCTTTATCAAACCAGAAAATATTAAGGATACTTTTATTCCAAAGGCTTTGATTCTGCTGGTTATATACCCCATGGACATACTTGCTGAATTCAAATAGAAATTCTCAGCACATGCTTTAGCACCTTGTAAGATTTATTTGTTGGGAGGTTAGAGAAAGGAACAAGCACTCAAGCACCTCCAAACTTCTTCTTTCAACACCTAAGGGATACTTCCCCTGAAGTGACTTGAAATGAAACACATAAATCTGAAAATGTGGCCTGCCATCTGAATGAGAATTTCTCAGAGTGAAGAGGGGTACCTAAGTGTAAAGAATGTTGGGACAAAGAGTACAAACTAGAACTGTGCCAAAAAAAAACCTAGAACATCATAATAATCCATAGATTCCCATTTAAAACCAAAAACCAAGTAAACCTCACTGTTTCTTGCTATTAAAGAGCCATCTACCTTTCACAGAAGTTTTGACCCAATATGACCTTTCTGTCAATACACAGCTAATTGATGGTCTTGTTCTTTAAGCAATTGTAGACACAAATCAAGCTCGTAGTCTGCAGACTAAAGGAGATTCAACAAGCAGAAGCAAAAGCCCCCTGGTGCTGTCCCTCAGAATGCCTGCTCCCTCTGGAAGTCCTGTGAAAGCATGGGCTCTTACTAATATACATGCATTAAGCCCTGCCGCTCAGAGTGTACGGTATTGCATCAAGAGCACATCATACAAGTAAAGCCTTCAAAGGATGAACACTTCCTGCACTTGGTGTATTATACCAACCCCAGGACCTGTAGGTGTTTATACCATTATTATCCAATTACCTCTGCACAAGAACCACGTATCAGTAAAACACAGTCCTCCACATTTCTGGAAAGATCAAAAGTTTCACAGTACACATTTTAATAGATATGAACATTAAAGTAAAATTGAGCTTTCAGGAAGAAGCTAAGAAGAGAGTACACAGCCCCGCTATTCTCGAGCTATTAAAAATGCTGCTCACTGACATTACAAAACCCATCACTTTCAAAAACTCACGAAACCTTTTTTTTACCATACTACATGGGATAAATTGACAAAATATAAGGTTGGTGATTGGAGACTCCAGCAATTATGATGATTATAAACAATATTTGTGTGGCTCCTATAATTCTTATTACATCAACTAATAGGTCAAACCTAACCTCCTCTTTCATAACTAAGTACTAAATTCTACTTGGTCCCTTACAACATGAACCTCTTACACCTTTCTGTCTCTCCTGTTGCAACATCCTGGGCAAACCTAACTCTTCTCCATCTAGAGTGAATACTGACCATCCTTGTAGTCCTTAGGCCTCGCTATTCAGCCCAGATTACAAGGCTTAATGACTCAGAGCCATCTTTACTGCTGAGCTCCTAAAATACTCATGAATGGAAGTTCACAATGCCATGCAGTCCCCGGGGCTCCCTGCCATGTTTGTCCAGGCTCTGGATTCCACAGTAAAGACAGAAAAAGGTTGACATGGTGGTACACACCTAATTTCCCTACTCAGAAAGCAGAAGCAGAAGGATCCTAAGTTTAAGGGTAGCTTGTACTACATAATGAGTTTCAGGCCACCTTGGCCTAATAAAAATGAGACTCTATCCAAAATAAGAAAGAGAGAGAAAGAAATGTTATAGTTCCTTTAAAAAGCAGTATTTCTTCACATCTGTATCTTTACAATGATAAAATAAAATGCTAAGCAGTGGCTACATGGATATTCAAGGCTACCTGCGCTCCTAAGCATCTCCAGTGGGGTGAGCCTGTGATCCTCCGGACTACTGGCTACCTGTTCCATAGCCTCACCCCTTCCTCCGACTCAGAAGCCCTCCCTCAGCCACTCCACATTCTGAGATGCACTGCTGTCAAGTTTCCATTATCTTCCCTGTTTAAAACTGTGACGTCATCTTTTGAATCTCCTTCCTGTCACTCACAGGTTAGTATGCACAGGTAGCCTCTCCTTCAACCTAAAAAACACTGCATTTGACCTGCCACCCAGTCTAGCAACCCCTCCAACTCAACTAAGTGCTCTCTCTCTAGGAAGTCCCATGCTTATGGGTCTCTGGGATGGGGGGTGGGGGGTGTTGGCTCTCCTTCTCTCTTTGAGTTCACACTGATCTCATCCTCTTCCTAAGGCTTCTCCTTCCAGTGAGTCTTAACTTTCTTACAGAACCTCTACCTGGCTATTTCATCACTGCCTTGGCTGCTTCACTTCCAACCCTCTGTATCAGCGTGTCTCCACAATGCAGTCAGCCCACAGTCTACTGGTTTTCTCTGGTACTGCTGAATTCAGTGTGTAAAATCTGTTTCTAAACCTCCTATTTCCTTCCTAAGATATCTTATATAAGTCATCCTAAGATAATTTTGAATCTTTTTTATAGTTCCTCCCCTTCACCCTAGCAATGATACGCTATCATGTAATTAGCAGCTGCTAGCATCGATAGGAAAGTGATGAGTAGACCTTTTCTAATTAGTGGACTAGACTGGATTTCTTGAGGTTGTTAACAAACGAGAAAAGATGTGGGGAATGTCAGTGAGTTGTGCGTGGGTTCTGAGGAAAGGAGCAGTGAGGAGAGTGTGATGGCCATGTGGAGAGAAAGCATGGTCAACTTCCAGGGCAGATACAAGGCAGACACTGGAGGGAGGCGTTCATCTGTATCAAAGACAGACTTCAGGAAACGGCCAGCCTCTAGTCAGGATACTAAGAATGAAAGAACTTTATCTTACAACTAAAAGATAGTAACCAAAATCTTAAAGAACCCAACTTTCACCAAATTATTTCAGCTGCAGCAATTTTTGTTGGGTTACTTGTAAATAAAGAAATGTCAAAACACCAAACATCCTCTGGGCAAGCTTTTAAAAGCTTGCAGAAATTAAGAAACAACACACTAAACCTACACAAGATCAAGACAGCCAAAACACACACAAGCTAGATGATCTCCAGGCCTCGAGCCTTACTAACACAGAGCTACAGAGAGTTGTCCAGGGAGAGAATCACTTGAGGGGGTGGCCACTGGTAGGCTTCCAATGCTCTAGTGGATGGTCCATCACCCATTCACATAGGGCAACACTAATGGAATTTAGTGCTCAAAAAAAAAAAAAAAAATCAAAGGCAATGTCGGGAGCAGGGTGGATTGGGAGAATATAGGAGGAACTGCAGGGGACACCTTCGATCATATTTCACTGTATACATGTATGACATCATCACAATTAAAGAAAATGTTTACAAAGGCGCCTGGGTGAAGCTATTTGAATTTTTTCAAAAATGAAAAAGGACATACAATTAAAATGTAACATATATTGTTTAAAAAGAAATCAGCACACAGGACTTTTCAAAGATTATAAGAGATAAGACAAAATAATGAAATGTGGACTTAATTAGTAATAGGAAATTACTTTGTACCTTGAATGTACTGGTAAACTTCTATAGTACAAGGTTATTAGAAAATAAAAAATTCAGCCGGGCGGTGGTGGCGCACGCCTTTAATCCCAGCACTTGGGAGGCAGAGGCAGGTGGATTTCTGAGTTCGAGGCCAGCCTGGTCTACAGAGTGAGTTCCAGGACAGCCAGGGCTACACAGAGAAACCTTGTCTCGAGAAACCAAAAAAAAAAAAAAGAAAAAAGAAAAGAAAAAATTCAGCTTTAAGAGTAAGAAATAAGAAAATAGCATCTAAACAAACAAACAACAAAAACAAAACAAAACAAAAAAAAATCCAACCTAGAAATGGGGGATATGCTATTTAGAAACCTGGAAGTAAAAAGTCAACTGAACCTAAGCTACAGACCTCAGGAGTGACAAGAGATGAAGAATATATTCACCACAGGCTTTTGCCTTTGTCAACTATGTTCATATACAAGCACTTAAAATCATGGTAAAAAATCTCATTCCAGCACAAGTTGTTACTGCACAAGACCACACACAACTTAACTCTACCAGGAAGGTCAGAGCTAATCCATGTCATAGCTACTTCATGTACAGCATCCTCTCACACGAAGGCATACACGGAGAATCTCTTAAAAGATGCACAAGAAACTAATGATCGTGAGTTACCAGACAAGATTCAGACTTACCTGACATTCATCCCTTCAGGGGTATTATTTTAAAGTAAACATTTTTACCATTGCAGTGCCCTTCAGAATCTGGCAACAGTAAAGTCATGCAGTGTGACCCTTCTTGTTGCTCCTCAGCAGAGTTCTGCTATGGTTGGGCCAATGTCTGTGACAATTCCTAGTTAGCCTCTGTCCAGCTCCAGCCCCACAGCTTTGCCTGGCCTGTTCTCCAAGCCTAGACCACACTTCCTTCTACACAGTAAATACGAAGACCTGACACGCTTGACACACTACCCAAACACTATAAAGGGAACATATAACAATGACACTAGTAAACAAATAAGCAGAGGACTTCTTGGATTTTAGTGTCATCCCATTACTAGGCACATGAAGGACACTAAGCTGACTCATTCTTTCCTAAGGGCTTAGAATCAGTGGGATATTATATAAACTGTTAAGGCCTAGGTAAAATATTAAGGCCTAAATGGAATGGTAAGGCCTACGTAAAATGGCATTGCCTAGGTAACTGTTCCCTGGCTAGTCTGCCATGTTGTACTGCTACTAATAACATAAGAAAACTTTCTCATGTGTTGTTTCTCATGCCCAAGTTGATTACATACTGTTATGTTCTGAACTGCTTTGTATAGTTACCCACAGCAAGCTCGAACCCAAACCAACAACCCAGCAGCACTTCCTGCACCTGTGTATAATGTTTAATGGTCTACACTGCCCCTGGGATGGACCCCAACATAAGAGGGACGCCTGCGCCAATATAAGAAACTATTTGGAATAAAACTTTCATCGTGAGTAGTGGTCGATTAAAGTTTGGTAAGACCTCCCTAGGAACTGACATCCTACTTGACAGAAAGAGACATGAACATGAGTAACTGACATCCTGGTTAGCAAGTTAAGACAAGTCCCATCCTAGTAGATAAGTTAAGACAGGAATATTAGACAAAGTAAATCCACTGCCACAACTGACTACCCCAACCAATGGGAGCAGGATAACTGTACAACAAAGACATGTTCCTAAGAAATCCCCCTCCCTAAATCCTGACTGGCGGAATACCTTGGTACAGGTATTTGTAGATCTCAGGTTTAAAAGCCTATAGAATCTTAATTCAGTTCCAGAATCTGGACCATGGCCCTGGTCCTTCAGTCTTGGAGTGTATGCTCAATAAACTATCCCTGTGTAAGATCGGTGTTCATGTGGTTTGTGAGGCAATTCTTGGACCCCAACATAAGCAAAGTGACATAAGACTTACGGAAGATATAAGATGTTCTAATGTTCCAAAGAGCAGTGATAACATCTAATTGGGGCTCTGGAATTTAATGCTGAAAACAAATACTTTTTATTTTACCTGTCAGATTCTCATTTCCTTCCACATGAGACTTAAATTGTTTTGAGTTCCCTGATCTCTTTTATCTACCTAGCATGAATCTCAATAACCCTTAATGGATGAAGCAAATGAAAGATCATGCAAAAATTCATTTATATTAGCATTTATACTCTACCCTTACTCTATTTTCTATATTTAAATCTACTAGAAAAATGCAGAAAAGACGCTTCCTTGATAAGATATTTAAAGGCTCCATACATTTAAAAAAAACTCAGCTTTACAATTCTCGTAACTACACTTCTCTGTATAGCGGATTTGCAAAGATCAGTGCATTATAACTTAGAAACAAACTCAACAGTGAAAACAAGCAATTCTAAAACAATCCTACTGTCTTAGTCAGGGTCTATCGCCACCACAAAAACACAACACAAGTTGGGGAGGAAAGGGTTTCTTGTGCTTACATTTCCACATTGCTGTTCATCACCAAAGAAATCAGGACATGAAACCAGGGCAGGATCCAGGAGGCAGTAGCTGATGCAGAGGCCGTGAAGGAGTGCTATACTTACTAGCTTGCTCAGCCTGCTTTCTTATAGAACCCAGGATCACCAGCTCAGGGTTGGCATCACCCAAAATGAGTTTGGCCCTCCCCATCAATCACTAACAAGAAAATAAATGTCTTACAGCCAAATTTTGTAAAGATGTGTGTGTGTGTGTGTGTGTGTGTGTGTGTGTGTGTGTGTGTGCGCGCGCGCGCGCGTGCTATATTTGCATGTATGCCTGCATGACAGAAGAGGACATCAGATCCTATTATAAATGGTGGTGAGCCACTATGTGGTTGCTGGAAATTCAACTCCAGACCTTAAGAAGAACAGTCAGTGCTCTTAACCTCTGAACCATCTCTCTAGCCCTATAGCCAAATCATATAGAGGCATTTTCTCAATTGAGGTTCTCGCTCCTTTCAGATAATTCTAGTTTGTCAAGTTGACACAAAGCTAGCCAGCACACCTACTGATAGTATTTTCTTTATAAAGGAAAACTGAATTCAACTGAGATTATACTAATGAAGTGGAAGTATTTAACTGACTGGCTCTCCTAAACTCCCAAGAGGTACCAAGTGCTAGTTTATATTAGATAGAACAAGGACTCCAGTGCCCTTAGCTATCCTCAAGGTATTTTTAAGTTTCAGATCTGTGTTTAACATGAAATTGTACAAACTTCCCAAGCTAATTAAGCAACTTGTTACATTTCCCTTTAAGAGAATTAGAGAAAAGGTAAATGAGTAATAGCTGATTCATTTGGTGTGGGTTTTATGTTTGCTTTTGTGTGTGTGTTTGTGTGTGAGCCGTTCGGGCTAATTCAACTCATAATGCTCCTGCTTCTGCCCAGTGCTGTGATCACAGACATGAACCATCATGCCCAACTAGGCAGTTTATTCTTTGTGACTATTTTTCCCTTTTATTCAAGAGATTTTATTTCTCACATAATATGTCCTGATTGTGGCTTCCCTCCTTCTACTCCGCTCAGTTCCTCCCACCTCCCTTGTCATCCAGATCCACCCCGTTTCTGTCTCTCATTAGAGACAAAGAGGCTTTTAAGGATGATAATAAAGTACACCAAACAAAAACTAATGTATCAGGAGGACAAAACAAACAGAAGGAACAGAGCCCAAGAAAAGGCACAAGGAACAATTACAGATGAAGAACCCACTTGCTTGCACCCAGGAATAAAAAACACTAAACTGGAAGCCATAGTACACACACAAAGGACCTGGTACAGACCAGTGTAGGCCCTGTGAATGCTGCTCTCTCTAGTCTGAATTCATGGGTTTTTTACTTGGAATTTAAAAGGCCTTGTTTCTTGGGGTCCTCCATCCCCTCTGGCTCTTACACTCCACTTCCTCTTTCACTGGGTTCCCTGAGCCCTCAGGGGAGAGATTTGATGGAGACATCCCATATAGAACTGGGTGATCCAACGTCTCTACTCTCTGCTTATTGTCTGGCTGTGTGGGTCTCTGTATTTGTTCCCATCTGCTGCAGAAGAAAACTGCTCTGATAATGGCTGAGCACTGATCTGCTTCCCTGGCTGGGATCTCTCTGTGACTATTTTATATGTCAGATTCAGGTAAATCACAAGGGAAAACTTTAAATTTGTATTTAATTGCTTAGTGTCAACAAATGTCAAATGAGACAATTATCCCAAAAGTAAATGCACACCAGAATTCTTGTAATGACTAATTACAGTAGACTGTATCCTAGGAGAATCTGCTAGAGAAGCCCCAGTGACTATCATGTAGATTTGACCAGTGTTGAGTCTGTCTTCTATTCCCTTTCCTCCAAGGTAAAACAACATCTAAGCGACTGCTCTTCTGGCCATCTTTTAAAGTTTCATCCCCTTCACCTGCCATTCTGGATTTCAAGGCTCACACCTAAGTGTTCCTTTCTTCTTTTCCCATTCCAAGAAATAGACTTCAGTCACATGCAAGTAACTCGCATATGTCTATTGTCATTCTCCAGTGTCTCCTCTGAGCCCAGATCTGCTTACCAGTAATACCTTCACTTGTGGAATAAAGGACAGAATAAAGGCATCCAGTTGTGCTCAGTAGCACACGGGTAATAAGACCCTGTCTTAAAATTAAATAAAATAAAAGGCTTCCCTTGTGTTTGATAAATTTCTGTAGAAGTCGCAAGCCCTATATAATAACATCTACTGGGCCTTCACCCATAATGGGACTGTATGTATGGTAGTTTTAACTCCGAATCTCAGAAGTCAGACTGACCTACATGGACATCTGCCTTGAGGCCTTAACCACTGTTCAGTATCAGTAATTAACACTAGAAACCAATGCAGGATTCTCTTGAGCTCTTGGTGACTTAAAGTAGGTCATCTTAGCATCACCACTTTGAAGCTGGGACCTACTTGACCTAATTTTTTTCATTCATTATTTTAACATTAGAAACATATCTGGCACTGTGGCTAAAAATGTGAGACTATCTTTATAAGAACTATGCCATAACTGAAGGAGACGGACATCAAACAAATAAGTGACACATAAATAAATTCCATGAATAAAGGAATTTTACACTGGAGGGTATGGACACTAACAATCTGTGTTGCCTTTTACATATATGTTAATTTTATTAAAAGCTGTAAACAATGCTAATAATTATGAAGTCTGAATACTGGACACAGCTTTAAAAGCCAACTCATTTATATTCATACTGGATAGCTAAGGACATCAGATTTCAGGAAAGCCATATGAACAGCCCTCCTTAGGAAGTTAACTGTGCTGGCTCTTTTACTTTTTTTTTTTTTTAACTGTCAATTAGAAACAACCTAGAGTTACTTGGGTCAAGGGAACTTCAACAGATAAACTGCCTTATCAGATTGGCTGTGTTGACTGACCATTGATGTAGAGGCAAGGCCACTGTGGGCAGCACCCTCCCTAGGTGGTTGGGCCTGGGCTGGATACGTAAGCCTGCTGAGCTCTGGTTAGAGAGCAGAAAGTATCCCATAGTTTCTGCTTCAGTTTCTACTTCTATCTAGCTTCCTGTTTTGAGTTCCTACCATAGTCTCCCTCAGTGATAGGCCCTGTCCTAGAAGTATAAACTAGAATAAATCCTTTCATCCCAAATTGCTTTGGGTTATGGTGTTAGTCACAGCAACAGGGAAGCAAACTAGAACAATAATTATGTAAACTAAATGAACACTTTGTTTTTAGGCTACTGACCTCTCAAGATCTAATTGATTTTAAGTCTTAGAGCATCTAACCCACTCCCTGTTTATTCTAGCACTCTTAGCTTAGTCCTTTGCTAATATCACCCACCACCACCACCATTGTGACCAATGGTTTTATTAATAAAAATGTACTCACATCTCAAAGGTTTAACTACAAAGCCCAATAGCTTTGCTCCACCATAGACCTAAGCAAAGCTGCTTCCTCCACAACCCCTGGGCCTTCATCATAACTTACCCTGAAGTGTACATCCTTTGTACTCCTTAAAATTGAGCACATATGCCTTACAGGGAAAAAATGCATTGCCACTACTATGCCTCAGTGATTTCTTGTTCTAATGAATAACCAACCAGTGCCACAGCAATCCAGAGGGAGCAATCATCCTACTTAAGGATTACTGGCCTGTAAGTATCACTCTGAAGAGTCAAAACTCCTAAAGAAAGGCAAAAGCTAAATTCTTGGAGTCAGGAAATCTGTGCTTTATTTTAAGAACATCCATATATAATATGGATACAAAGGACAATTTTATTAACATTTACAAAACAAGGAAGTGAACAAATAGTAACCTGACCCAGGATCTGAAGCTGGGCTGGGATGCAGTGGCAGGCATCTATTCATCTTTAGTTTGTATGTACACTTGTACACATAAAGGATACATGTGTGGTATATGCATGTATGGACACGTACAGAGGCTAAGAATACAACCCTCAATAGTTTCACATAAGTTTTTGAGACAGTCTTTTACTTAACCTGGAGATAACCATTTCAGCCTGACTGCTGACCAGCAAGCCCCTGAGATCTACCTGTCTCCCCTAAACCCCTACATTGCGGTTACAGAAGGGCACAGCAGCCTCACTTTGACATAGATGCTGGGGATCTGAATTCAGATCCTCATGCTATCTGGACAAGTGTTTGTACAGCAAACACTTTAACCACCAAGCAACCTCCCCAGTCCCTAGAATCCATGTATAGGGCTGTGGTCCCAGCACTCTCAAGGCTGAGGCAGGAGGATCCAAACTTAAAGCATATGCACATTATGCATTTACATGTGTGTGTATATGTATACACACATATACATATACACACACATATATATGCACAGTGTGCATGTGCTTTAAGTTTATATATGTATATACACATATATAAAACGAATTTGTCTTTTAAATAACTGGAATATTTTGAAAAAAACCAACTATCTTTAAAGTTATTAGTTTTTAATCTTCTCTAAAGTGATGTAAAAGGCACAAAATAAAATCAGCATAAAAAAAACCCAACCCTCCTCACTCCAAAAACTATGCCAAGAAGTACCCAATTAATTTTAATTCACAACACAGCATCACAGGACACCTGGATGCACTAACAGGGCAGCTCCTATCTGCATTTCCTGCTTCCTTTAGGAACACATCAGTTCTCTGCTGTCTGCCAGCCTCTCAAATAATAATGTCTTCCAGCATCCTTTCCCCCAATCTTTAAATAGCTTCTATTTGGTTGTGAGGCTTGGCCCTACCGTCAATGTCACATCTGGCCTCTTCAACACATTCACCAGCTTCACCTTGAAGCCAAGTCATGTTAAAAGGTCAGAAAAGGATGCCCTGTAACATAGCCAATCCACTGCAAGAGCAAGCCATGCTTGTGGCAAAACAGATCCAATGTGCTACACAAGACAGGTGACAGCTGGGAACACCAGAGAGATGACAGCTGCAAGCTGAATGTGAGGGTAATCGGGGTAATCAGCAGCCTACTGGGGAGAACTCGGAAGCTCCGTGAAAGGACATACATGGTTTCAAATAACATGACACTCTGGGTGATGACGAGCTGAAGCAAGCAGCAGACCGTCCAGTGATGCTCTCTTCTAGCAAGCAGGAGGGGAGAGGCAGAAAGCTTGAGACAGCAAAGCTGGGGAAGAAAAGCATTTCCCATATGGTCTAAACCATTTCCTGTGCGATGCAAACCGGTATATCCAAAGGCTCTTTAAACTTAAGTTTCCTGTGTTAAAACTGAGTCTGAGGCTGGACACGGTGCAAGATTACATCTGTAATCCTGGTGCTAAAGACAGTACAATAGGAGGTCACTTAATTTAAAGACAATAAGGGTACACAAGATGTTCCAGGCTAGCCTAGGCTACATTAGCTATCTGCTGGATCAACAGAAAAATAAAAGAAAGTTTGGAAAGTTGTTGTCTCTGATCTAAACAAGCCAAACAAGCCTGCTTTCCTACAGCCCTTTGAACAAAGAACATTTTTTATAATTTTGGTTTGATTTGGTTTGGTTTTTGAGACTGGGCCTCAAGATGTAGTCCTGTAAGCCAGGAACTCAATGTAGACCAGGCTGGCTAAAAACTCAGAAAAGTATCTGATTGTAACTGCCTCCAGAAAGCTGAGAATAAGGGCATGAGCCATACACTCCCAGACTTTTAATCCTTTCAAAGAAAATAGAGATGATTTGTGACTGAAAAACCTAAGTAATATTTATTGACACTTCATAGGAAAAAATTAATTCTAAGTGCTATATGAGATTATATCCTCTAATAGTTTAAATAAGCTCATCTAGCAGAGATTCATAAATTAAAAAATAAAAAACAAAGCCACAAAAATCCCATATTCTCTGGACAACTGGAGGTGATTATATTAAAGTCTGGGCTTAAATACTACTACCTAGAGGCCTTGACTCTTATGGTAAGCTCACTTAGTTTAAAAGAAAAGAATCAGCAGTTCATAAAGAGAAACCGGTTGTTTAATTTTAGGACAATCTATAGATTATTCATATACTTTACCTAGTTAGTCTCTTCCAAATGATTCAACACGCAGACTAAATCATTTTTTTTTCCATCACACCTTTTTGTTACCATTTTGGATAATCACCACAGGAAACAATTTTCATGTATTTCATTTTTTCCTCTCCCCTCCACCCCAAAAAAAGAATGTTTGGGAACCTTGAGGTAGGAGCAACGGAAACACGGGAAGTAGGCTTTGCTTACTAATGAGTTCTCAGTACCGCTGATTTCAGGTGTGAGCCATCGCTGGCTTCTGCTATTGCAACTAGAAGTTGAGCTTCCGATGTCTATGCCCAGGATGGTCTATATGCTTTAGGAAAACACAAGCAGAGCTCAGAACATCTTCATGCTAACAAAACTGCCACTCTTCTAAGAAGTAAACGACATTCTCTCACATATTGAGATTTTGTAAAGAATAATAATTTAATATGTAAGTGCAAAATTTGTTGTCAGTTAACTTTAAAAAAAAAAAGAAAGAAAGAAAAACGTGCAATTTACAGTGTAGTAACTGAGTGTTGAAGACTGAAGGTTCAACATTCACTACTGCCAAAGAGAAAAAAGGGAAAAGAGCACTTCCTGGGTAGTATTCGATAAACAGCTACAGATAAAAAAGCACCACTCAGGAAAGCATTTTGAACTGAATAAGATTCATGAGAGGGCTTGCTGGAGGATCAGTGGTACAGGGCCATAATCTTTCCATGAAACTAAGAAAAAATTGCGATGTCTATCACACTGCCATCCCCAAACCAGCCCTAAGCAGGTCCCTAGCCTCCCATCCCCCACGCCGAGTCTGCTACTAGAAAATGGACCAAAGGTCAGCATCACAGGGGTTACTGTGGCCCGCACCCACCGGACCACCTTCCCAGAGCACCGAACTCAACGACCCCAGAGGCCTTAGCCCCGCCCAGCTCCGAGCATCACCTTCGGGGAGGGGCCAGAGAGCTGAGCTTTGAGCCACGCCCCCAAGGCAGTTCTCCCGCGAAAATTCGAAAAGTGCCGTTTGATTCCTCTTTGCCGCAGGTGACTGGAAAGCCACTCAGAAAACACAGGGGTGGGACACGGAGGGGCAGTCGACACTAGGTCGCTAGACTGGTCCTTACCAGCGGGAGCAGCACAGCAGCTTCTCCAGGCGGGCAAGCGCCGCGCGGCTGTGGGCCCAAAGCCCGTCGGTAGCCGGTGCCATAGCGGGCACGGGAGGAGGCTTGTTCCCGGAGCAGACCCTCGGCGGCCGGCGCGGCATTCCCGCGGAGGTGGTGAGGTCAGGTTTGCTTGAGCCCCGCACCCCGCTGGTCACCCCCGGATCCAGCTGCGCGCGGAGTTTCAGAGTCCACCGGACACCTAGGGCTGGGCTGCCGAAACGCGGTAAAACTCCCAGAGACCGAGGGACGCGGTTCGAGGCCACGCCCTCAAGATTTGGGGGCGGGGCTTTAGCAAGGCGGTCAAAGTTCCGGAAATGGAGGGGCAAAGCTTGAGAGGCCACGCCCTCAGGAGTTGTGGGCCGGACTGCGGAAACCAAAGTGCCTGGGCGCGGGGTTGAGGTGGCGCGGGGTAGAGATCAAGACCTCAAGCCCTAGGAGACGGGACGTAACGCGCGGGAAACAGCAGCACGGCCTCAAGGCCACGCCTTCAGAGAGGCGGGGCTCCCATGGATTTCATACCTCCTCCACCCTTACTTACTTACGGAGAAGTCAGATTCTAACCCTCCCTTAGCCCCAGGAACTCGTCCTTGAAACTATTTACAAAGAGTGGTCTCGCTTCTGTTGAACTTGGAAAAGTTTTTCCCATGACAATAAAAGTACTAACCTTTATATAAGAAAGTTTTCTTTTAACTCCTTGCTGTAGGATATAAGAGCCGGCTAAATAGTAGGTTTCAATTTAACTTTTAGCTAGCTGTAAATATCCGACCAAGGGCATGTCTTAGAAGTTCTGGTCTGCTTTTAAAATATGCTGATAAATTGCATAAATCGTTTTTGTTTACTAGAGTGTCGACTTTCCTTGGGAACTTTTTTCTTTTTTGAAGCAGCTTCTGTTTACCCAAGCGTGTTTAAACTGTGAAACTCAGAGTGAACTTTTCAATTTGTGATCCTCCACCTCGTGCGTGAATGGGGATAACAGATATGCGTCACCACGCCCAGTTTACACGGTGCCGAACTGAGCCTGGAGCTTCCCTTATACTAGAAGTTACCACCAGCCATATCCCTAGCCCTCCTGCGGATCTGAATATTAACACTAGGCAAGCACAGCACTCTCCCTACAACTTCCAACCTATTAACACATTCTTGCATATCCCCTTTTATTTGATGTCTCTGTCTCTGCTTAACTGCCCCAGCTGCTTCTGTTTGCTCGAAAATTGTTGCCACAACCTTCTTACTGAAATCCACACACCTGCCTAGATTGCCTCCCATTCTTAGGCCTCACAGAAGATATCCAAAACATTACCAAACACAAAATTAGTCCTGGCACTACCCTGATTAAAGGTCGAAAGGCCTGCAGTAGGCACTCTTTTTAATCCTAGCACTAGAGGGATAGAGTGGGGGAAGGGGATCAGGTGAATCTCTGAGTTAAAGGCCAGCCTGATCTACAGCCAAGGCCACACAGACAAACCCTATCTCAAAAATTGTTGGGAGCCGACTTTTAGGAGAAAGCAGCTATCAACTTTGCAGCCATCTGGAGCCATACACCCTAATGAGAGACTTGTTTTTCAACAGCGTACAACAGCTGAGCACACTCTGATAAATATCTTGTTTATCCCACATAGCTTGTTTTGCTATTTAGTGACCCCAGCTGCATGGTGCACGTGGTAAAATGTCTTCACCTGTGTTCTCCTGCTTGTGCTTATAAATACCCAGGATTTCCTTGTAATAATCAATAGGAGTCAATAGGAGGTGTGAGTATAGTCTATGGGAGACAGTAAACAAGACTTGACTACACACTCTGGTTTGTCTCCATTGAGTCTCTTGCCCCTCCATCTCTATTCTCTCTCTTAATCAGAGCACTTAGCCCCAAGCGTGGGGCCGAGTGATCTGCAAGACAGTGGCCCCCAAGTGAGGGGCAGAATGGAACAGAGTGGGCTGCTACAGTTTGGCACCCAAAGCTTGGGACAGTGTTGTCCACATCAATCAATCAATCAATAAATAAATAAATAAATCTCTAAAGGTATTTCCTCGACTCAGAACGATGGCCTATACCAACCTTGGAAGGTGTGCCATTCTTCTCCCGTAGGGCTTTTCTTCATCAAAAGCCTCTGTCTTGTTGCCTCTGGGCTTTTACACAGAGACTTACTTTGGAACCTGGAATTTTCCTCTTAGGCAGTACTCCTTCAGATCTCAGCTCAAACATCAGTCCCTGAAAGGTTTTCCTGATCCCAGATTTAGATTCTCTCAGGTACTTTTAACCTCACAATTTGTAGCATGCACATTTATATGGGCATTTTTCCTCCTCTAGCCCCAAATCCCAAAAGGCCAGAAATCCACTACATCTGGCCTGTCCCTTAATATAGAGCCAACATGGACATGTAGTATAAAGCTCTAGGTAGAGTTGACGGTTTGAGTTCATTGACTGTATTGTAAATGCTTCACTTGATTATTTGATTCACACCTCATGTGAATACTACAACTTGAGACTAAATCCAACGTGGGACTGAATCACGATGTCTGCCCCAAGTTCATGCATGGAAGCTCTAGCCACTAATGAGACAGCATTTGGAGGCACTTAGGTTTACATGAGATTTTGAAGATGGAACTGATGAACCAGCCTGGACTTGGCAGTCACCATCCTAGAGTAAAACTGATGAGTTTATAAAAAGATAAAGAGAAAAGGGGGCATGTTCTGTGGGGATGTGGTAAGGTATGGGGGAAGGGGATGTCTCAGCAGGCCCATGCCCAGGCATCCCATCCCACTGAGGGACCAGCCACACGACTAGAATAGAGTTTATTCAGGGCATGGGGAGGGAAATTAAGAGGGTAGTAGAGTCAGAGAATGGCAGAGAGAGAGAGAGAGAAAGAGGGAGAGAGAGAGAGAGGGAGAGAGAATAAGCACGTGAAGAGGGAGTGGAAGAAAATGGAGAAGGAGAAAGGAGACAGAGCGGTAGCAAGAAGGTAAGAGAGGAACAAGATAGCAAGAGAGGGAGGAGGGGGCAAGCAGGCCCCTTTATAGTGGGTCAGGCCTACCTGGCTATTGCCAGGTAACTGTGGGGGTAGAGTTTAGACAGAATGCTAACAAAAACCCAACCAGGTGCATTCCTGATTGTGATTAATCTTCTGTTTCTCAAGGGTTGGGCTAGGCCCAGCCTGTAACCTTAATTACAAATGGTTCTGTACTGGCTGATCCAGGAATCAGAAATCACGTTTTGCTTTCAAAAAGTTATAACCAACCATCTTGCAACCCTACCTCTGTTTCAAAAGGTTGTTATGACTGACTTTATGTCTACTTTATTGCCACCTTGCAATCATTTCTTTGTTTTCAGGAGGCCATTATGACTAACGTAGTATGCTATTATATGCTCTTGCAACCCCATCTACTTTTCTCCCGTCTAACGCTGGCCTCTCAAACCCCAGCTTAGGGGGAGACAGCCCGTATCCACTACTACAAATGCTTACTTGAAGTCCTTGATTGCATTAACTAGTTTGGTGATTTGGGGTTGGTGGTCTTTCTCCTCTTATCTCTGGAAATCACAGAAACCACCATAATCTTCAGCTGAGGAAGAAATTTGCTCACTTTCTGTCTTGTAAGAACGCAGAAATCGGGCAGCCCCTCATCAGAACCGTGACATGCTAATGCTGTTCCTGGGTATCTTTCTTCCAGGCTGTCTAAATTCTTGATGTTTCTGTCACCAAAACTATAATTTCGTAACAATAGTCCAGATGAACAAAATCCATTATAAAAAGAAGCATTTAAGGTGTGGCTCGTCTTGACTCAAGTGTCTTTATTTATCTTTATTTACAGTGCTCCTTTTGTCTCAACTTAAGTAGTTCTGCTGTATCACAAAGGACCAGTGAATTTCAGTAACTTCATGAGAATCGAGTAGGAAAAGTAGATGAACAAAACAAAAATCCAATCCAATCCCCAACCCCACCTCTACCCTCAAGTCCTGCTGGGCAGGTACTCTACCAATGAGCCACACCCCACCTTCTGCGGTTTGGTCTCAGAAGCATTCTAAGGAGACCTTAACACAAGCACGCTAACTACATAGTTTTCCTACAACTCAGAGACACTCATGGAGCTAGTCCTTGGTTATGGACTCTGTCAAGCCACTGCTTACTCTGCTAAGCCTGGGAATAATCAACATCTAGATATGATAAAACTTAGAAAGGCACTTCAACATTCCTGAAATAAACATAATTTCAGGACTCAGTCCCATTACAGTCTCATACAAACGTGTAACCTACATCAAATTTTAACTCTTTTTTTTTTTTTTTTTTTTTTTTTTTTTTTTTTTTTTTTTTTTTTTTGGTTTTTTGAGACAGGGTTTCTCTGTATAGCCTTGGCTGTCCTGGAACTCACTCTGTAGACCAGGCTGGCCTCGAACTCAGAAATCCGCCTGCCTCTGCCTCCCAAGTGCTGGGATTAAAAACATGCAACATCACTGCCCAGCCAAATTTTAACTCTTGAGTTAGCATTTGCTATGTAACCCAGGCTGATTGGAACTCTCCTCCCTCAGCCTCTTGAGTGCTAGGACAGTGGATTTTGATCAGATCTTCAGGCTCTCTAAACATTAACTTTGTCTGGGTGATGGATATAATAGGTCTTATAGACTTTTTTTTTATATTATCACATAAGCATAAGTGTGAATTGCCTGTATTTGATAAGCATCCAAGCAATAGTAGCACTGAGTCCAGTCCAGTCACATAATTTCTAAAGAACAGGAAACACATTTATCAAATGCTTTTTTAATTATGGCACTACTTAACTGTAATCAGAGTAAATGAAAATTTCACATTTTGTGAAATACTTTGGGGACCAGATGATTGCAATTGGCCCATTTCTTCAATATTGTAGAAGCCATTGTGGCACAGATGCAATGGGTTCTCTCTTGGTTTCCTATTTTCTTTCCCTTTGCCATGGCCCAGATACCTCTCCCCAGATCTCATGTTACTCTCCGAGGCTGTTTAATGGTGGTGATAGTAGACTTAAAAGAATCAGCAAGATCAGCCAGGCAGTGGTGGCCCACGCCTTTAATCCCTTGGGAGGCAGAGGCAGGCAGATTTCTGAGTTCGAGGCCAGCCTGGTCTACAGAGTTCCAGGACAGCCTGGTCTACATTGAAAACCCCTGTCTCGGGGAAAAACAAAAAAAAGAAAAGAAAAGAAAAGAAAAGAAAAGAAAAGAAAAGAAAAGAAAGAAAAAGAAAAAAGAATCAGCAAGATTGTCCTCCTGTCTACAGCAGCCCACTCCCTCCCTTCCGCTCACTCTGCTTCAGTCAAGGCACTAGCTCATTACTATTACTGGAGATAGCTTTTACATTTTGAAACCAGCTCCTCACCTCACCCATAAATGCTCAATTTCAAGAGCCAGCTGTTCTGTGTGTGTGTGTGTGTGTGTGTGTGTGTGTGTGTGTGTGTGTGTGTATGTGTTTGTAAAGCACAGATAGCCTTTTTTAAGGATGAAGTGATCAATAATTGCAAAAATACTAATTTGGGGGTAGAGGTAGAGCACTTCACAAAATCTATTTCACCCCCAAGAATAATGGGGCGTGGCAAATGAATACTGAAATTATTCTCTCAGAGCGGGAAAATCTGTACAGAAATTCAGTCCATCAATAAGGTGTTACTAAAGCCTTAGTTTGCAGCACTTCTCAGTTTAAAGGGGTTAAGTGGCTTCCTATTCGCTTTGCGAATTTCTTCCTAAGAACCAACTGTTTATACAGAAATGTAGGCTCATTTCTCTCGTTGTGTATTCCCCAACTAAGTACTCCAAAGTTCCTGAGACTATCAAAATGATTCTTCCTCCCCCAAATTAACACTCTGTTCCTAGGAGAACTCTGAGGCATACAAACTGCTTGCTTTAACCTATTTACCTATCCTGTGCCCCAACACTCCCGCACCTTCCCCCACAGGCCTTCAGTGATCCCCTGCAGTGCTCCTGTGCACAAAGCCATCTCAGCCTGCATCTCTTTCCTGGTCTTCAGGTTCAATGTCATGCAAAGGTTTGTTGAAAGTTGTTACAGCACTCTTACTTTTCTGTGTCTGTGTTGTGAAGGGTTTTACACGTAGTAAAGCTTTCTCAGAGCTACGTAGATAAACATGTATAACAAGAGAAATGGAACAGATAGAATATCAGAATTCCCAAGACTTTTCGCCTACGGAATGGGAAGCTGTTTTACAAAGCTCTGCCCTCACACTGATTCTTCTCTGCCTTTCCATTATGGAATTAAGCAGTAGGTTCAGCCACTTTGATATTTTGAGAGTACATTCGCTTTATTCAGTACAAATTTTATTTGAAAAAACTTTTATAGTCCAGTGCTGGCAGGCAGAGGCAGACTGATCTCAGAGTTTGAGGCTAGCCTGGTCTTCAAAGAGAGCTTCAGAAACCCTTTTAAAAAAAAAAACAAAAAAAACAAAAAAAAAACCACGAAGACTTTTGTGAAATCCAGAGGTTTTAAAAATATATATATTCAGTTTGAAAGCAATTGATTAGGAGCACAATCAAGTATGTTAATTAATGAAATGAACAAAGCACAGAATTTAGGATCATGGTGTCCGCTGTTTGCATCTGATTGAGCTGTGTGCATCTGACTGAGCTAGTCTTCCTGCATAAAAATGCTATTAAAATAAGCTAAAGTAATATGCTTTATCCTGGCTTGTCTCCCTCTGGGATCCAACATGGCATAATGATTAAGAATACAGCTTGGAGCTGAGCAAAGCTGGGTTATAAGCCAAGTCCTGTCATTTCCTAGGATTATCTCCTTGGGCCCATCTTTTTGCCTCTTTTAGGATTTCTTTTTACCTTTTGTAAACTTCAGATTAACGTACATCAGTCCCTGAGCCAGCTATATAGTTGAGTGCAGAAGTGCGAACTTGGCAAATATGAAGCCCACTTCATATGGTGGGAGGCAAGGAAGACTTAAGGACGGAGGGAAGAAGGAGCTGGAGGAGGAGAGGGGAAGGACAAAAAAGAAAAGACAAAGAAGTACTGACTTCATGCTCATAGGGTTGTTGAAAGGAATCACAGACTCAGAAACTGTCGGAAGCCGTGAGTATATCGAACAGTCAAGCTCCCTTCACCATGGACGGTGCAGACACAGACAATTGAAAGTTAACTCAAAATCTATACTCAGTGTATTTCCCCCCACATTTAGAACTGGTTATATTATCGTCGAATTCAACTATACGAGGTATATATACCTATAAGTTCTTTATGAAAGAATATGGATTCTATGTAAGATCCAACTCATTCTATTTGAGAGACTCTTGCTATAGCAATTCCTTTGCAAAATGGTGCAGTCGCTGTGAGAGGAATATGGGATGATTTAATGATCAAAGCACTTTTAGGATCACCTTAAATAAAGCAGCTACTGCGTCCCTAAGATTCTGTGACTTGTCTTAAGGAGACGATAGTAAGAATCCTTATGACATGTTTAATTATCTTGGACACCTTTTGTTTCTAGCATTGTGTTGCACCTTCATGAGAAAAACATCCTTAGCAATTAATGGTGTTTCTTTCCTTCCTATGATAGACAGACTTTTATGAAGAAAACATGCCAGCAGGATGAAAATTAGTCAATATCCACCACCCATGGATATCATAATGATTAATTCCGATCGCCTCTTGATCCGTTCAGTTGCGCCTGTATATATTGATCAAGATATTGGCTGCAGCGGACTGTTTGCATAACTGGATGCTTTTGACAGGCTGCAGTCTCTTTGACTTGCACATACAGATTAGGTCTCAATGTCATCTAGACCTTGGCATTCAGTGAAAAATTACCCAAAGCAATAGAAGCATGCAGTTGATGTGTTGAGATAGCTTTTGGAAGGATGTAAACAGCACTTCTGTGGGCACTCCCCCATTCCTGTCACAGGATCAGAGGCAGCTAGTCTAAAGGCAGAGCCACTACAATAGGCCCCTCTAGAAATTGTTTTTGAAAGGCTTTTGTGTATCTTCTGTATTTCCTGGTCACTTGTCAAGTTCCACCTGACACGGATAGCTCATCGGTCATTGCTTTTTTTGTTCAACAGATGTCAGAGTTCAGCCCATTCCACTGCATTTTATTACTTGCTATTTTTAAGGGAATACCTCAAGAGAAGAAACCCCCATCCCCACCCCTTTTTGGTACAGTGTAATTACTGAAGCACATAAAGCGGTTATAGCAGGAATTTATCACTTTCAGGTGGGAACACTCCCAGGCAAATAAAAGATAGAGTAGCAATGCCAGCGGCATTTATAACAGGCTCACTGACATTTTGTGTTGAGAAGCCCCACCGCTGAATAAGCATTAAGTCGTAAATCTCCGTAAACGTGATTAAGGCAAGCAAGTTATTCTTTGAGGGGACACTGTAATAAAAGAGAGCGGTGATGCAAAGCTGGAAAATTCTGTTGACAAAACCCACCAAAAACAGCTGTCAGTAAACTTTAAAAACAGCTTGTTCAAAATTCTGCTGGAGTCCAGCAGCTGTTTGTTTGCACATAAAACGTTCATTTAGGAAATGAGCACTGGCCTTACTTGGGGTTCCATTGTACTTCAAAATTCTGTAATCAACTTAATCAAATTCATTGCAATGATTAAAATTTCATTCAAAAGACAATTGAGAAGTAACCAATAGGTCAGAATATACCTCAGAAGCAATGTACATTCAATAAATAGGGGAGGAAATAAACAAATGACTATATACTATTAACATAAAAGCTGTGAGCAATCGGGCCTGGTGGCACACGCCTTTAATCCCAGTACTTGGGAGGCAGAGGCGGGCGGATTTCTGAGTTTGAGGCCAGCCTGGTCTACAGAGTGAGTTCCAGGACAGCCAGGCTATATAGAGAAACCCTGTCTCGAAAATAAAAAATAAAAAAATAAAAATGTTGTGAACAATTATAAATGGCATTTCAGCTTTCTTACTATATATATTATGTTGGGTATTATACCTTGTTTCATTGGATTCATTTCATTAGGATTGGTGGATGCCAATTTAAAGGCCACTAGGCAGTGCACTTAGAGTTTAGAAGTACCTACATCTCCTCACTTTATATGAGATTATTAATCTCACCTTGATCTTACTGCATATGCCTTTAATTAGTAACCTTTATCACTACCTCAAAAGATGCCTTACCTAGTTTTTTCATACGAAATAAGAATAACAGAAAATATCCCATCCTAGTGTACGGATAAAAAAGCTCATTTTCAGTGGCATGCTTGCATCAAAATGTTATTGATACATCACTTAGAACTCTAAGATGAAGGATTATAAGATAATAAACCTATTCTTTTGTATGAAACTAACCAAATTAATGAAAAAAAAAATGAACAATGAAAGGAAGCCATTGTGTCATTGCTCCCCTCTAGGCCCAGCTACTCTAGAATATGAGGCATGAAAATCCAAGTTTAAGATCAGTCTGGACCAGCCTGAACCACATAGCAAGATCCTGCTTCAAAACAAACAGAGCTGGATTGGTTGGCACACATCCTTAATACCAGCACTAGGAAAGCTGAGTCAGGAGGATTACATGTTTGAGGTCAGCCCAAGCTGTAGCGACCCCATTCAAACATGCAAGTGCACACACATACACAAATATATAAAACTGGGTTTAGTCTCTAGAAAAGACTCTGTATAACTTCTAATTCACTGGAGCAATCACATCTATAGTGTAGATACCATCATCATTTGGGCTTAAGAGAAACAGGGTTCTTAAGTGGATTAGTGGATTTCACAGGGATACACAGCTTACAATTGGTACAGCGCAGAAATAGATCCAGGCCTCCCTGACTTCAAAACCCAGACTTTCAGAAACTATGTAACCTAGTATGTGTTTAGTTCAACTTCAAAAGATGACGTCTAAAGCCAAATCTATTGAAATACCAAGAGTGCACACTAATTCCCAGACAACTGTGCATGATATGTTACAGAACTTTTAAGTTATAGCCTCTCCTTGAAGAGAACAAGCTGCCTAGCCACTGGCAAGGCTAATAAAAGAAATAGTGAAAATGTTTGTGCGTGACATAATGAAGGATTTGGTTGCGTGTGTGAGAACATAAGTATCGTAAGAGGTCAAGGCAAAGACTGTTTAAAATTGCTTTAAGAAGATTGGTGTGACTGTGGTTAGCTTTGTGGGAGAGGGGAAAGAAGAACTTGAAGCCTGGGAAATAAAGCAGTTTGAAAGAGTAGAAGAGAGGAGGATTATTTCAGATGGGCAGAACTGTGAACACACATACATACAGACAGAGGACAGAGAAACATTTCATCCGTTTTACTGAAGAGCCGAGATACTGAATCGAAGCACAGAATGCGTTTTCTACAGTGAAAAAAAAAAGTCAGACAATAGCAGTCCATTTAGTCCAGCCTAATTCATACTAGATAGTACTGGCTATAGCAAGCACACAGTCTGGATGCATTAAGGAATGCCAAAATTTGGGCAGAAATCAGTGAAAAGTCACCTTTACACAAGGAGGCTCACAGGAATCAGCCACTAATGGCTGAGACTTTTGTCTGCTCATGTGTCACCCTCTAAGACAGTTAGTAATGTGGGTGCTTAGATATTCGGAGGAAAAAAACCCTAGTCAAGTCAAAGGAAAAGAGAAAAATTAAAGAACTAAAATAGCTCAAGGTTATTTGAGATTGGAAGTAACTATTGCTACATTAAAATTAATCATTATTCGTATGTAGCTTGAGGTTTTTGTCTTTGCGTTTTTAGATAGGTTATGCAGCCCTAACTGACTTGAAACTCACAATATAAGACTGGCCTTGAAACTGCTGCAGTCCTCCTTCTGATACCTCCCAAGTGCTAGGATTACAGGCCCACAGCACCAAGGCCTAACCCCATCTACATTTATCTAATGTTGGCATCATCCATAGCATGTGGGATCTGGTATATGTAGGCTTACAAGAACCACTGATTAAATCTTTCAGGAATTTTACAAGCAGTTTGTTTAAAATAACTATAATTTAAGATAAATTGTGACTATAAAATTCACAATGTATTACTACTATTTATTTTTAATTGATTTTCTGAAATTATTCTCATGTAGCCCAGGCTAGCCTCAAATTCATGATGTAGTTGAGGATACCCTTGAGTTCCTGATCCTCCTGCCTCTATCCCTGAGTGTTGGGACTCTGTGTATATACGACCTCTCCCAGCTTAAGCAGATTATTATGGTTTTAAAACAAATGTAATAAATATTTAAACTTAGCACTGCCTAAATATTTTATTATGTTTTCTTTATCTATGCTTTTAATATTATTTACATTTTTATCTTTATCATTAAATATTGTGGCATTGGAAGGAATATTTAGCTAAAACTTTTGTCTGCTCCTGTCACCTTCAAAGACAGTTGTTAATGTGGATGCTTAGTATGATGTCACTATGTTCAATGACATCACCAAGGTAGCCTGGAGTTAACCATGTTGAGAGCATTTACACCTAACGTGGACAAGGGCATACATGTGTCATATCTGTTATTACTGTGTTGTGAATAACTACCCCACAAAAGTCAGTCATATTTCCTTGCAGTGTTCAAAAGAGAATCAGAAAAGAAAGAAAAAACACATAGAAAACAAAATTTTACAGATTTTTCTCACTAATTTAACATGAACATCGACCAAGTTAATGTGGAAACTGCACTCAGAAAGGTCCCCACTTAGCATTTACCAGAACACCAGTGTCCCCACCCAATATGACATCAAGTGTCTTCCCTGACTACTGCCCTACAGTTGTTCAGCCTGTTCTCACAATTATTCCTAAGCACCATATTGCCAAAATAATATGATATATTTGCCCATGACTCATGGTATTTAGGGTCCATAGAAGTTTGGTTCATTGGTTTGTTTCTAGGTCTAAAGTCATGAGTCCTCATTTTAGGGATTTCTACATTCCTCCAGCATAAAACTAACATTTCAGGCACAAGATGATAACACCATTTTGCTCAGACAGGGAGAATGCCTTTTCCTGACTCCAACACCTAGTGTTGTCCTGGGCTCTTATCTCTCAGACACTTTATGTGATATCAGCTTTTGGGGTTTTGTTGTGCTTTTTTACATTCAGAGCACAAGTCCATGGAAGGCTGGATGAATGCTCTTTACCACGTCCTTTTTTCTTTACTTTTTTTTCCTCACCACCCCAGTATCAGGGGTAGACCCCAGGTCCTCACTAGGGAAGTGCTCCACACATGTCCACATATGTGCTATATTCCCAGCCCTCTTTTCACTCTATATTTTGGGGGTAGGCCTCACTAAGTTGACTAGGTTGGCTTTGAACTAGCCTTGTATCCCACCCAGTATGACCATGGACCTGAGGTCTTGCTGAGGTCAGCCTACCACAAAGCTGTGATCACACACCCCTGTCATCAGGCCCAATTCACTGTCCCTTCTTTATGTATTTCCAGCACCCATCACTGATTAACACCGTATATATTTAACTTACTTCTAACTTGTTATCTGCATTTCTTAACAGGGTGCACATGCTACAAGAGCAAGGACTTTTGTGAATCCACCATAATACTTCCAGTAACCCAACAGTACTAAGGATGGTTCATATGTACATATGAATCAGCCAATGAGGACAAAGTAGTAGAAACCAGGCCTTGGTCAAAACAGATTTGACCTTTTGATTCAAAAGTTATATTATTTTTGGACCCAATCCTCTTTTCTCCTAAGATAAGTTTGCCTCCCCTGGAAAATCCTTGGTCATTTATATCCAACAAGCTCTCAAGAACTGTGAATCAATTCTTCAAGCTCCTTAGCTAAGTTTTATTTTACATCCACTCCCCACTCCATCTTATATCTCTACATAAAGTTGTAATTAGAACAATTATGTTCCCTAAGTATCTGGAGAAAAAAAAATAAATGAAACATGTAAATGGGAATGGGGGATAGGGGCACGAGAAAGCAAAAGCAGCAGGGTTTCACTGTAAGCAACTGTTCTACCATTGAGCTATTGCTCAGCACCTACACTTTCTTTTAAAAGCACCTTCAAAACCTTTTTAAAGATGGCATATGTGCTGGGCAGTGGTGGCGCACGCCTTTAATTGCAGGCGGATTTCTGAGTTCAAGGCCAGCCTGGTCTACAGAGTGAGTTCCAGGACAGCCAGGACTACACAGAGAAACCCTGTTTGGAAAAACCAAAAACAAAACCAAACCAAACCAAAAAAAACCCAAAAAACCAAAAAACAAAACAAAACAAAAGATGGGCATGTGTCTAAGGGTCTCTAGAGTTACAGACCTTATGGAATGAAACTGTATATCTAAAGGGAATTTACTGGAATGACTTAAAGGCTTCAGTCCAACTAACCTAATAGCTAGCTGTGAATGGGAACTCCAAGAATCTAGTAGTTGCTCAGTCTCACGGGGCTGGGTGTCTCAGCTGGTCTTCTGTATAAACTGGACTCCAGAAGAAGTAGGCTCCAACAGATGTGCTGGTAAAGTATGTGCAAGCAGAGAACCAAGAAACCCTCCCTTCTTCCGGTGCCCTTATATGGGCCTCCAACAGGGGGTATGGCCCAGACTAAAGGTGCGTCTCGAGATTTCCATCCAATGCTTGAGTCTTCCAACCTCAAGATCTGGATCAAAGACATGTTGTCCTCCTGCCTCAAGATCTGGGTCACAAGTGTCCCCTCCATTTCTGGGTTGTAGTTCATTCCAGATATAGTCAAGTTGACAACTGAGAACAGCCATAGCATCATGATAGTGTAGGACTGCAATCTTAGCACTCAGAAGTTGAAGCAGGAGAATCCGAAGTTTGAGGATAGCCTAAACTACACAGAGAGCTCAAGGGTGTCTAAAAGGACACTCCATGTCAAGGAAAAAAAATACATTTTCTTGACATTTCATATCAAACTTTTATTAGGGGGTGGCTTGAAGAAATATTTAATTAGATGCTTGGCTAAGTTGGTAAATATTAGCAAAATCCAAAGCAGCAATGTGGCAATGTGTAAACTATTTATCCAAAGTCAGTTTGGGGGCATAAGAAGGAAGAACAGAAGAGAAATTGAGGAAGTGGGGGAGTCTGGCAATGAGAAAAAGCAGCCTACTATTAAAAGTTCAGAAGTTAGACAGCTGAGTACGGTAAGAACAAGAGACATCAACTGTAAAGTGCATTTTTTAGAAGCATAGAGGTACTCTTTGGGAAAAAAAATCTGAAATCCATAGATTTATGAGATCTAGCTCTTTGGAAAATGACATGTAAACTGTGGAAATGAATGTAAGGATGAAGAAACTTCATAGGCCAATAGATCCTTTTGTGTAAGCAAAAGTGACTGCATACATTGTATATGAATCATTAAGAGAGAGGGAGGGAAGGATGGGGGGAGGAAGGGAAGGAGGGAGGGAGGGAGGGATGGATGAAGGAAATGAGAGGCAAAGAAGGGAAAGAAGAAGGGAAGAGAAAAGAGAGAGAGGAAGAGGGAAAGTCTAATCTGAAACCCAATCTTAGTAGAACTGAGTAAGGAAGGCCTCTTTCTGTTGTTTTGTAAGTATTTTATTTTACTTGGTTTGGTTTTCAGACAGGGTCTCACTGTGTAGTCCTCGCTGGCCTGAAATTTGATATGCAGAACAAGCTTCAACTCACAAAGATCCTCAGGTCTCTGACTTCCTAGGGCTAGGTTTACAGGCATGTGCCACCGTACCCAGATGGTTTTGTGTTGCTTCCGTCGTTGCTATGGACTTGCATAAGTATCCCCCTGTCCCAACTGGAAACATTCTGTTTCCAGAACAAGATGGTCAAAGACTCCGGAACTATAGTTCCCTAGGTTTCTGTCATATACTTCTCAGGACTCTCTCCCCATCCCACACACCATAAGCTCATCGTGCCAGAGGCAAAAAATGACAGCCCTATGGACGAAGTGTAGGACCGGATTCCTTTTCAGATTGCATTGTCTTTTATTTTCACACTCAGTGACTTCACATCAAAGATTTTCACTATATTCTGGCCTAGTGCTATAGGTGAATTGGCTGTCGTGATAATAACCATCAAAACCAAATGGTCAGCAAAAGAAAAGCATATACTTTGTTCTCCAACTCCTCTCTTAATAGTAAAGAGTATTTAAAGCTAAAATGGAAGCTATATTTTTAAATTTTAAAAGGTCATGCATGTCAGTGAGGATGGCAGGAGATGGGGGCAAGGGATAGCTACTGAAGAACAGGAAAAGAAAAGACTATCTGTTGAAGCTACAAGCTTCATATGCAGGGTATGTTCACACCTGACTGTGTGCTGTATTTCTTGCACTGATTAAGCCATTTAAGGTTTAATCTTTCCAGCCAATCTCATGCCTCAAATAATCTTTGCAGTGTTTAATCATACGCCAGTCAGTATGTGTGATGGGTCTTCTCTATTATCAACGTGATGAAAGATGGTTACTTGGGGGAGACTGTCTTCATTAGATTAATTGAAGTAATACCTGCCCATTGTGGGTGGCACCATTTGTGGCCCGCGCAATCGTCTCGCCGGCAAGAACGCACTCGGGCACCAGGATCCTTCTGCAGCAAGCGTTTATTGCGATGAAAGGAGGAAGAGAGAGAGCCCCAAGATGGCACTGCTTTATATACACCTTAGGGTGGCGTGGACATATCTGATTGGCTGCTTTCTCAAAACCCATATGACGCCCCGGGCTGGGCAGTGACTTGGCGCGCTTTCATCACTTGCACATGCGCAATTTACTTGTTTACCCACAGGAGTGCCGGGTGCCAGCGCCATCTTGTACTGGCAAATGCTGTCACCGCTCGCCGCGGCTCTCTACAACCATTCCCTATATCGTGGTTTGGAGAGGCAGGAGAGAGGGAAGCCATCATGGGATAGAAGAAGAATGTACAGAAGAAGAAAAAGGAGAGCCACCATGGGTTAGCTGGACCATAAAAAACGTGGCCATGTAGGCTGGCCAATTGGAGCTAAGAGCAGCCCAGATGAAGCATAGTAAGTAATAACATAGGTTATGGATAGCAAGGTAGATTCTAACAGCATGGAGGGTAGACAGTTGCCCAGCTATTGTGCGGCTTAGGGCATATTTAAAAATATAAAGGCTGTGTGTGTCTTTCTTCCGAGAATATAAATGGTCTAAGACAGGTGAAAACTCTGCGTCAGGATTTTTAAATATTTTTTACTCCACCCTGGACTGGGGTCCTGGACTGTTTAATAAAAAGGAGAAAATGAGCTAATCACAGGCATTCATCATTGTCTGCCTCTGGACTACAGACGCACTGTGCCCAACCACCACTCTTGCTACCATGGTAATTAATACACCCTTGAATTGTGAGCCAAGAGAATCCATTCTCCCTTAGGATGCTTTTGTCAGTATATTTTATCACAGAGATGGCTACAAGCAAAACAGTTGGGTGCTAGAAAGACGGAGGCGAATAAATGACAAAACTGGGCCCTGTCCTCAGAGTTTATAGCCGTTGCTTTCCTTTCATGAACTCTAGAATAAGGAAAATAATAATTGCCTTCTCCCAGTGTTGCTGGGAAGATCAAATGGGAATACCTTATGTAAGAGCAGTTTGTAAACCATCCATGTCAGAGATGGTTATTATACCACTCTTTGTTCAAGCTTAAAATAAGAAGGACTGAGCCAACCCCACCTTTGTTAAGTTAAAACAAAATTATTAACTTCAATTGTCAGTGCACAATTGCCTGTAGAGAAAAAAAAAACCTTCCTTTAAAAGCCTCTGAAGAGTTTGTACAACTTCCATTGTGATCAATAGATAATGTGGCTTCCTTTGAAATTTCTATATTTCATCTCCAAGCAGGAATTAAATTTTTTTTCTTGAATTATAGGGTGCCAGAACAAACTGTTGAAGCACTGAACAAGAATCACAAAATCTAACTATTTCTATCCTAGTAGGTGAACTGCAGACAAAAAGCCCTGTAATTTAAGTAGAAATATCCTCAGACTCCAGGTAATTTTTTATTATACAACATTTGTATAAGATAATAATAAAAAAAAATCCATCCCTAAAAATAAGGTTTAAAAATATTGAATTAAAATAGTCATTTTATCTGGTTATTTGTGGGAATAAATTTAGTATTGAATCAAACAGAAGCACGGCTTAATTAATGTCCTCTCCTGTTATTTATATACCGTGTCTCTTTAAATAGAACTAGAGCTTGAACATGCTTGAAGATGGCTGCAATCTTGATAAGCTTGACTCTGTTGAGTACTTTATAATTATTCAAAAAAAGGTTAAGTATTGCTTAAAAAATGAGTATTTCTTGCCTTCCAAGTATGTCTTGGTCCAAAGCATATCAGTTTTGAAATCATGCTATGACAGAATGATAGATATTGGAGGGAACAGCCCTGTTCCTGCCTCAGCTCCTTTAACCTTGTCATTGTGTAAATGATCGGAGCAATAAGTATCTTTTGTTAAAATACTGGTCTTCTTGAAGGACTTCGGAGATAAGAGACAATTCTTCGTTATTTAATAAGCCCCTTTCATCCACACCTGAGTTTATCATTAATGAGGTCATTTTTTGAAAATCCCCAGCAACCACAGAATGGGGGTGGGGTGGGGGGGCGGAAACCAACCAAGCTCTCAGAGAGTTTTAACCTCACACCTCTTCCTCAAGCTCTTGAGAAGGGAGAAGGAGGCTGACGGTTAAGCAGATCACAGGTGGAAATAAGTGGATCAATTCTTCTTTCAGAATATGACCCCCATCAAAACCCTAAGCAACAGGGTTGAGCGAGCAACACTTGGAGACCCCTGGAGGGCAGAAAAGTCATGCCTCCCTTCTTACATACCTTGCGTGAGTCATCTCTTCACCTCTCTCCTCTGTAGCATCCATTATAATGAATGCTTAAATGTGCATAGGTATTTTTCTGAATCAGTGAGCTACTTCTGTAATAGTAATCAGAGTCATGGGGGTAGGGTGTTTGCAGTTGGAAACTGAAGTGGTGGAGAGGGTGTGTACAGTCTTATAAGACTGATGTTTTCAACCTGACGATTGAAACCTACCTCCAGGTAGACTATACCTAAATTGAATTGAATTGAATAGGCACACAACGGCAATTGGCTACTACAGAATTGATTGATTGGTTGCTGGAAGTGTTCCTATATACTTCACGGTGCCTGGGAAACAGAGAAGACATCCGTGTTTATTCCTGGGTGAGAGAACTGAAGACACCTTTCTTCCTTACATTGCCGTTGTCATGCTACTTTACCATAGCAACAGACATAACTACAGCAAAGGTGAATGAGTGACCCAACCGAAGTTCTCACAGAATTTACAACCTGTGGTTTCCTTTCACTAGCTCTAACACAAGGAGAACACTTCCCTTCTTACAGGGTTGCTATAAAGAACAAACGAGAATACCTTATTCCTCTATTGTCAGAAGTAATGGTGCTTATCTCATTGATCACCACTAACGTTATAAATGAATGGCACCCATACAGCCCTCTTAGAACAGTATCGGAGATAACTGCACCACCTTTTTTCACAAGATAAAGTATGTCTTTATATCTGGCTGCATTTCTCCATTGTTCTCTAAGTTTACAACCGTAATCTTAGAACAGAACCACTATATCCCATAAAGTATTATGCATATGAGTATTCCAGTGCAGAATCTAGATGTATCTATCACCATTGATTCATTATTATTCAAGTAATAAGACTTATGAGGAACAGAATCTATTAATACGGGAGGCCTTTCTCTTTTCTCGGAAAATTTCTACAGACAGTTAGACATTACTAAAGTATAAACCATCTGACCATTCAAGCAAGAAGGAAAAAAACAAAGACAAATCCAGATCATTAAAAGTTTGCACAGTATTTAAAGCACGAATAATGTGTCCTTTGCCTTGATAGATCATAGATATTTTTAAATCAATTCATACATGACAGAAAGCTAGTGAATCAGCTTCAGGCTTGTTAGGATGTGCTGTGGAGCTTTCAACATTTGTAAGCATGAATGAAGAACCCTGGTTCTTGTCAAGGCAACCAAAACCCTAGCCCAGTTAAGAAAGCAATATGAATTCCAAGCAGAGAAAAAAAATCGAAATGAGAAATGGCAATACCTTTTCCAGGAATGTGAAATACAGGGGAGGTTTTACTCAGGTATGACATTCTCTTCCACAGTTTGTTTCTCATGAAGCACCTCATACACATACATGGCATGTTTGTTAAAATGCCTAGAAGAAAATTTGGAACAAAAACACTATACTTGCTATTTTATATGGTCTAATACAATTTTTAATAGAGTGAAACATTTAAAAAAAGTTCATAAAAGATCAGTATTTTAGCTAAAAAAAAACTGGAATAAAAATTTTTAAATTGTGAATTACATTACAATTTCTAACTAATAGGACTTTAATGAGATAACAGTCTTTCTTCAAAAACGTATTCTATATGTGTGGAACTTAAAATATCATGAAATATTTGATAAAACATTGATCAGTGATAGTAAGTCTATACTTTACCTATAACTGTTCAAGTGAAATGAAATAAAACCCTTTTTAAAAAAAAACATGTTTCTATGACAAATAATCATTTTACCTTTTGTATGTGAAGCTTTATTAGTGGTCAAAACAATCTACTAAGATAAGCCACAAGCTGTCTGAAAATATAATTTAAAATATAGATAGCCCCTAAGAATGGGCTTCAACCCAACTGTGTGTTCAGTACTCATTATCTTCATAAACCAGAACAAGCAGTATCCAAATAATCAAGTACCATTACCCCTGGTTCATTAGAATGTACCAGGAACAAATGTACCAGTATAGCTTGTCCCTCACTTACGTGGATGGCCTTGGCTGAATCACAATAAACAAGGCTATTCAGACATGTCCCCTTTTCAATTACTCAGTACAGGAAGAGGTCAAAATTTATTCAAGCCCTGGGAGGCTCTGATACTTAGAATTTTTTTTTCTAAAGTACATTGGATAGGGAAGAGATTAAGTTTCAAATCCAGAGTGAAGATTTGTTTTTACATAGTAGAAAACAATAATACAACAGGGGACTCCTGAGGTTTTGTGTGTTCTGCTAGGGTTGATTTGTTAAAACTTGATTTTCATGTCGAAAATAAATTTTGTTTGTTCGGCTCAGAAAGTATTTTACAAGATTTCAGAAGTGCACATTTTTTTTTAACCAGGTCACATGAACACTGAGTGTGATGTCCTGTGCTTGCAATCCAAGCACAAGGTGGACAGGAAGGATTGCTATGGGTTTGAGACTAGCCTGAGCTAGATTGAGGCCTCAGATTGAGGCCTTGTCAGGAAAAAAAAAATCACCTATATACACACATTCATACATAAATCTGTTTCAAACATGTTCCTTGAGTTACACGGCTTCAGAAGATAGTACTTGGGTTGGCAGAATGGCTCAGCAGTTAGGTAGTAGTACTTGCCTGAAGCCCAAAAGACAGCAGTTCAATCCATGGATCTCTTGAGGTGGCAGGAGAGAAATGGCTCTTAAGAATTTTCCTCTGACCTCTTTTTTTGTTTGTTTGTTTGTTTTTGGTTTTTTGAGACAGGGTTTCTCTGTGTAGCCCTGGCTGTCCTGGAACTCGCTCTGTAGACCAGGCTGGCCTCGAACTCAGAAATCCGCCTGCCTCTGCCTCCCAAGTGCTGGGATTAAAGGCGTGCGCTACCACCGTCCTGCGTCCTCTGACCTCTTAAGACACATTAGCAAACTTGGAGAATATTTTCCTAGTCTTTGTAAGCCAATGACTCCTCTCAAAAATTTAACCTCAAAATAAACAATAGAGAAAAGTAATTGCTTGTAATTATTAAATATGGCCCACAATCTCTCAGCAAATAACAAAATGTTTCTATTTCCATAGATTTTCTTTATGATAATTTAGATTTGTAAATGTTGGAACACAGAATGCAGATGAGTGGCAGAGAATTTGACTCACATCATGAAGCTTATTTGATTGATCTGCAGCACAGAAAAAAGTGCATAAAAAGTACTAGTTTATTAAGATTGTTCTTTTTTAAAGATCTTTGTGTGTGTGTGTGTGTGTGTGTGTGTGTGTGTGTGCGCGCGTGTGTGTGTGTGTGTGTGTGTGTGTGTGTGTGTGTATAATTATAAATTATGACAATTTGACATGCAATTATACTTTTATGGTTATTTTGAGACTAGCATATGTCACCATACAAAACATGCCTTTGGCACGATTAACTTGAAAGCAGTTAAGAACAGAGTAAAGCAAAGCGCTCTGTATTCTCCCTATCTAGTTTAAGAGCAGGACATCACTTTAGAAAGATAAAGGAATCGCCTCTTCCCCTCTCTACTAAAAAGTACGAGGGTTGATCACTGTGGAGAATCATTTTTTTAACTTACTTTTGTTTTGTTCCACCATTGCGGGGAGGTACTGTCGCAAGCGTCAGTGACAAGGGTAGAATGTTGCTAGCTCACAAGCAGGAAGCAGACAGAACAAAGTAGTGAGGGATTTTATTCTCCAAGTCCCTCAACCCCCACCTAAGCCCAGTGACATACTGTATATATTTACACACACACACACACACACACACACACACAGAAAACACTTGTTGCTTTGATCTTGTTAATGGCTTTTGTTATACAAATTTGTGTCAACTAAGAACTCAAAAGAACAGGAGCAACATTATTTTTCTTTCTTTATATATTAAAATTCATATTTCTTGTCAGACAACTATAGTACGGGTATGAAACTTGCTGCTGGAAAATAACTTTTTTGATGTGTTATACTTTGAAGTAAAGTTCTTGTTTTGAATTAGTATTTCTGAACATGTCTATAGTTCTTGTTTTGAATTAGTATTTCTAAACTTGTCTATTGATAGTGTGTATTGATCCACTCTGGAAGTTTATCTTGAAACAATGAGTTACCATGAGAAAGATGTGAATTGAATTTAGGTCGTTTTTAATGCTTTCCGGAAAATAATTAAGAATAGTTTATAAGAACTCAAGCTGTTGTTGGCAAATAGGAAATCACTAAATGAATAAGACAAGCTTCCTGAGTGGTACCATTAATGCTTACATTCTGAGGCTTGATCGGTATTTTTGGAAAACTGCTTTAGTTATTTTTCATTTAGAGTTCTGATGATGTATTTGTATTTATTTGCTTTGAACAGAGGAGACGGTCTTTAAAATTTACTCTTTTTTTTTTTACTTTACTATTTCATTATTATCTGCTCCGTATATGTTCTAGCAATATCAGATGTTGTCCATCAATTATGGTAGGGCAGTGGCTATGATAATTTTGACATTGGTTTACAAAAAGGGAAAAATATCCTGTATCCATCTCCACAACTGATGAACATGAAAATGTGTTATTACTGAGATTAGGGCAAGAGAGTAACATTAATGACAAGGTGGCCTTAAAATGCTTCTCAATTATCATTAGTCTGACCTTGTGTTGAAGTCATCAATAATCTCAGCTACACACTAGGTTTAATTCATGCAAAAATTGGTAAATTCCTAGAAACTTCGCTAGACCTAAAAATTACCAAATGATTAAGAAAAAGATTCCGAATGGGTTTTACCACTTGTGTGACAAGAATGAGGAAGAAATGATGGAAAAGAGGGAGCATGGGAACTTCCATGCCTTCCCGCCTCATAATCTCTGTAAGTACTGAAAACGTCATCTCTCATTTCATTCCATCTCTCTACTGCATTGCAATCTATGACAGCATAAATGGCAGATGTCACATTGTATTGGAGAGAGGATAAATGATGGGTACAGATCCCAGGGTTTACATATAGCTCCCATTTCCTGGAGAAGTCAGAATACCTATAAATTCAGTTTCTATTGCATTTTCCCACCTGCCACATTTCAACTTAATTTGTTTGTTGAACCGATCTTTCCTATAAAGAAACATATTCAAGGAAACCAGTAAAGACAGACAATTATTAGGCTTCCTATCTAGATCCAACCCAACTTTCTCTTCATCTGAAGCACCCAGCAATACTTTTAGCCTTGTATACATTGGAGAAATCTCCTCTGGATTCATCGCATCAATTGGTAGCAACTTATGACCCCGATGAGTCCACAGACTCAGAATCATGGAACCCATTTTCCATTTACTGACGAGATCAATGCAATTACACTTACAAGTAGATTGCACTCCTCTGAGAACCACCTACCCTTCCAAGAACCTTCTGAAAGACATGCCTGTACCAAGTTCTTTATGCATTAACTGGACTCATAGACGCTTATCTGTAACTTGTAGGCCACCAGGTGTGAGTGCCTGGTAATAGTATGACATTTAGTTTGAAAAATCAGCTGAAAAGGTTGTTTATGGATCACTGAAGTGGCAAACACCTGGTTAGTCAGAGTCACACAATGCCGTGCTGTCTAGGCTGTGTTCACATCCTATATTCCAAATTAAAGCAAACTTAACTGAATGTCAGTTTCTCTTTTGAAAATCTTCAGAAATATTTAATGAACATACGAACACTCTGGGCTCGAAAGTCCTTTACCATAGCAGCCAGTGTTACAGATATGTTCCAGGGAGATTTATCAGTTGGGTCCTCAGCTCTGGAGTATGTATCATTTTACATCCTTAAAGCATTATGACTGTGATTTATTAAAAATTGGAGATGACATCATCTTGAGTTCTTGCAGTGAGCCCTGAAAACAAGCACAACTATCCTTAGAAAAGGGAAACGGGAGTTTGCTCACAAACACAGGAGAGTAAACACGATGAGATAAAAGGAAATTAAAAGATATTATTCGTAATGGGAGTTATTAAAAATGAGGCAACCGGCTTGCTCCAGGCTCTGCCGCCATCTCCATCAGACCCAACAGTCCCACATTCTAGCAACCAAATAGAACCGCGGAGTTCCCGCACTATGCCCAACATCAGTGGGCTACTTGGCCCCAAGCCAGGTGTTCTCATCTCGGCAGGCTCTTCCACCCGGGACTCCCCCCAACCACCTGAGAAGTTGGCTTGGTCGCTGCCTCCACCTGCTGCCAACCTCAGCTTTCACAGCTCTAGGCCTGGCCCCAAGCCCAACTCTGCCACCTCCAAGGTGCTAGGCTTAGCCCCATGCAATAACCTCCATCCTCGCGGTTAGAGATCACAATATCCAGTAACCCAGTACATCAAAACTCTTAACGCTTATAGTTAACCAATCAGATTTATGTATCATCAAATACTCAAATCCCAAGATACCCACACAATAATTTCAAGGCCAATTGATAATAGTAATATGCCAATACAGATTAGACAATTTATACCATTTATCCTAACCTTTTGGTTTCATATCTACCTATAGCTGGTTAAAGCCACAGTGGTTTACATCTGCTTTCATTTTCACTCCCCCTTCTCTCTCTCTCTCACACACCCTTAGCTCTGCCTCCCTTTTTCATGTCCAGTCACAGGCCTCCTGTGCACTAATATTTAAAATAGATTGGGCAGGGAAATTTCTGCCACAGTTGCGGTGCTGGATTTGAAGGTGTAGCAACGGGTCTCAAGTCGAGAAATGCAAGGAGTGCTGTTCCAGAATACGGAAAGGACTCAGAAACTTGTGCTCCCTAGAACTTCCCCAAAGACTGTGACCCTATTGGTGCTTTAGATTGAGCACAGACAAACTCATTTTGTACTACCAACCCCCAAATTTGAGAACGAACAAATACGTGGTGTTTTAGCTCATCAAGTTGACAATCAGGGATGACTGTGGCAAAATTTTGATGAAGCATGAGGGTACTTCTTTGTCTTCAACTAATAACCAATTACTTGAAGTTACCATATGAGTATGAATGGCATTTTCCGTGTCATTTTTATTGAGGTTAAACCACAAATGTGAACTCTGACTGTCTATCACCTTCTAATCCCTTATCCAGGTTTAACAAATTGGTAATAGTTTTCTAAAGTTCCGTTCATTGTATACTTTAATTCACAAATGTATCTGTACATTTACGTGTAAATCACAAGGACCTTCCACTTAAGGAGTTTATGTTTCTTCTTATCTTTGTACATATTTAAATCAACACTGAAGTATGAAACCTGTTTCTTTTCAAAGCTGTTTTAAAAAGATTAGATTAATAAACATTTGAAGTTTTTGTGAGATTTACCTAGACAGTTATACTCTCCTGTATTGCCTTCCAGTGTCTCTTTCCTCTACAATGTGTTAGTCAGCTTTCCATCACTGTACCAAAATAACTAAGACAGTTCATTTAAAGGGAAGAAAAGTTTACTTTTTATGGAAAGGTTATTCCCTGACCTCTTGACCCTGTTGCTTTGAGCACATTGTAGCAAAGTATATCTCAAAAAAGAAAGAGTATGAGAGATGAAACCTGTTTACCTCAAGCAACCAGAAAGCAAGAGAGACAGGAATGAGCTAAGGTCTCGATCCTCCCTTCACAGGCACTACCCTACTGACCTATCTTCTATGTAAGCTTTATCTCTTCAAGTTCCCACAATGCCCTAAGAGTCGACATTGACCCAGGAACACAGAGTTCCAAAGTGTGCACATTGGCTATAACTACAGAATGTAAATCCTGTTAAGAGGGAAAACTGGTGGCAGCTATCAGGCCTAGGTTGAGTAGATCTTCACTGTGGGAGCTGTGGGAGCAGGAGGCATTTGGAGTAGGCTGGCTGCTGTCATACCTACACATGAAGGAGACTTAGGGGTTGAGTATGGAAATAGAAAAATTGTGGTTTGCCTTGCTCTTGTTTCTAGCTGTTTTGTATTGGCAAAAGATAGCACCCAAATTAATAAGGTACCTCGACAGGCAGTACTCCAGGAGAGACAGCATAATATTCCTACTCAGACACCTGCCAGTGGCTTACAGAGGGTCCTCACTTGGTGCCTGTTCTTCCTGTGGCAGGATGTGAAGCTGAGCTACCAAGCTAGCAAAACAAAAGCTTGCCCATAAATGGAAAGAGTGATGAATATTGCCAATGTGGAAAGAGGAACAACAGGCACATGGTCAGGGGTGGGGGGCAACAGGGCGGGTAGGGGGGTGGGGGTTAGAGGACAGCCAGTTGAAAAGCAAGCAGAAAACACATGTTGTCTGAAGAGAGACTATGTGGTTAAAAAACAAGTGATTAGCATCCAACATTGTAGCCAGTGTGCAACTGACCAGCACCAGAAAAACAAGCTGAAACTGCAGGATGGTGGCCTCATTCTTTCCAGACTTTCAACCCGAGGCTTGGAAATTAAAGCTGTGACCATTCAAGACCTAAATAATGTCCTGTTCCTTTCTTCAAAGGACCATTGGAGGCTCTGTCTTTCTTATCACTGAAGAATTGACTAGCTACAGAATTTAAATATGTTGGGGTAAAACATGAAAACCAAAGTTTTAAGTTATATGGGGAAAGATACTGGACCTTGATGCTCTCAGTAAATTCCAGTTTCTTCACTAATGCTTCTTCCTTAGGGTGACAAAAGAAATGGGAACCTGGCTGGTCAGATGGAAGGGAAGATTCTGGCTTGTAATGGATATGATAAACTAGATTAAGAAAAGTTGAACTCAGCTGGGTGGTGGTGGCACACACCTTTAATCCCACCACTCAGGAGGCAAAGGCAGGCAGATCTCTTGAGTCCAAAGCCATGTGGTCTACAGAGGGATTTCCAGGTCAGCCAGGGATACACAGAGAGACCCTGTCATGGGAGAAAAAAAAAAAAGAAGAAAAGTTGGACTCAATCTGTATCAATGGATTTTTGAATTTATTCTAAATTATGTATCATACATCCTAGGGCTGGAGAAACCAATTACTTTGTATTTTGGAGCAATTTTGTGGACAGCATCAACTTAAGGCATTATTAATACTGTTTTCCTTTAAAAGTGAAAAAAAAATTATGTAGGGATATCAGGTTAGGAATGAAAAACTCTCATCACATCCTAAAGGCAATATACAGCTACCTGGCTAAAAATTACAAATTACAATTAAGAAACAAAGAAATATATGATGTAATTGAAATAAATGAAAACCCAACACTACAATGAATACATATGAATAAAAAATGGGGAAAAGTGGTTCTTTTTTGTTTGTTTAAAAGTAATGCATATGAAAGGTTTAATTTTAGAATACTTTTAGGTTATTAGACAAAAACTCTTTAATGTCTCAAAAGTGAATAATCAAATTAAGTATTAAAATTTTGGATTCTACAGATTCCAGTAATCATTTTTTTATATTGTTTTGATAGCCATGTCGTGAATAAAGAGTCATAGCAGTTTGATAATATAAGTTTCTGGTTAGTGTTTGGAGTATCATGAGACTTCTCCTGGGGACATGTGAACCAAGGTCTGTCTACCCCAGATGGAAGAAACAGTTCCACCTCAGTCTAGCTTGAAGAACTAACAAACCTCTTGGGTGTTCTCCAGGCATATGGACGCAGGGTTTCTTAAAGGGGCCTGCCTCAAATGGAGCTGCATCTACAGACATGCTTCCCCAACCCCAGCATCAGTGAGGACTGCTGCAGCCCTGCAGCCCCCAACTCAACTTGCAGGTGGCTCCACAGACTGCAGAGTCTCCTGTCTTTCACGGATTGTTTACAACCTATATAACTATGAGGAGGGGCTTGGAAGCTTCTGAAATTTCTCCTCTTGCCTTCTAACTTTTTTGTACTTTCTGAGTCTTGTAAATCTCTCTCCCCCCAGAAGAGACCATTTCTATTCAGACATAGCAACAACAATTAAATCAGGTAATATTTACCTTAAAATGTATCTAAAACTTCTTTGGGGCTCAAAATAACTTCCCCTGGCTGTGATATTTTTAAAGGCAAATTTTCTTTGCCTTTAAATTTGGTATTTGATAGAAATTTGGTATTTGACCTTAACCAAGTGATTATTGGAAAAATGTATTGAGTCCACACCTTGTCCCAAACAGTCTAATAAAACTTGAAAGTATAAAATTGTAGCATTTAAATTATTCTACTTAAGTATGTCTGTATTTGTGTGCATGCATACACTTATGTGTGTGTGTGTGTGTGTGTGTGTGACAGAAAGGCAGAGAGACAGAAAGACAGAAAAACAAGCCTTTTCTTTGTCAAGTGGCTATTTTTCTAGACTCTGTGCCACATATTTTGGCTTATCTATGGCCCAATACTATTTTGGAAGGAAGATGCTGATGAATCTCAGGGTCTTGAGCTAAGGAGAGAACTCAGATGGTAAAACAGGTGTCTCACAGCATGAGTACTTGAACCTGGTCCCCAGAACCCACTAAACCTGCTGAGTGTAGTATTCTGCGCTTGTAATTCCAGCACCAGGGATAAATGAAAATTTAAAAAATAATAAATAAGAGATGATCCTTAGATAGCACTGATGCAGAATGTAAAACATCATATGTAAGGACATAGCTCAGAGACAGTTTAGGCACTTGTCCTGGCTAAGTTGTTTTTCTCTACACAGTGAGGTGAGAAGAGAGGCAAGCACTTGTCTATTAAAAGCCCAATCCTCTTGTCTCTACTGACTTATAGGCAGGTACTTCTTTCTTCCCATACTTGTATGACTCATATATGGTAGACACTCAATGTTAGCCAAAATGAGTCTAGCTCCAGGGAAGGCTGCTTTGTAAGAGGACGTGCACTTTTAATAAGAGGCACTTTCTCAGGGGCTACTCAGCAAATGTCAAGCCTTTTAAACTGCTGCCTAGAAAGATCTGACACTGGCAACATTAACCTTTCGAAGCCATATTAGCATTTACTTGAAGGCTGTGTTTTGCCGTGAATAACAGGCTATATCCAAAGCCTAATAACTTTTACTCCAACAACACAGGTTTAATAAAAGTGTAAAATGGGTTGGTAAATGATCAGAAACCATAAGCCCCTACCTTACCACTCTATATTAAAGAATAGATCCCCTCTTTAATCTACAGCAACTAGTGATCTGTTTTCAACTCATCTTCCTTGGAATCCACTCAGATCTTGTACTCCGTGAGCTCTCACAGCTCCCAGACATGAAGACCTTTCCTCTGCTCACATCCTTAGGTTCCCGAGTCGCTCAGGTCTCCTTGCATCAACCTGATGGTGCTTAATTTAAAATTGACATTTCCATTGGGTGATTTAACCTCATTTGGACAAAAATAAGTTTAGGAAAACTAGGAAGTTTTGAATGAGAAGCAGTTCTATCAGACTTAATCTATGTCTACCGAGCCATTAGCCATCCTCACCAGTTTGCTAGGTACCATGAAACTTACAAAAGACAGACAAGGCTCCAAGTTTCATGTGGCACCATGGCACAGTCATGTCACGGAGCAGGGTCATTATGAAGCAAAATGTGACCAAGGCCCAGAAGGACATACAGTTAGCAAGGGTTTCTGAACTTCTACTCAAAGAGAAAGAAATCAATTCGGGGCTAAGAAAGTCAGTCCAGTGTGGATTTGTGACTTAGATTACTGCCACAAGTCAACACACTTGACAACCATGGTGACCTCTGAAGAGCTGAGGTAACAAGGCGGGTAGTTAGGAGGGTTAATAGAATACCCACAGAGAAAATAACAGGGGTAGGCAGAGTATGTGGACCCTAGAAACAAACTGTTCTCTGGCTCACAGTTGTATTCCTTCTACTTATTTGCTACAGAGTTACGTGAATATATTTTTATTACTCGTATTGCAAGTTACTTCATTTCTTATTCATTTATTCCCTTATTTATTGCTTAACTAATTTTGGATGAACTGACTGCAGAAAAATGAAAGCAATAAAACAAAAACAATAAATGAAATGGAAAGGCTATAATTCACCAAAACAGAGGAAATAAAGTACATGATCAAGGCCAAGGAGAAAAATCAAACCGAAAAGTAGATATTTAAAATGTTTAATTATTTATTGTAATTGAGCCACAGGCTTCAGTCTGGATTCCTGGGAATTAGAAGAAGACATACAACATTATATTTTAGCTTTGTTTTAATTAAGCCAGGGAGTCTTAGACTAGATCCTTGTAATTCTTAAAAGTTTATTAGCATCCTTAAGAGACACGCTGAAATTTTATCCCAAATATTATCACTGAGGAGATTCAAGGAAAGCATTCATATTTCCAGATTCTCAAAGAGGTTTGTCATCTAAAATGTTACATACAAACTACTCAAAAAGTGGCATTTACTTTACACACCAGTATATCACAAATGCATTTATACAATTGGAAGACCCAGAAAGATACGTTCCAGGCCAGAATTAAGGAGTCGAAGAGCCATATCAAATCAATATGTTTATTTGCTTATTTTAAAATATTTGTTTAAAACAAACAAACAAATAAATAAAAGAACCCCCCCTGGACTTAGTAATGCTTAAAAGGTGGGGGTTTTTCCTTTTCTGAAAAATGGAAAATTTTGTCATAATAGGATTCTTCATTGCATAATAGCAACTGTCTACTAAAATTGAGAACAACCTGCCCTTTGGGACTAAGCAAGTGGCCTCTACTTTGTTCTATGTCTCTCACTCTTAATATCTAATATGGGTTAACCATCCCTAACCTGGAAATCCAAAGTGCTCCAAATGCTGAAACTTTGAAAACTGACCATGAACTGTCTCTTTTCATCAAGATCCACCATGGGGAGTCATGAAGAAGGCCTCTGCCTACAGAGCCACAGCCTAATCTCCTATAGAAGGCCTCTCTGAGCTCTTGGCCACAGCTGCCTCCAAGCCTCCCACAACTAAGACCGTGCTTTTCCACCTGAGCAGTGCCTCACGCTTCCCTTCAGACCAGTACCCAGCAGTGGCGGTGTGGGATAAGCACAGTCAAACTCTCCACGTTCCACCTCTCCAAGAGGCTGTGCCCAGCAGCGGGGTAGACTCGGCTGACACAGAAGAACCATCTGGACTAGAGAGACAAGAATAAATGAGATTGTTGGTCTTTGTTCCCATTCCCTATGAAATTTGTAAGCAGGAGATGAGATGCAGGGCATATTTTTAAGATGTTAATCTGCTGCCTTCTCAGATAACTGACTCTCTGAATAAAGCACAACTTTAATCCTTATTCCTGCTCATCAGCCTTTATGATGATAGGTAATGTCTTAGGGTTTCTATTGTCTTAGAATCAAAAAGCGAATTGCAGAGAAAAGGGTTTATTTGGCTTATACTTCCAAATCATAGTGCATTATTGGAGGAAGTCAGTACAGCAACTCAGTCAGGGCTAGAACCTGGAGGCAGGAACTGATGCAGAGGCCATAGAGGCACTACTTACTGGTTTGCTTCTCATGGCTTGCTTAGCCATCCTGCTTTCTTATAGAATCCAGAGCCCATCAGCCCAGGAATGGCACCACTCACAATGGCCCCGGCCCTCTCCCACACTGATCACTAATTGAGAAACTGCCTTACAGCTAGGTCTCATGTAGATACCTCCTGATGTCATGAGGCTCCTTCCTCTCTGATGACTGTAGCTTGTGTGAAGTTGACACACAAAACCAGCCAGCATAGGCAGCAAGAACTGTGGCATTCTAGGTCCAGCTAATGGACACTTAGTCTATAGCTCCAGGCCCTTTGCTAACTTGCTTCTTGCCTAGCTCCTGTAGATAGTTGTGCATAGAGGTCCCAAGTGAAATAATTTACACAGATTGGATCTAGATTTTATTCCAATTCAGAATGGGCCCATCTAATAATCAAGTTAGATTAGAACAGCTTGTAAATAGTTGGCCATACTTACTGGCCTTTTCATGAGCACACATACTTGTTTTATATTTTTTTGCATATGTGTATTAATTCAGTGATTATTTCTTGAGCAAAATGCAAAGTTCTTTCCAATTCTATGTGTATAGACACGCACACATATATAGTATATGTGTGTGCACGTGTGTGTAAATAAATGCTTTATACCAGCAAAATATTCTCAATCTTATCTGATGAAGTTAAACGCACCAGTGTTTCATAGGTTCTGCCAAATGGCTATGAACCTATTTTTCTTTTCTGCCATAACACAATCACTGAGCTCCCAATCCCACATTCCATTAAGTTATCAATGTTTGCTTAATAATCTCCCGCGTGAGTGAGTACATAAATTAAAGTTGTTTAAATGGTTGGGAAAAAGAGAAAATACTCATGCACACACACATACATGCCAACAAACGTGCACTTAAATTAATAAACCAATCTTTTAAAGGGTAACTTTTGAATGACCCACGTTTCTTTCCTGCTGAATTGCGTGCAGTTCGATTATGGCTGAGACATTTCACTCTCCAATCTGCATCGTAAAATTCTATTACATCACTTTACCTAGCTGGGGTTGATCTAAGTGTAACCAGATCCTATTAGATCACCACTTAATACCCTCTCAGAGCTGCCTCTTCCTCTCAGAGTAAAACCTAAGCCTTTACTTGTTTTTTTACAAGCTTTCTTTCTCACTTAGCCTACTTCCAGGACCATGTTTGTGTCCACCACACTTCTTCCTGCTCACCAAACAGCAGCTACACTGGCTTCTTGCAGCTGTACTCAGAAAGCATGCTTTTGTTTATTTGGTCAGCTTCCTGGTTTTTTGTTGTTGTTGTTGTTGTTTTTTTTTTTTTGTTTTGTTTTTTGTTTTTTTTTTTGGTTTTGCTATCCTGTTCTCAGAGAGGAACTTTCTGGTTATCTGATCTAAATTAATTGTTCTCTCTGCCTTTGACAATCAATCTCTCACATAGCCCCACTTCTTGATGACCACTTTGTGTCTTTGTTTACTGTCTCCCTACTTGAGTATATTATCCAGGATGCCAAGAATCGCTCTAATTTACCTGAATACTTATTTCACCCACTTGTTCACCTAGACGGGTACCTGATACATAGTTGGCCAAAAGTGATTTTGAATAAATGAGTAGACTAGATAAATGAAAAAAAAAATTTAAGAACCTAGATATGTTGATCAACAGCTATCCGTGGTGCCCATGCTTGAAATCTCAGCACTTGAAAGGCGGAACCAGGAAGACCAGAAGTTCAAGGTCATCCCTCAGTTGTACAAGACAGACACTCTCTCTAACTGATGCATGATATACTATTCTATTTTCTACATGCCCCTGAGGGAGGTCAGCTGAATCTGAAAATGGTTGGAAGGTTTTCTTTAAGTGCATCACTATGGCTCAGACCTTTACCTAAGAGTCACATCCAAGCAGAAACACTCACACCTAGTACAGATCATTTTAGGAGAAATAGGACCGAGCCGGAGCTCAGCAGCAGGACCCTTGTCAGTAAAGCAGGACCTGGGTTTGATCCTCAGTATGACCAAAAGACAAAATAAAATAAAAGAAATGAAAGAAACCACAGATCCTTGTATTATTTTTTTTCATAAGGTAATTAATTGCCAACTTAAAAGTATTTCTGCTTCCAGGGAGAAACAGATTTATAAAGACATTAATAGGAAAGCTTAAACAGCTTGGAATTCTTTAAAACTCCAATGAGAACAGGTAATGCTGATTATATATATATATATATATATATATATATATATATATATATATTAATTATTGGATATTTTATTTACATTTCAGATGCTAATCCCTTTCCCCATTTCCCCTCCCCAGAAAACCCCTATCCCGTGCCCCCTCTTTTCCATTTGGCTTTTATACAATTTTTTTTAAATGTTAATCAAGGGCTTTGTAAGTATGGTAATGCTCAATCAGAAGTGTAACCTAATACCCAACCTAGCTATGTAAACTATCTTTGACTAGTGGAGACACATGAACTTCTGCCTCCATGCCCCCTCTCTCTTTCTCTCTCTTTTTCTCTCTCATTACCGAGCTTCTCATCTACTTCATCTTCTCCTCTCCTTACTCCATCTTTTCCTCTCGGTGCTCCTTTCCCCTTAGCTCCTCCTACATAGTACCCTTCCTGTTAAAATAAAGCTTTTCTCTCAGAATACAATTAGAGCATAATTATTCCTATTTGTACCAGTGAGGTACAAGATAGTCTTAATACCTAGTCCATCCTTTTGTTGGCTAGCCAAAACCTCTGCCGTCTCTCTTGACTAGAACACTTAGTTTTGAACCTGGCTTTTTCTTGGCTTTAGAATGAATGTCAGCTGAGAACCCTCCACTCAGATCTTTTTTCTCAAGGTAAATAGCCTGAATTGGCTATGAGTCTATAGGTCTTCAATGCCGTCAGAAATCCAGAATGACTAAATTAACTGAATTTATGGGAAGCACAAAGCATAGCTTCTAAAACTTAGCCAATTTATAGAGACCGCTAAACACCTGGACAACCCCTATACTACCGAACGTTGGAGCATCAAATCTTCAGCCTTTTGGCCAAACTCATCTGACAGACTTTAGTGCTGCAGAATTGTTAAGGGCTCGTTACTCTGTCTAGGCAGATATAATCAGTCAACTATTCTGCAAGTGTGTCCTTTTCTGGAAAGTAATTTGTCTGTAGATGGAGAGAGGCAATTCTTGCCTGGTGGCTGTCTCACCACAACTGGAGTAACTCCAAGGATGCTCAATTTCTTCTTAGAATCTGAGACAGGAAGCTGTCAGGAGCAGACAGGTCTCTAATCAAAATGAACATTAATATAGAAATATTTGTGACATCAATTCTATGGATTTCTGACGTTTTGAAATCCAACTATCTATGTAAGGTAACCTGGACTGTTGTCTGTTATCTCCTCTCAGCTATTTCTAAATAAAGTATAGAAAACACCCTAACAATAAACTCAAAGTCATGAATTTGCTATAGTCCCTTAACTCACAGGCTAATCATTCCAAGTCAGTTAAAAAAGTTAAAGAAGGACTGGGTCTAAGCCTTGTATTTCTAAATGTGTTATACAGGCACAATGCCCATGAGAGTATCTATATTCATTTTACTTTCATATTGATAAGAAGCTTATACCAATGAAAACCTTAAATTTGAAATCCAAGTGAATTTTGTACCATTTAAAAAATTATAACTTCATCTTGATACTAAATTATACAGATTTCTACCAATAGGTTTATGGCTATGCCATAAATCCTAGCTAATCCTCCCTGTTCCAACAAAATCACTACTGTTCCCCAGAGAGACAGTCCCATATTAACCACCTTAGTCCCCAAGTCCAGGGAATAGGGGCGCTGACTCTTCTTTAACTTCTTCAAGCTGATTACAGGCATTGAGACATCAGAAGAGGGGTGGGGGGAAGAGCAAATTGATAAGCCTCTGACACTGTGTCCTCACTGCATCCAGATGGGACTCCCAGACACCGGAGGTTTGAATAGATCCGCTCATTTTGCTTGATGAGTAGATACACCAAGGCTGTGCATTCTGCAATATACAATTCTCTGGACAAGTTTTAGTATCAAGAAAAAAAAAATTTTTTTTTTTCCTAGAGGGCTGACATTTTTCTTAAGGATGTTGGTTCTAACAACTTTTTTCCCTCTTTTATGTAGTTGGTTATAATATTTACATTTCAATTTTTATCCTCTTATCCCATTTCCCCCACCACCCAGGAACCCCTTATCCCATCCCCCCTCCTTATATCCCTTCTATGAGGCTGTGCCCGCACCCACCCCCAACCCCCACTACCCCCTCCTCACCCTCACACTCCCTCCCCTTCTGTGTTAGTTTTTCATGGGACCAAGAATCGCCTCTCCCACCTATGCCCAACAAGGCTGTCCTCCCCTAAATATACCACTAGAGTCGTAGGTACCTCCCTATGTGCTCCCGGGCTGGTGGTTCAGACCCTTGGGGGCTCTGGATTGTTTGATATTGTTGCTTTCCTCTTGGGGTCACAAACCCTTTCTGCTCCCTCAGTCTTCTAAGTTCTCCCTTGGGAAACCCTTGATCATATCAGTGGTTAGCTGTGAGCATCGTCCTCTGAATGTGTCAGTCTCTGGCAGATCTCTAAGGAGACAGCTATAATATGTTCTTGACAGCATGCATTTCCAGTCATCTACATCAACGTCTAGCTTAGGTGACAGTACATGGGATGGATGTCCAGGTGGAATGGTCTCCTGATGGCTCCTCCTTCAGTTTCTGTCCCATGTTTTGTTTCCATAATTGCTCCCTTGAGTATTTTTGTTACTGGTTCTAAGTAGAACTGAGGCATCCCCTCTTGGTCTTTCTTTTTCATGAGCTTCACTAGGTCTGTGAGTTGAGTCTTCGATATTCTAAGTTTTTGGGCTAACATCCACTTAACAGTGAGTAAATACCATGTGTGTTCTTTTGTGATTGGGGGTAATGCTGATTTTTAATGATGAAAATTCATAGTATTTGATACACGGAGAAATATAGTGCCTCAGTGTTAGGCAGGAAATGAAGTCCATGCTAATGTTTGAACTATACATATTAGATATGGCACAAAATGTATTTTTTAAAACAAGTCTCTACAGATCTACATAATTTAACTAGAAGAAATAATACACAAAATATTTTTCCCTGGAGGAGCTAATCAATTCTTACTAAAAAATGAAGAAACTACTTACTTTGAATAAATAATCAAAATTCAGTTGATGAGTCTGACATGAAGAATACTTCAACTTATGTGGGAAAATATATATTCTCTAGTGAAAACCTAAGGAGACTCAGAAGGCTTCCCACTGAGACTGAGAAGAAAATTCAACAAGATTATGAAAAAAATCATTATGAGACATTTGTGTTGTTTTCAGGGGGAAAAATGTATTCTTGCTTTCTGAAAGCAGTCTGATCCCGTCCTTATATCTACATGGAATTACAGCTTCTGCTGAATGCTAAGCAGAAGAACAAACATAGAGACCTGGGATTTACCAGTAAGAAATCTTCAGATTGACTGTGAGTGCCAATGAATGTTAAACTCACACAACTTGCTAAAGATAGACTCAGTGCTTGTGCACCCCTTTATTCCTATGGACACTTTCAACTAAATTATCCCATTTGGTTTCCAAAATAACCCTTGGGAAAGCCAGAATACATTCAGCAGTATTTTACTGATAGAGAGAGGTTAGGGCAGGCTCGAAGTCACTTAGGACTGAGCTGAAATAAGTAAATTCTGTCTCCCTGTAGTTTAACTCCACTTTCCTATTTTTTTCTTTTGAATATATTTTTTATTGGATATTTTATTTACATTTCAGATGCCATCCCCTTTCCCCATTTCCCCTCCCTAGAAAACCCCTATTCTGTGCCCCCTTTTCCTTTTTGCTTTTATACAATTTTTTTTAAATGTTAATCAAAGGCTTTATAAGTATGGTAATGTTCAATCAGAAGTGTAACCCAATACCCAACCTAGATATATAAACTATCTTAGACTGGTGGAGACACGTGAGCATCTGCCTCCATGCCCCCTCTCTCTTTCTCTCTCTCATTACCTAGCTTCTCCTCTACTTCATCTTCTCCTCTCCTTACTCCATCTCTTCCTCTCAGTGCTCCTTCCTCCTACATATCACCCTTCCTATTAAAATAAAACTTTTCTCTCAAAATACAATTAGAGCATAATTATTCCTATTTTTACCAGTGAGGTACAAGATAGTCTTAATACCCAGTCCATCATTTTGTTGACTAACCAGTACCTCTGTCGTCTCTCTTGACTAAAACACTTAGTTTTGAACCTGGCTTTTTTCTTGGCTTTAGAATGAATGTCAGCAGAAAACCATCCACTCAGATCTTTTCTCTCAAGGTAAATAGCCACGACTGGCTATGAGACTATAGGTCTTCAACCCCGTCAGAAATCCAGAATGACTGAGTTAACTGAAGTTATTTAACTCTACTTTCCTGGTGAACAAAGTCTCTCTCTCTCTCTCTCTCTCTCTCTCTCTCTCTCTCTCTCTCTCTCT
>JANHMN010000001.1:151775819-151806388 GCA_030674055.1 Rhabdomys pumilio
TCTCTCTCTCTCTCTCTCTCTCTCTCTCTCTCTCTCTCTCTCTCTCTGTCTCTCTGTGTGGGTGTATCTTTCCATAAAAAAAAACCGTCTTTTAGTGTGCAATTGCCCTGAGAGGCCCAGCACAGTTTATAAAGCGTTTGGAAAGAAAAGCCTACACCTGGAAACGGATGCCCTTTACAGGAGGAGATCCCTGGATGGAGATCTCATACAAAGATCACAAGGAGTCCACCTTGCTCTCACTCTGAGAGCTGACATCCTGTATGAGGAAATCTATGTTCTTGAAATTGCTAATTTTTGATTTTCTGAAGTAATTTAAACAATCAAGTCATAATTTAATGTTGCTAATAAAAATTAAACCAAGATGTGGAGTAAGTAAGAGTTAGCTAGCAAAGAAAGAGATTAAGTACACAGAAGAGATGAGGGTCAGAGAAATGGTCTAGCCTATTTCACTGCTATGTGTCAGACTCCTCCACAGAGATACCAATTTGTGTTTTATTTGCACTTGCACACAAATAGATCAGAAACAAGTGTTTTTAAGTGTTTTCCTAAGAACCCCTTTTTGCTCTATCAAAGTTTCAGAGTGAACAGAGACTTGGGACTTGGTGTGCAGAGTTAAAATGTTGTTTTATAAAAGAAAATAGACCAAGAATGAGGATGGACGTTAACGAGTATGAATTCAGGAGAAAGATGGATGAAGTTTAATGAAGATCCTAGACCTAGAAGCATTCTGGGTTAGGGATTCTGGAAGTAGCTTGCCTGCTCCTCATGGCATCTGGGGAGGTATCAGAACCTGCAAGGAGAAAGCCTGGACCTCGGTGTACAGCTGTGTTACCAGTATAGAGGTGGCTCCATTTCCTTGTAAGGAGGGCACTTTGGAAGTGATGGGCATCTGTTCTTTTCTCTGCTTTACTCCTCTTTTTTTCTGGCTATAACAGTAGCCTGTTAGCCTCACCTTATCAGACGACTTACTGTAGTTTGTAGAGTGAAGTATTGTCTGATCCTAGAATCGCAAATAAAGCGAGTTAATATCTTAAGCCTTGGCTGTTATAACTTTTCATTTTGATATTCCTCAACAACAATGATGAAGGAAATAACCAAAGAAAAACAAAATTCAAAAGCACATATGCACAACACGGAAGAAACAGTGAGCAGTCACTTACTGGTGCCCTAGAGTCCTGGCGTACAAATATCGTAAGTAAAAAGCAATACATATTTAGAAAAAATCAGAGAGAGGAGCTGTGGAGGAACTTCCTGCAGTTGAGACAGTCTAACCCAGAAAGGGGGACACAACTGGATGCAGCACAAGTTTGTATCGGATAATAAAATGAACGAAATGATTCTATGGATTTATTTTGTTCCCATTTTTTGGAGGGGAGATGGGAGATGAGTTGGTTGCTTGTCATGTACAGTATATCTTTTGCAGGGTAGGATTTATCCTTGTTGAGTTCTTATTGAACAATTGGTGCTTACTGCTGATTCCCCAGTGTTATTGTCGGGTGGCAACACCAACCTGAATCCTTTCCAAGGTACCTACGGGGCTTCCCATTGATCGTAAGAAGCACGAACCAACTCTGAAATTGGAAACTTTTTGGTACTGTTGTTCAACTTAAACTACTACCCAATTTATTTTTACAGCAAAATCTATTGCACAAGCATTCAGTAAATTAATCTGGCCTGACTGACTGCCACAGGAGTTCCGGTGTTAGTGTATTTTCTCCCCTAGGCACCAAGGCTGGCTGTTCATCTGCCATTCATATTAAAGGGTTTCTCGCCAACAACTTCACTAGCCATAGGCAAATTGGAAAGTAGCTGTAGTTCATCCTAAGAGTCCTGCCTTCTGTTCATGTACACTTTTCCCAGTTCCTTGAGAAAGTCTGTCTTGTCTTTAGTCCTAGAAATAATCACCTATTCATTGAACCTCAGTAGACTCCAAAAAGTGATTCCTTATGGTATAGTTGGACACCATGCACTTGACCATCAGGTTTCAAATGACCTTGGCACTGCTCAACCCACTCATAAATGACCAGTGCTTATTTGGGCTGACTTAGCAGCAGCGTTAGAGACAGCCTTTTCCTATTTGTTAATTTACATTATTTTATCTCCCAGTGACTCCCCCAAACAAGTTCCTGGGCTATATGTTCCATCCTGCTGATGGTCTCTTTTCATCTCCTTCATCATTGTTTCCTCTTCTTTCAAGCTTTTACATTGCTGATTTCCAATGTCCAGGTCCCATCTCTTCTCTTTATTACTAAATCTACTCCTGGAAAATACTAGTCGACTCATTATTTGAAATATCATCCATTTAACAGTGACCCCAAATTCTTATCTCTTATGTGGATTTTCCTCCAGGGTTCTAAATTGATGTATCAAATTGTCCCCTTGAATGCTTCTAAATGTTTATTAGATACCTCCAACTTAAGCTAACTAACATCAAACTCCTTGTTTTCCAAAAAAAATCTACTTTTCCTGAAGTCTTGTCCATCTCACTTGAAAGACATTTAATCATTCCAAGCTATCCCAGGCAAGGCTTTCTCAGACACCCCACAATCCTTTCTTCCATCATTTGTCTAACTTCAAATGCATCCAAAATACAGCCACTCTTGGCTTTATTAAATTACCTTGTGTGGTAAAAGATAGCTTGGCACATTAAATTTTTAAATAATTCATCTGATCTAAGACGTGTGTCATGAGTTACACAGCTACAGACGGCTAGCACAGTTCAGGATTCCATTTAAAAAGGCAAGAAGGAAAGACTTTTGTAACATAAATGAGGAAGTAAGGTAAAGAAAATTTTGATTGGCTACTTTGGCCTAGTCAGGTGTTAGATGGCCACTTTTTTAATTGGATAAACTATACTAGTAGAAAGCCTTTCCTTAGAACTTATTGACAATTCCTAATTAGTAAAGACTATTACAATGAGTTGTTTAAGTTTGATCACTTGAGAAGGCAGGACTTTACAGCTTCCTCAGCTTGTTGGTCCCTCAATGAACTACCCTAAATAGCACCACCACTTTGATGGAGCTGCCTCATTTCCTGTGTGACTTATTACCATAACTTGGCAACTATACTTTTCTTATCTCTTCCCTCATTTACTGCCATGGCTTAGGTTCCTGCAATAGCAGATCCTTAGTAAGTACCCAGAAAGCAGTGTAGAGAGTAATTCAGAGGGGTAGGAAAGGGGAAAAACTGACTTACAGATTTAATGTTCACAAACTGATTACTGTTGTGGAAAACTGGGGATTAGTCCTGGTGAGGATCCTTTGATGAACATGCAATTACATCTCTGAATTGTACCATACAAAGTACAGCAGCGAACCTAAGTGATCAACTGTTTTCAAAATCCAAAAGATTCTATAGAACACCTTCTTTTTTTCTTTGCAGTCAAAGGTGCATGGTATAATAATTTGTTCTTTACATGGAAGAGATGTACTGGAATGATGGAATGATTAGAATCTTTGAATCATACAAACGTTATTGACACACCCTGAGTTTTTCAAAGGTTATCTGCTTTTCAGTTCCCTTCTGACTGACCAGACCATCTTAATATTTGCTCCCAAAAGCTTAAGATACAAAAGACTTGAGATTCTTTGAATAAAAGGTTTGTGACATATTTAATTTACATTCTTGTAATTAAATACCCTGATGGTACAGGGTCTTTTTGAATCAACATGGCTTCTTAATCACAGAGTCCTACATCTGAGTACTTGCGCTATCTAGACACCAGCATGGTTTTCTACTGCAGTGGCTGGAATTAGTGATTTTTTACTTCTAGCTTTTAAATGTATTGGGTCATAAAAATCATAATTGCTATTGGTGGCTTCTTAATCTAACTAAAAGAAATACCCTTTTGGAGAGAAAAAAAAAAAGTCAACCAACAGATTAGAGTTCATGGAAAGACTGTTGAGCTTTTTAAAATGTTAATTAAGAAATAATTTCTTAGTTTAGCATACAAAATAATTGACTTTTCGATGACAGTTTCTTATGTATGAATCATTATACTTTGTACTTTGTTTCCCATCCCCCACTTTCCCAACTAACCAGCATTATATTTTCCTGTTGGCCAAGTTTCCTTGGTTACTATATGCCCCGTGTCTGCTATACTAATTATGTCAACCTCGTCTCTAATTATAAAGTGATGGCACCTGGGATCTGTTAGTCTAAAATAATATTATTTCAGTTATTACTAGGGCATTCGGTTTTCTACCAGTCTCTTCTATCTATCTTCAATCCTGGCCAAAACCTGACATTTTTTTTTTTTTTTTTTTTTTTTTTTTTGCTGATTGTTTTGCACTCCTGCCTTACTTCCTTATTGGCATAATGTTTATGATTTCAGTGGAGAATATCTTTCCAGGTTTCCCAAGTAACAGAATCGGTTGGCAGTAATAACACATCTCTGAGCCTCAGGACTCTTTTGCTCAGGACTCTGCTGGAGTCTTCACTCCAGACCGTCTTCATCTTCAGAGTTCAAGGATTCATTCTAGTAGCGTATGAAGACTGCTTCCAGGCATGCTTGTGTTATGTTCTGAGCCAAGAAAAGAATTGACTTATCAAAAGACTCTTTCTACCAAGTTTACACCCTCACATACAACAGTGATGGGGACAATTTTATTCACACAGTATATAGACTCCAGTACCAATCTCTCTGCAAAGTATCTTTACTGACACAATCAAAATAATTTGTTTAAATCCTTTAGACCAGCGAACTTGACACAGAAAATTAATCATCACATAAGCTAGCTCAAATGTCTGGCAGATAATTCATTACTCTGGGTTACACACACACACACACACACACACACACACACACACAGCACACACTCAAGCCAACATGCCCACACATATGCACACACAGATACACACAGACACACAACCATTCACACATAAACATACATGCATGCACACACCCATGTATACACACACACACACACACATACACACCTTTCTATGAAGATATTATTTATAAGTAATTTTGTAATGATATGGGTGGAATTCACAAGTCATTTAGCCAGTGACTTAATAATTTCTCTTTTCTCTAATGTCTGATAAGCCAGACAACTAAATATGTTTCCCTCTTTATCCTGGAAAATTGTGTGTTTCAGATCCTACGCGTATCCTCTTTCTTTTGTTATACAAGTTAGTATTTTCCCTGGCAATAAATTTTTGTAGACAACAGGATGCTTCATGGGACTCTGGTATGAGTAGAATATCCCTGCAACAAATTTGCACTTTTTTCTACAAAGGAATTCTTCTCAAGTAGCTGCTGGGAAAAGAACATTTTCTCTAGGTACTATATATTCCCCTGAGAAAATATTTGTCATTTTAGCGAATCATTTATCAACTTGCTTTCTTTAGTCTGAATGAATGGAAGGAAAACACAAGATTTATAAGTGGGTCTCAAGCTTCACTCACTTCAGGACTCAACCAATCATGCTAGGACGAGCAAACATCTGGATACCGGAAATGTTTCTACCTCCCTTTGGCATCTTGCTCACCCTACCCCGCCTCCCAGTCTGGATGTTTTTTTTTTTTCCTGTAGTTCTGCAGAGTGGCTAATCTGAATTTTTATTAGCTCATTACAAGCACCTGGGGATGTAAAGTTGCTTGTTAGAATAGGTTCAAAGTCTCAGCTGGGTCCTCACTTACCCCAAAGCCAGAACCTTCATCTCCATGCTTATTGCCATTCCCTACCCCCTGCTGTCTTTAAAGCTATACTTTGGCATGTCAATCTCTATCTCAGGCTCCTTGTAAGTACAGGGAAAGAGTGAGAAGACACACCTAGCAAGTCAAATCTACTAGGGCCTTTATCCTCTTTTTTTTTTTTTTTCCTGGTTTCAATTTCTGGAGGACAGAGTAGCTTTTGCCTTGCAGGAACACAAAGAGGTCTATCCTTCAGTAGTGAATCTGCTTCTCATTCATAAAGAGAACACCACAGTCTGCTTTCCTTGAAATACCAAATGTTATAGACTGAATGTTGTGTCTCCTGAAATTCACCTATTCCCAGTGAGGTGGTTTTGAGAGACGGGACCATCCTTGGGAAGAGGTTAGTCTTGAGCATGGTTAGTTTCTTTACAAGGTCTGAAAGACCTTCCAAACCTGGGTTTACTCTCTACTTCCCAGCAGTGAGGAAATAGTCATTTGCAAATTGGAATCAATGCCTACCACAATTTGAGCACGTGGTACTTTGATCTTAGACTTCTCACTTTCCACAACTGTGAAAAGTAAGTGCATAACTATGAAAAGTATGTGTTCATCGTTTAAGACCCCTGTCCTATGATCAGCTGTTAGAGTAGCAGGGGCTTAGACAGACACCGTGGGCTTTACCTATCCTGTCACCTATGGACTGGTTTAGGGCACATAGTGAGTTCATTCTTTGTTGTTGTTGTTGTTGTTGTTGTTGTTTCTTTTCTAGAGACAGGGTTTCTCTGTGTAGTCCTTACTGTCCTGAAACTCACTCTGTAGACCAGGCTGGCCTCAAACTCAGAAATCCGCCTGCCTCTGTCTCCCAAGTGCTGGGATTGAAGGCATGTGCCACCACTACCCAGCAAGTTTATCCTCTTGAGGTTTATTTTTCTGCTCTTGGAGAAATTCTATTGCAGGGTGATGGGCAGAAACTGGAGGAGTAAATCATGAAAAGTCACTCTAGCTGCCCAAGTTTGAACCAGAACTTTCCTGCTCAAACTACATTCTAGACTGTGTAGTCTGAGAATAGCCGAATCTCTTTTCTCCCAAATTTCTTTTATTCATGCCATCATTTTTACAAACTTCTTTCTCATATGGTTTCTGTCTCATAGGAAACCTGGCTGCTTCTTCAAAAACAAAAGCTGACTGTAAATTCCTCGTATAATGCATAGCAACTAGGATTCTTTTTCTGACTTTGTTTGAAACCATGTTAGCACAGTCTTTATTTCTAGCACACAGGAAAAGACCTTGGTTCCTTATAATTGAATATTCAGAATTGAAATACTAGATCTTGCCAACCCTGATATTCTTTGATATCTGTGTACCCAGATATTTGTTTTAGGCAGCAGAGGATATCTGAGGCATAAGACTTTGAATAATTCTCAATGAATACATCTCCAGAAAAAAAAAATAAAAACCATTCACAAACAGAACAGAATCTTGCAGAGTAGCTCATACTGGTCAGGAACTCATGACTTGCCTGCCTTAGCTTCTTCAGTTCTGAGACTATAGGCATGTGCTTCCATGATCAGTCTAATGTATCTTTGAAGAGTTATTTATTTTTATTTTATGTATATAAGCATATCATCTGCATGTATGTATGCATACCACTTGAGCACCTATGGACGCCAGAGTTGAGCATCATATCTCCTGAAATTGAAGTTATAGATGGTTGTAAGCTACGGTGTATGATCCCATGCCATGCACCAAAAAAAAAAAAAAAAGGGTCCTCTGCATGCACAGCAAGTATTTTTAACTTCTAAGCCATCTCTCCAACCCCTCACGCTAATATTTTAATTTTAACCAAACCAGCTTTCCTTCCAGCCCCTGGTATTGGTATCTTAAAAGTGCTTATACTTACTAGTAGCGTGTAACTCAGTAGAGTCTTTCTGCAAACTCCTCTTTCAAACACCAAAGGAGTAAAACATCCTCAATCAGTCTATCTCGCTTTCATTCTCACAAATGAACTTCACCCCAATCAAAATTTCTTATTAGAGAAAAACTAAAGTCTGGATTAACCATTAGTTTCTGCTTCATTGGGTTGTCTTTCAGGCTTCCTCAACTTTGACCAATCTTCTTGATGGGGAATTTGTCTCACTCTTACTTGGGTTAATATATTCCTGATGATTCTTCATCTCAAGACTGCGGCACTAATTTCATTACACTATCCAGACCCAAATTCACAATGGCTGTGGTTTCTTCATTGCCGAGGATGAAGATATACTCTTGATTCATTTCCATGAATATGTCAGGAGTCATGACATAGAGAAGAAAACAATTCTATCACAGAAGCAGACCCTTTCTGTTCTTCTTAGCTTTATCACTGATTAAATGGATAACTAAACCAAGATTACTTGGGACCTCCTTTTACTCACATATCAGAAGAGAAACAATAACTATGTTGTAAGACAAAATTTAATAAGGGAAAAGTGCTTTGAAATATATAAAACTGTAGCAGCACAAGGTAATTTTATTATTAAATAGCCTAAGTCGCTTTGGTTTTCCAATTTCAGTTGAAATTAAACAATTGAAGATGAAGCATCAATCTCATAGAGGGAATATGGCAGAATGAATAGTAGTGGAGGGATCAATTTAATTTAGACGCCATATTCTCATAATGTAAAATTCCTTTAAAAAGAGATGACTCCTTACTTATACTTTGTTTACGAAAGAAAGACTATTGAAACAACTTTGAGAACTTGAGCCATTGATGTTATTGGATTTCGGCATACTTAAACATGCTTCAAGAAAGTTGTATTTGTTTCATGCTAGAAAAATGATGAAAAGAAACTACGAACCAAAGTCAAATCAACAAACCATAAAAAATCAGATCCTATAAGCAAAATTTAAAGCAGGTTTTTTTCTTTCTTTTTGATTTATCCTTTGCTAATTTCATATGTATATACAATGTATTTGGTCAGTCCACCTCCCCTCCCCTCTCTTCCTTCTACTGAAAAGTCCTTCTCTCTTTTTTGTGTTTGTTTCTGTTTTTGTTGTTTGTTGTTTTGTTTTTTTTTTGAGAAAGGGTTCCTCTGTGTAGCCCTAGCTCTGTAGAGCAGACTGGTCTCAAAGTTACAGAGATCCACCCGCCTCTGCCGCCACAGTTCTGGAACTAGAGGCATGCCACAACTATCCTGTGGAAAGTCCTCTCTTAAAAGGCATCAATACTGCTAAAATCATCTTATGAATTATGCCCGTGATCTGCTACAAATCCCAAGTCCAGGAAATGATATTTTCTGCCATGTATGTGTGTGTGTATTGTTTTGGTTTTTTTGGTTTTATTCTTTTAATTGAGCCTTCAAACGTTTTCTCCCCCTGGTTGTCCCTGCAAGTTTGCACACCTACAGTCAAGGGAGATCCAGCAGCTCCTCTACTTGCTTAAAATGATTTCAGATTCATGGAATGAATTCATTCCATTCGCAATCACCAGGGTGAACAATCACAATATAAAGAAATCCCAGAGCAATCTTGTTTTCAGGCTGCCTTTCCATCTTAATGCCTTGGATTGGCTGGATCCAAACAGTGCCTTGGAGCAGACTGGGTGCCTTGTGGTACACCAGGGTTTTTCTATCAGGCAGGTTTGTTTATCCAAGTGAAATTTAAAGTTGTTTCAAAGTCTGGTGTCTATAGCACTGGCCTCTAGAGTGAACTCAATAAGAAAACAGTAGGACATTTGCGGTTATTTTTCCTTCTATAAAATAAAGAAGAAATGTAAGCTTTAATAGAAGAAAATAGCATTTGATACTGGCATCCTAGTATAATAAGCAATCTGATACTGGTATTATATAATAACCAATCTAATTCCAAATTAGAAACACATATATGCAAGGGGGAGGATCATATTTTTATGGATGAGGCTATGCTATTCACATATTTTGATTTTGTTAGGGGATTGCTTTAATTCGAGGAACTGCATGCTCTGTGTTGTTTGTAAGAAGAAATTTCCACATAAAGAATGGGTTAGAAGAGGGTAAACCTGGAATGTAGGTAGAGTAATCGAGATCTAGTAAGATCTGCAACAATGGAAAGAAGGAGAAACTGTCTGATCCTTCTGTTGGCTGGAAGAATTTATCTTCCAAGCTCCTGAGAATGCAACTGACAGGCAGGTCTCAGTTCTCAGTTCCCAGCTCTCAGTAGAATTGCCTCAGCCGCACAGATTAATCTTTCCCAAGGTCACCCCGCATACTCAGGACAGCACTCATCTAATGTATTATTGATGCAAGGGAATACATTTCCTTTTCCCTTGAAACAGGAGGAGTTTCTAAGGTTGTCTTGAAGACTCCTGAAGAATACACCTACACCCTTTCAGTTATCCCACTAAACACCAATATGAATAATACTGTGAAGGAATTTTGAAGATTTAATTAAGATTTTAAAATCTGTTCCTAAGATAGGGAACATCTTCCTGGATGAATTTGGCCTATGGCAGTAAATATGAATTTTATTTTAATTTATTGATTTTTTTTTTTAAAAATGTGATGTATAACACAAACTGGTTCTGAACTCATGCCTGTCCTGCCTCGGTCCACCAAGTGCTGACAGTATACACATGGGACACTATACCTGGCTTCTAAAATCGAAGTTTTCCAGTGGCTCAGGCCTGGACTCTTAGCATCTTGGGGAGGCTGATACAGTCAAAGTCCAAGGCTTCTTTGAATAAAGTTACAGAGCAAACTCAAAGCTAGTATGGACAGTATCAAAATCTTGCGCAGCGATTAGGGGTAGTCCGAATAGTTTAACAAAATTGTGTGCAATGGTTAATCTTAATTTTTATTTTGACAGGATTTAGAATCACCTAAAATATAAATCTCTGGAGATGTCCAGAGGTGTAAATGAGGTGGAAAGATTCTCCCTGAATGTCAGTGCCATCAGCCTGTAGGCTGGTCTTAGACTTTGTACAGAGAAAATGGGTAGAGCACCATCGTGGATCTTCCCCTATTTCCTGACTCAGGATGCAATGTCGCCAGGCCCCTCATGTTCCTGACCCCATGTCTTCCTCACTGTAATGGAGTATACTCTCAAATGCCGTGAGCCAAAATAAGCCTGTTCTTCCTGTGATGTTTCATATTGACTGTCAATATTAACTTGGTAGGATTTAGAATCACTTAGAAATGCAGAGCTTGCCTATGAGAGATTATCTAGATTAGGTTAGTTGAGATTAGGAGACCAAGCCTTGTGGACATCACCTTCCTATGGGGTGAGGTCTCAGGCCACCTAAACAGAGGAAAGCTGGTTAAGCATGGATATTCTCTCTCTCTCTCTCTCTCTCTTTCTCCTCTATGATCATGAACACTTGACTTAGGCTCTTACCACTGCCACTTCCCCTCCAGTGCGAGTGTACCTTTGAACAGTAAAATAAGCCCTTACTTAAGTTGCTTTTGTCAGGTGTTTATTAGAGCAATGAAAAAAGCCACGATACAGAAAACTGGTCCTAAGAAGTGGGTCTATGGCTGTGATATGGCTTTTAGACGTTAGAAACCATTTTTCTGTGAGCAATGTGGAAGAATTCAGAGCTGTGGGCTAAAACAGCCCTTGAATGCAGTGTGCAGAGCTTAGCCATTCTGATGGGTTTGGAGAAAATGTTAAAAGGGAGAACGGCAGAAGCCTAAGTCAAGAGGGGAACAAAGCTCTGGCTTTTCTCAAAAAGAATCCAGATTTATCCTGCAAATGGACTTTCCAACTAGGCCCCAGTTCCATAATAATGACTCAGGGGCTTTTTATTTGATAATAAATGCCTAGGCTTTAAGTGTTGTCTTGTTCCTCCTAGCTCGCAACTAAATTATCCCATTTAAACCAGTCTAAATTCTGCCGCATGGTTGGTTACTTGTCTTTAGTTTCATAGATCCAAGTTCCAAGAGCCCTGGTAGAGAATCTTTCCACACCTTACTGTCCTACCTTCTAGTTCCTGCCTTTTGTTGGTTGGACATCAGCTTTTTATTGATAGGCGATGCTTCCACACACTACACAACATCCTACCCATGCCTGGAGAATTTGATGGAGACTGAATTCAGAAGTAATGGGTTAGTTTGTTCAGCTGAGAAAATTTCAAGACAGGATAACATTCATTCAGGTCATGCCATTGACCTAGTCCATTGCTTTAATGGGGTGGAATGGAGGAAGAAGAAGAGGAGAGAAGAGGGGTAAGGAGAAGAAAGGGGGAGGGAAGGAGAGAAGAAGGGAGGGAAAGAGAGGGAAGGAGAGGGGAGGAGAGATAAGAAAGTATAAAAGTTATACGGTTGGGTGAGGAAAGGAGCATGAGCCAGTTAAAAATGAAAACAAAGTAAGTGTGGAGAAAGCAGCTACAGGCACAGAGAGGAAATGGCTCATGAGAAATATCACATGTCTTATTGGCACCAGAGCTGAATGGGTAGGCTATCCAAGGCCATTAGAGCCCTGATGGTTCCATCACAAGCCCCAAATGCTAGACAGAGCTGCAGGCTCTGGTGTTCATCCTTGTTTGGTATGATATGTCCTTGCTATGCTCCCATTCTTCACTTTCTGGATGACAATGTTTGCATGTACCTTTGCATATCAGACATATGTAAGTTGAACTTCTGATTTTACAGGGGTTGGCATTTATGAGATGGCCTGAGTCTCAGAAGAGACTCCGTGCTTACACTTTTGAACAATAAACGGCTAAGACTTTAGAGACTTTTAGAGATGAACTAAATGCAGCTCGTTGCATGCAATGAACTTGAGAGTTTAACAATCAGCAGCAGAATGTGGTGACTTAAAAATGATATGTCTTTGGTACCAAGTTGACAAGAGGTAGACTTTTGATAGTTTAGTCTTTGTTGCCAATTTAAAGGAATTTAAAAATCACCGAGGAGACAAACCTAGACAATTTTTCTGGAAAAGTATAATCCAAGTAAGAATATATTCTATGGATCGGGGACCCAGATCAAATGAAATGGACAAAGTGGGTGGAATACAAGTGTTCGTCTGTGGGGCAGTAGCTCGCGTTGGGCATGGGTCCTGTGGGGCTGTGATGTGGTTCCTGCATGTCTGCCTCCCCAGGCGACTGGAACTGTGGCTAAGGGAGGCAGAAACACAGGAATTTGACTGAGTTCCCTCCATGCGGTGCTGGGTGGACGCTGAGCTGTGAGAAACCGCTGGACTCTGCCCCGGCGTAGGGAGATCTCAGTCTGAAGTCCCACAAGGGCAGAGCTTTTGAGTGAGGGTCTCTGGGCCGAAGCGGCTGACCGGAAGACCAGTGGTCTCTGTCCCAGCAGTGTCTGGGAGCCACAGAAGAACTGAGACTCGAGGGCATACAGGCTGGACTGGCCCACAGCCAAGAGGAATGAGCGGGAGAGCTCTGGCGGCGCCCAGCAAGGTAGAGACTCTTGGTTATGAATTGGCAGCCTCAATAGTGGGAACGTAGAGAAGTCTTCCAGGCAGGAGATTAGGTGGCTCATTAGTTAAAGGCCTTCTCCACGGTTCCCCACAAAGACAGGAGGAAGTCCATGGTTTAAAAACGTTTATTGTTATGGCAGAAAGTGGATCTGGCTGGTTCCCACCCCCCACCCCCACCTCAGGGTGGACCTGAGTTAAATAGGGAGGGAGGAGGGTCTGGGAAGGGTAATTGGCTATGCTCTCTGGCCTTTAGGTATCTCATTAGTATGGAGGTATCTCATTAGTATCTCTTGAGGCTGAGGCCTGTCAGCCCTCTATCAGTGCTAGGTGACACAAACCTCTTTTTGGGAGGGGCTGTAGGGGCTTTGCCCAATGTGGCTGAAAGGCATGGATCAATGGAGGTCTTTGGCTGTGTGTCAGGAGCCTGGAGTCTGGGAGTGCTGTGAAATGTATACCCTCCCTTGCAGGGTCTCTGGACATCTCTAGCCAGTGCTCCACCAGAAACCAAGCTATCCTTTCACAGTCCCACATTCATCGCTCTCTAATTCCCAACCACAGATGAAGTGTGTCTAGCAGCTTCATGTTCCTGCTGCCATGTCTGTAGTTGTACTCACTAGCACACCCACCCATCCATGATGAACTGTAGCCTCAACTGTGAGTCTCAATATATTCCTTCCTCAAGTTGCTTCTGAGCCAGGCATGTAGCCAAACTGATGAGAAAGGTAGCTAATACACCCTGTTTGAAGACATGGCTAGAAATGTAAGAGACTAGCAGAGCATGAGTCAGCATCAAACAGACCATCTCCAGATCCACACACAAAAAAATTCCTCCAATTGATGAAGAAGTAATAAGTTTGTGACTTGAAGCAAACAAGAAATTAAATACAGGACTGCTGGCTTGAAAGTAGAGGAATCCACATGCCAAGGGATACCAAAACTTTCTAGCTACTAAGAGAGGCTGCTATGTAGGCAGCAGCAAGAAGATGGGAACCTCAGTCTTACTATCTTCAAGAAATAAATTTTGTCAGTAGAAGTAATGAGCTTGAGAAGCAAATTCTCCCTGGGGTGTTGAAATGAGAACTTAAGCTGGTAGACACAAGATTTTCAGACTTTCTTGAATCTTGAGGAAAGCTCAACTACGCTTTGGTATTGTTTTCCATCAAATAGAAAACTAATTGAACCCACAAACTGCTGTGGGATACAACCAAAGCACACTCTCAGGAACTGGGGAGTACACATGGGAATGGATTCATATAGCACTGGATTAAAGGAAGCAAATATACTGTTTACTGATTCGATAGCTCCAATATACACAATCTAATAGTTGGCAAAGACCACAGGGTATGATTTTTTTTTTTCAGGAAGCATGAAAAAACATGATGACTCATAATAACTAAGATATTAAATACCTGAGCCAGCAGTGCAAGTTGAAAAGATGTAGAGAATTGGACATGCTCTAATACTTCCTCTTCAGTCAATAAAGTAAATCAAAACCAATATTGCATCCCAAAGAAATGATAGAGATTAGTGTGAACCCTTAAGATCTGTAAGATCCAAGAGTAATATTTCTTTCTGTATTCTACTTAATACATCAGCCTTACCTCTACAGAAACTAGACAGATCTGAAGGATGAAAGCTGTCTGTCGGCTTTCTTGTTTGGGCCCAAGAACTGAGCAGATCTTGGGAGGTAGCTCTACACACAATCTCACAAAACCCAGAGGAAGCAGGTTCCTAGGAGCTCTAAACTGGACAGTATCTTAGATAAGGAGAAAGCAACACCCACCCCAAACAGGGAATAACTGGGACCCACTGGGACCCAGGAATTCACTCCTGGCCCAGAGTACTGGTTTCTTCTGGTCTGGGCCCGAGCACTGAGCAAATCTTGGGCCTCAGCTCTAACCCCAGTAGCAACACCCACCCCACACAGTTCTGACACAATCAAGATAATAGGAAAGACAGGCTCCAGTCAGAGACAGGGCAGGTATAACTAAGGAGATCCAGATGGCGAAAGGCAAGCACAAGAACATAAGCATCAGCAACCCAGGGTACTTGGCATCTAGTTCTCCCACACTGGAAAGTCCTGAATTCCTCATATCACCAGGAAAGCAAGATTCAGATTTAAAATCACTTCCAATGATGATGATAGAGGACTTTAAGAAGGAAATAAATAACACTGTCAAAGAAATTGAGGAGAACACAGATAAACAGGTAGAAGCCCCTAAAGAGGAAACATAAAAATCCCTTAAAGAATTACAAGAGAACACAACCAAACAGGTGAAGGAATTAAACAAAACCATTCAGGAAAAAAAAAAAAAAAAATGGAAGTAGAAACAATCAAGAAATCACAAAGGGAGACTACTTTGGAGATAGAAAACCTAGTAAAGAAATCAGGAGTCATAGACTCAAGCATCACCAACAGAATACAAGAGATAGAAGAGAGAATCTCAGGTGCAGAAGATATCATAGAAAATATTGACACAACTGTCAAAGAAAAGACAAAATGCAAAAAGTTCCTAACCCAAAACATCCAGGAAATCCAGGACACAAAGAGAAGACCAAACCTAAGGATAATAGGTATAGATGAGAGTGAAGATTCCCAATGTAAAGGGCCAATAAATATCTTCAACAAAATTATAGAAAAAAAACTTTCTTAACCTAAAAAATGAGGTGCCCTTAAACAAACAAGCCTACAGGATGCCAAATAGACTAGACCAGAAAAGAAATACCTTTCATCACATAAGAATCAAATCACCAAATGCACAAAACAAAGAAAGCATATTAAATGCAGTAAAGGAAAAAGGCCAAGTAACATATAAAGGCAGACCTTTCAGAATTACACCAGACTTCTCACCAGATATTATAAAAGCGAGATCCTGGACAGATGTCATACAGTCTCTAAAAGAACACAAATGCCAACCCAGGCTACTATACCCAGCAAAACTTTCAATTATCATAGAAGAAGAAAACAAGATAGACCACAACAAAACCAAATTTACACAATATTTTTCCAAAACCCAGCACTACAAAGGATAATAGTAGGAAAGCTTCAGTACAAGGAGGGAAATTAAACCCTAGAAAGAGCAAGAAAGTAATCCTCTTCCAACAAATGCAAAAGAAGATAGCCATACAAACAATTCCACCACTAATAACAAAAATAAAAGGAAGCAACAATCTCCTCTCCTTAACATCTCTTAACATCAATGGACTCAATTCCCAATAAAAAGACATAGACTAATGGACTGGATATGTAAACAGGACCCAGCATTTTGCTGCATACAGGAAACCCACCTCAGTGACAAAGACAGACACTACCTTAAACAATTTTTCAAGAAAATGGTCCTAAGAAACAAGCTGCAGTACCCATTCTAAAACCTCCAGCCTGAGAACACAAAAGGAGGGACTCATGGCTCCACCTGTATAGGTAGTTGAGGGTAGCCTTGTCAGGAAGTGCCTTGGTGCCTGAAAGTTTGGATTCCCTAGTGTTGGGGAATTTGAGAGCAGGAAGGTGGGAAGGGGAGGATGGTGAGAGAACACCCTCATAGAAATAGGAGGAGGCATGATGGGATAAGGGGTTTGGATGGGGAGAATGGGAGAGGAGATAACATTGAAAGGTAAATAAAGTATCCAATTTAAAAAAAAAACAGATAATGGGTCTGGCAATTGTAGTTGAGCAATCAAGACTTTTTTTGTCAGCAATTTATTACAGGGATTTTGTATAATCCTCAAGGACAAGGTACTGTAAAAGAGGCCCATGGAACTTTAAAAGATTGGTGAGACATACTGTTGCTCAGACAAAGAATGACGCTGACCTGTGAGCTTGCTGACTGCTCTGACAAAGATGACTGAGGAGCTATATTGGACATAAGTTCCTGACCCACCTTTGCTTGGCTATATCCCAGATGGGACAAGCTACCTTGCCTCAAGGTTTTAGACCTTGTGGGATAGAGAATCAAAAAAAAAAAATATGTGTCTTGTATTCTTCCTAAAGTTGCCCAGCTATTAGGACTCAATCATGTACTGGCCTAGAAATCAATCCAATATGGGAAATAACAGTCTACTTTTGGAAGACTGGATATGGACTATGTCAGAGACATATTTGGAAGCTAGCTGTAGCTGGCTATGATGTTAGGATAGCAAGAGATAATGTTGGGACAGGATCTGGATTTCAAACAAGGGTTAATACATGTTTTAAGGCTCTTTTAATTGTCAAGCTAAAATTGGTTTTGCCTCTCTTCAGCATTTATTGTATGTTGCATTGACTGTATACTTTCCAATTATGTTAGTGTGTTGAAATCTGGCATGTCTGTTACAGGGGTCTATCAACCAGCTTTTGTCTCACTGCCCTGAATATTAGAAAACCTTGATTCTCTGAAAAAAGCTCGAAAGTGCTGGAAGAAGTAAGTTAGGCTTTAAGCAGAAGCAAAAAGGTAGTGGGCTTGGTTATTGCTGGTATAACAGCTTTAATTCCATTAATTGATAGCACCACTGCTTCTGTAATAGTATTGGAGTTATTAATAAGGAGTTAAGACAACTATTTTTGTTAACCATCTAGCAAGAAAAAATATTACTAATGTATTGAGTATACAAAAGGATTTATATAGATATCTTGGACCAACGAATGATGCTCTATATCCCATTCAAATTATCTGAAAGAGGTTCAGGGTTCAAGAGTTAAGACCCATTCCAAGTGTCATGACAAATATCATTGGAGTAGTGTTACTTTTGAAATTCACAATGATTGTAATTATAATTAAAAAAAAAAAGTTTGAAGACACCTTTAGGATATTTGGCATAATCCTAACACCTCTCTGGGTGTGTCAACTTTGCATAGTGAGATTATGAGTTTAAAAAATGCTACTCTGTTGACCTTTGATGTTGCAGATAATGTCGATAAAATTATCCATGGCTTGAGCTCAGTATTTCCATTTTAGACAAACCTCAGGAATGGCATATATAGCTTGACCAGGCTAGCCCTTCTTGTCCTGGGAATACTTTTATTCCTGCTCATTGTGTTAAAGCTTATCTTTAACAACATCAACATGTTGTCAGCCAAAGTACATGGCTTAAACCTGAAAATGGACCCACAGACAGAGTTATTAAATTAACAGGCTGGCAAGCCAAGGATGGGTAAGATTCTGCCCAGAGCCTTACCAACCTAAGACAGCAGTGCATTGCCTTTGATAATACATATTCCATGATGGGTAAGGAAGGCATTCTTTTCAGAACAACCTAAGACAGGATCAGTCTTGTTAATGAAATAAAAAATGAAGAGAAGTAGAGAGCCTTTGAGGCTCCTTGGCAAGAAGCTGACATGGGCCAAGGACCAGGAATGGGGCTGCTTGACAGGAATATGACATTGGCCAAGGACAAGGAAGTAGGCTTCAAGCAGGAATATGACATTAGACTAGAACAAAGAAGTAATTTCAGGTAGGAGTCTAAATCATAGGCTACAACAAAGAAATAATCTCAGACAGGAATCTAAATATTAGGCCAGAACAAAGAAGTAATTTCAGACTAGAATCTAAATTTTAGGCTAGAACAAGGAAATAGGCTTCAGACATGAAAATGACCTTGGGCTAGGATAGGGAAGTAGGCTCAGCTACTTTGGTCATCCTAATAAGTCTTTAGCAACAGTGATCACGAGAGAGTTCAGGTAATTGAGTTTGATGCCTTGCCTTTTCTTTGACTATTTGTGTTTATTGTATTGCTTGTTCCTTGACTATTTGCATCTATAGTATTGCTAGACCCTCAACCTAGAACTGAACTTAATACATGCATGTAATCAAAATGGTATAAAATCCTAAAGAAAAAGGGGGTATAGGGGGTTCTAGGAAGGAGAAATGGGATGACATCTGTATTGTAAATAAATAAAATATCTAATAAAAATACTTAAAGACTTATACCTAATGAATTATCATAAGTAGATTAGGCTTATTTTTGATTTTAAAATATATATATATATATATATATATATATATATATATATATATATGATTTGATACTTTTTCAGGCTTTCTAATTGCAATTACTTTAACAAGGAAAACAATTAAAAATGTAATTAGTTATAGCCTATATTATCTTTCCATGCTTGGTGTTCCATATCAGATTAAGATAGATAAAACTTGCTATTACAGTAAAAAATTTGAGATGTTTTGTTAACAATTTAATATTACCCATGTTACTGAAATTCCTTGTAATCCTCAAGGACAAGGTATTGGAGAACAGATATTGTGGAACTTTGAAATAGTGTCTTCATTACTCTCTGAGTGTGGGAGGATCGGCTACTGGCACTTCTGCCCTGATTTTACAAGAACTCTGAAAAATTGCCTTTTAAAACAAAAGAGGGGGAGCTACATCCCCAGAAGGAGTCTTCCAGAAATAGTCTCCATCATGCCTTGTTTGTTTTTAATTTTCTAAACCTGAAAGCTCATGACAAGTCTGCTGCTGATTGCCTTTGGCATGCTGAGACCAATAAAAACTATGCCACAGTTATCTAGAAGGACCTTCTTACCTTCAAATGGAATGGCCTGGACCCAGTTCTAATATAAGCCTAAGGCTTGATAAGACTGTTTGATACCAACAAAGGTACAGCTAAATGACTGCCAAAAGATTAATTTAATAAATAGATACCCCCACAAAGCCAGGCCCAACTATAAATAAGATAAATAACAATTGACATCCAGGGAAGAGAAACCTCCCTGAGAATTTCCGTTGTTTTCCTTTTCAGGTAAAAATGAATCACCTATGGTGTTTGCAGTTGTAAGTTCTAATCTTGATCCTAACCTCAGAACTTACACTACTCAGACCTTTGATGGGCTATTGACAAGGACATCAAACTGCCAGACTGACATCACTAATCTGAAGAAATTCCTCTTTTTGCTGTCTGAAGTGATCTCCAAAAATTTCAAAGAACTTTATTGGACTTGATTTACTGTTTTATAGTAGAAAAGACTGTGTACAGCCCTAGACTGTGTAAATCTCTTAAAGAAGAATATTGCTTTTACATAGATAAGACAGGAATGGTTAAAGGAAACATGAAAAAGGTCAAAGGAGGCCTTCAGAAAAGACAGAAAGAGAGAGAGAAAGATGAGAGCTGGTACAAGAATTGGTTTTCAACCTCTCCATGCTTGTCAACCCTACTTCCTACCATTTTGGGACCATTAATTGGGTTACTTCTGCTTATTTCTTTTGGTCCCTGGGCCTTAAATAGGCTGACTAACTTTGTGAAACAACAGATAGGTAATTTGATATCAAAACCTATTTAGATACATTATCATAAGTTAGCTATGGAGGACCACGAGACTCAAGACGAGGTTGTTACTCTATCCAGGGTGTTCCCAAAACCCATTTCACACAACCTAAAAGAGGGGACTTCTGCCCCTAGACCAAGCAGAGTGGGACCACCCAGAACCCCCTCTGACTGGTAATCTAAATTCTTGCTTAGGCTGTGAGGCATCATAAATAAACACGGCCAGGGATTATAAATAAAAATTAAAATATCTTTTTGGGCTCCCTGAGGGACAAGCCTGACTTCATAGGGGTTGATGTCAAAAATATCCCCTCTCCAGGAAAAAGACATCAGGACGGGTATGGCCTTCATGCCTCACTGAACAATGACAGGAGGACCAGAGCCATTACAAGGTCCTCTTTAATTACTGGAGGTCAGGCCTCTATCTCTGCCTTTGCAAGACTGGAATCACCATGGTCCTTCTATACTTGGAGAAGAGAGGAGATTTCAGGGGCAGCCCTGCTTATACACTGAAGACCTAAAATCAGCCATAGGCCTATAATCAGCATTAGGCCTGATATACATGCCTGCTAACACAAAGTCTTGGGGCTCTGTGGAAAAATACTGAAACAGATAGCTATAAGATATTGTAAACAGGCAGCTTTGGTGGAAATTTACCAGCCTGGATAAGAACAACTAGTCATAGGTCTTGTGGATAGTCATAGACCTTGTGGATATGTAGCCTTGGTGGATAGTACCACCTTAGATAAGGACAAGTGAATCATAGGCAGAGTCATAGTGACATGTTTCCTGAACCTTCACCCAGCCAATACCCTGTTCTGGAAGATATCTGTACTCCCTCTGAACACCTATGCTCCTGTGTCATCCCCTTCCCCACATCTTGCCTTTTTGTGTATATAACCCCTTTGTGAAAAAGTAAAATCAACAGTTTGATCAGACTATAAAAAAAGAAGGAAGGAAGGAAAGAAAGAAAGAAAGAACAAAAGAAAGAAAGAGAAAGAAAGAAAGAAAGAAGGAAAGAAAGAAAGAAGGAAAGAAAGAAAGAAAGAAAGCTGTCTGTCATGGAGCTCAACCATCTAGTATCTTCAATTTTAGTTGCTGTGTTAATGTGGGCTTTTGTTTTATTTATTTATTTTTTAGTTACTGGGGCTTGTATTCTGAGCCTTGTACATACTAGACAGGTGTTCTGTCACTGAGTTATATCCCCACTCCTGACTGAGATATAAATAAAAAGCTGAAATAATTTTACCTTCTATCTCTATAGTTGTATGTACTTGAGAAAGATTTTTTTTCCTTCTCTCAACTCTTGGATTCATGAATTTAGAAGGAGTCCTGGTTCTCAGAGGAAAGACTCTACCTCATAGGTACCCAGGAGTCCATTATAGCTGTTGCTTAGAAACCTTAAGCTCTTTATAACCACCAAGCAGCAAACAAGAAATAGAGTCATCCTGTTCATAAGAGTAATTGGCCCTAATAGCAAGATTGAGAGCTGTTTTCACCTATTGGAGTAGTGAGGGATATGTTTGGCATCTAATAAACACTTGAATATCTCTTGATAAACCCTTCAACAATTTTAATGTTAAGGGACAACTACAGCATTTGAGATCTGAGAAAGGCAAAGTTACCAGGCCCTCACCTCATAATCAACACGAGACAGGGTGGAGGGGACTTGACTGCAGCATAATGAGCAGTTGAGATCAGCACCTGGTAACTTCTGCTGAATGGAACAGCAGAGAAGAAGGACATCTTGGAGCAGTTCTAGACTAGAGACAAGAGACCAAGATGGAGACTCTGCTTTCATTCCCATCCTCTCCCTCATACTTTCTCATGGAAAAGATTCCTGTGAGCTCCTGCAGGAACTGACTCCAGAATTAATAAGCGATCTAAGCACCAGAAAGTATAGGCATTAGTAGATGCTGTGGTGCCCCACCTCGATAGCCCCTTGGAACTGGAGAGCTTATTTTCCCACAGCTACCACATGACATAGAAACTTTGTGGGAGAAGAAAGCAGCCTTCTCGAGGCTGGTCCTTTGCTAGGTTGCATTCAATGGTTTGTTGATGCAGAGGCACAAGGGGTTCATCCCTTTACCCCAACTTGGCATCATTAAGAATGGCAACTTCAGCCTTAGAACATCTTGAGGAATTGCTGCAGTTTTTCTAAGAGTAATACAACCCAACTTTTCCCTTGCCTCTGTCCTGCTTCCATCTCTTCCCTCAAAACATACAAGCTCAAGAACTTTCCCAGGTAAATCACCTGCATGCAGTTTTACCATCTTTAGTCACCTTCTTTGGGGACTCCAACAACTCACATCAAATTACAATTGAGCCCAGGAGGAGGCAGTAGCAATGGAGCCAGAAAAGAATTAAAAACAAAGAAACATATGTTAAGGAGGAACAGATCATTAGCCATTGGGTGCAGGAGTAAAGCATGGTTATGACTTAGCTATAATCACCTGTCCATCTTGGAGGGCTGGGATGCCAATGGTACATCCATTAAGATGAATAATAAAGAGTATCAGCATAGTTTTAGGAAGAAAAATGACCAGATTCTTTTTAAACATTTTCATTATATACATAGAGAAAAATACAACAACATAATATATGCAAAGTTATTTAGCTAAATCATATGAAATTGACATTTTATAGGTCAAAATGGTTAAATATTTGGAAATTCAAAGGAATTGGCCTAATAATTAAATATTGGCTTCTACATGGGAAAATTTAGTATTTTTATTAAGACATATATAGGCCATATAAGATTTTAGAAGGGTAATATCTGTCAGATTCAAAAGATAGTCTTTTGGCTAATGATATATCATTTATATTTAAGCTTCTGAAGCAAGAGCATAAGTCACATATTATTGCTTTAAGACACATTAGAGGATCTTGATGAGATTGGGAACTTTGATTTACATCAATTTTCTTGTAGAAGTTGAGACATAATTGCCCTAAGTAGAGCGTGGAAAGGTCACAGACAGCTTAATTTCTATGCCAAAGCTTTCTAAAATATGCCATTATCTGTCATAGGAAAAATCTGAGGACAAATTTGGCTTCCTAGTGGGACTTGTTGTCTATCAACAGGCTTGTTTGCAGAACTCAAACAGTCTGTGTGCAGATCTGTGTCTAGCTAGGGAGCAGTCCTGCAACTTTACCAAGAGCAGAATGTATACCTGGCATTATGGCTTGGCTTGGTGACAGTTTTAGCATGTATCCTGGCTAATATATGCATGCAAAGATGGATTCAAAGTTTCATTTGGAGAGTTAGTGTAATCAAAGTAAGATAAATATCAGTTTGACTGATGATATGTCAAACTACTGACAAGGAAAGATAGATACATATAAGGGTAAATACATCCAACATGAGAAACAACCGCCACAGTCTTTAAGGTTAATGTAGGTCTCAGGACAGAGGCTGGAGCACCATGCTTCAGAGATATGGAGACAACTAATAATTCAGGCAGCAGCTGGAAAGAACTAAGTTTTTCTGAAGTAACAATGGCAAAACAACAACCAAATAACAAAAAATCCAACCCACAAAAATTTCTATAGCTTAAATCCACAAAGTTCCAGGTCATATTACAGGTCCATTGTGCCATATTTAAGATAGGCCTCTGCTCATTAATATGCTCACTCCAGTCCAAGATGAATAACCCAGACATCAGCCAAAGGGAATAGACAGAGTGATGGGCCGTTCACTGACCTCTTAGGTATAAGTCCACAATAACACCCATGCCTTTTGCTTTCCTACTCAGGCTTGTCTGATGCAAGTTCAAGATCACAGATAACTCTAAGAGAAGAGGAAATATGAATGCACAATGTAACCAGAGTAGGAGGAAGTGGGAATGAAAATTTTTGATGAGAGGCACTAACAACAAACTACGGTTCCTGTTTCGTAATCTGTATTGAGATAAAAGAATGGCAGTGTTGGAAGAGGTAGTTGCAGAAATGATAGCAACCTAGGATAGAGCACATAACACACAATGACTGTAGCCAGATGAAGGACATGGATAAGGAGTTGATATTTCAGGTGCACAATAGATTTTCTTTTTTGCTAGAAATATGAGAGAAACCACTTTTCCAGCATAGAAGCATAGCTCCTCAGGTTTTGCTGTACACCTAACCCTTTAAAAAGTTATCGTGACTATATTTTAATGACAATGTACAACTAACACATCGTTAAGAAGAAAATAAACCAGTTTAAGACTAAAACAAAATCAGCATCTTCGAAGACAATAATTCATCAAATCATTGATCCTTGGTAATGATGAGTGAATCCCAGGATTTCCACTTGTCTCCAGGGAACCTCATTTGACTAACTTACTGGCAGGAGCTCCCTTGCTGATTAAGATAGAATTTTAAAATATACAAAAAATTTACTTTATGTTTTGACCTTTATTAAAAGGAATCCTTTTTTATGAATTCTATATTTCTGTTGTTTTTTTTTAAAACTAGAGTCTATACATATGGTCATGGTTTATCAATACAACCATACAGCTGATCTTCAGGCACAATATTAATTTGTATAGATTTACTATAGATTTACTATAGATTACAACTGCCACAAAGATGCAAAGGGAATCAGTGGATCTAATGTAGCCACAGTGCCGACTCTGTGAGAAGAAGATCACTCTGCAGGAAGCTGGGAGATGATCACTCTGCTGGAAACTACTAGGAAGGATCACTCTGCAGCAGCCTGCTCAAACATTGTCACAAAACAGAAGATGTTTTCGGTTTTCTTCATATTTTATTTATGAATACGAATTATTTGAAAGCAAAACTATATGTGTTGGCTTATTGGCAATTCTGCTAGGCTCCTCCCAGGGACATAAGCAAAAGCTTAGGTCAAAAGCTTAGGTCATCATGTGCAGTCATAAAAGGACTGCTTGCTGCTTTCTCTCTCTCTCTCTCTCTCTCTCTCTCTCTCTCTCTCTCTCCTCTTCCTCATCCTCCTCCTCCTTTTCCTCTCCCTGTCTCTCCCTCTGTCTCTGTCTCTGTCTCTCTTTCTCTCTATGTTCCCCGATTTCTGTTCTTCACTGTCCCCTTTCTCTCCTCACCTTTCCTTATCTCTGACTTTTTTCCTGGTGGTGCCAGGCACCTTGAAACACTGGTTAAAGCACTCAATCTGCTCTACCTTTGAAACTTCAACTAGTAGGTTAGCATTTACATTCCCTGGCATATTTTCTAGACAGACTCGGATAATTCAGACAGGTACAGAATTCAAGCAGCCATCAGCTTTACCTGTATGTTTTTTCTTCAAGTTTAGAGTAGTTTTGAGCTTTTCTACTTTCTTTTGAGTATTTTTGCTTTTTCTATGACTCATAGAATATTTGGAAGGGTGTTATTTAACTCCAAAATATGTGAGGATTTTTCCAAATACATTTTGCTCCTGATTTCTAGTTTGATTCTATTATACCCAGAGAACACAGTCTATTCAATTTTAATCCTTAATTTAATAGGAATTGTTTAATGGATCCATTTCTGGTCCATCTTGGCGAATGTTCCATTTGTGCTTGAAAAGAATGTTTATTGTTATATAAGTGCTCCAACCTAGTGGAGAGTAGTATTTAAATCTTTGATGTCTTCTTGGTTTTATGTCTTCTATGCCCTGGGGAGAACTGCAGAAGACCTAAAGATGAGGGCTTGTGGTTTCATCATATCTCCATTTAATTCACTATTTTGGCTCTTAGAAAATGTGGATCTGGATAGATTAAAGTAGATTGGTATAAATTAAACCAAGTAGTCCAACTAGTCCAAGTAGCAGCAAAACTTTAATTTGTTGAGTGTACAGATCTCTCTCTCTCTCTCTCTCTCTCTCTCTCTCTCTCTCTCTCTCTCTGCCTTCCTCCTTCCATCCCTCCATCCCTCCATCCCTCTTTCCCTCTCATTCCTTCATTCTGTCTCCTGACTCCCTGTCTGCCTCTATCTCTCCCATATGTCCTCACTCTTACACTCTCCCCTCCCTCAATAAACCACTTACAGGAGATCTGTTGTATGGGGTAAGTTCTCCTAGGCAAACCTTGGCATGGCCTGCCAAGGGTATCCCCTACCCTCCAACCCTCAACCCCAATTGCATTTTATTCTACCATCAGGCATTCATGTGGTGCTCAGACTCACATGAAGGCAAAGCATCCGTACTTGTAGAACAAAATGAAGTTGTAGTTGTTGTTTCAGAATTTTATCAGCATACATTAATATCCTCCAGGTGCATGGAATGAAGCCTAATCTGGAAAATCTATCTATTTAAAAATCTCTATCAGAAGCTGGGTGTGGTGGCACATATCCTTAATACCAGTATTTGGGAGGCAGGTAGATCTCTGTGAGTTTGAGGCCAACCTGGTCTACATAGCAAGCTCCAGATCAGTCAGGACACATACGGAAACCTTGCTTCAAACAATCAAACAAAACTATCAGAAAAGAAAATCAGAAACAGTTTGTATTTATATGAGATAAGCTTCTATGATTCATTACATTTCTAGGTTAACATTTTGTTTTTCTTTTTGAGGGTACTGAGGAGCAACTACAGGACCCAGTGCACTCTATGCAAACACCTTTAGCATCAAATTACACCCATAGCTACTAGGTTAACTTTTATACCTCTTATCACATTTTCTAGACAGACATGGACAAATGAACACACCAAAACATCACATTAATACAGTACATTTCTGATATTATATTATACCAACCAGACAGCACAAATGTAAGAAGATACTAGGAGTCTAGTCTATACTAGTCTATATGAAGATGCATGCTGGGGTGTAGCTAAGTGGGAGGTCACATGCTTAGAACTTGCAAGGCACTGGTTCAATCACCAGCATATATATTTTTAAAAGAAGCATATTCAGGATCCTTCTGGTTTCCATCTGTGTCAGGAGCTGATCCTGTGTCACAGTACTCCATACACAAATACCACTGGGAGAGAGCTGGTCTCCCAGGAGTGCTGGCACATCTGTGAGCACAGGTAACACTGCCACGTCTGCTCAAATTCCTGGACCAAGAGGGACCCACCCAGAGCCATCAAAACACAGGGACCAAGGAACAGCCAGGGACAGGATCATTCTGGTTTCTGTCTGCACCTGGAGCTGACCCTGTGCCACACCTCTCCATACCCAAATTCCTTCTGAAGAGAGCTGGTCTCCCAGGAGTGCTGACACACTTGCTTGCAGGAAGGACAAGCCACAGTCAGAGACAGCAAGACCATTAACACCAGAGATATCCAGATGGTGAGAGGCAAGGGCAAGAACATAAGCCACAAAACCATGGCTACTTGGCATCATCAGAACCCAGTTCTTCCACCACAGTGAGCCCTGGATATCCCAACATACCAGAAAACCAAGGCTCTGATTTAAAGTCACATCTCATGATGATGATAGAGGACTTTAAGAAAGACATAAATAACTCCCTTAAAGAAATGCAGGAGAACACAGGTAAACAGGTAGAAGCCCTTAAAGAGAAAAAAAAACAAAAAAACAAAAAAACAAAAATCCCTTAAAGAATTACAGGAAAACAGAACCAAACAGGTGAAGGAATTGAATAAAACCATCCAGGATCTAAAAATGAAATAGAATCAATAAAGAAATCACAAAGGAAGACAACCCTGGAGATAGAAAACCTAAGAAAGAGTTCAGGAAACATAGACACAAGTATCATCAACAGGACACAAGAGAGAGAAGAGAGAATCTCAGGTGTAGAAGATACCATAGAAAATATTGACACAAGAGTCAAAGAAAATGCAAAATGTGAAAAGTTCCTAACCCAAAACATCCAGGGAATTCAGGACACAATGAGAAGACAAGACCTAAGGATAATAGATATAGAAGAGAGTGAAGATTCCCAACTTAAAGGGCCAGTAAATATCTTCAACGAAATTATAGAAGAAAACTTCCCTAACCTAAAGAGAGAGATACCCATAAACATACACGAAGCCTATAGAACTCCAAATAGATTGAACCAGAAAAGAAATTCCTCTCATCACATAATAGTCAAAACACCAAATGCACAAAACAAAGAAAGAATATTAAAAGCAGTAAGGGGAAAAAGTCAAGTAACATATAAAGGCAGACCTATCAGAATTACACCAGACTTCTCACAAGAGACTATGAAAGCTAGAAGATCCTGAACAGATGTTATACAAACCCTAAGAGAACGCAAATGCCAGCCCAGGCTACTATACTCAGCAAAACTCTCAATTACCATAGATAGAGAAACCAAGATATTCCATGACAAAACCAAATTTACACAATATTTTACAACAAATCCTGCCCTACAAAGGATAATAGAAGGAAAACTCCAACACAAGGAGAGAAACTCCAACATAGAAAGAAGAAAGTAATCTTCTTTCAACAAACCTAAGAGAAGATAGCCACACAAACATAATTCTACCTCTAACAACAAAAATAACAAGAAGCAACAATCACTATACCTTAATATCTCTTCGCATTAATGGACTCAATTCCCCAATAAAAAGACGTAGACTAATAGACTGGGTATGTAAACAGGACCCAGCATTTTGTTGCATATAGGAAATGCACCTCCGTTTCAAAGACAGACACTACCTCAGAGTAAAGGGATGGAAAACAATTTTCCAAGCAAAGGGTCCCAAGAAACAAGCTAGAGTAGCTATTCTAATATCAAATAAAATTGGCTTTCAACCAAAAGTTATCAAAAAAGATAAGGAAGGATACCTCATACTCAACAAAGGAAAAATCTACCAAAGAAGAACTCCCAAGTCTGAACATCTATGCTCCAAATGCAAGAACACCCATATTCAAAAAAGAAGCTTTACTAAAGCAAAAGGCACACATTGCACCTCACACAATAATAATAGACTTCAACACCCCACTCTCATCAATAGACAGATCATGGAAACAGAAACTAAACAGAGACACAGTAAAACTAACAGAAGTTATCGACCAAATAGATTTAACAGATATCTATAGAATATTTCATCCTTAAACAAAAGAATATACCTTCTTCTCAGCACCTCATGGTACCTTCTCCAAAATTGACCATATAATCAGTCACAAAACAGGCCTCAACACATACAAGAAGATTGAAATAATCCCATGCATCCTATCAGATGACCATGGACTAAAGCTAGTCTTCAATGCAACAAAAACAATGGAAAGCCCACATACACATGGAAACTGAATAGCACTCTACTCAATGATAACTTGGTTAAGGAAGAAATAAAGAAAGAAATTAAAGACTTTTTAGAATTTAATGAAAATCAAGGCACAATGTACCCAAACTTATAGGACACAATGAAACCAGTGCTAAGAGGAAAACTCATAGCTCTGAGTGCTTCCAAAAGAAACTGGAGAGAGCATACACAACAGCTTAACAGTACACCTGAAAGCTCTAGAACCAAAAGAAGCAAATACATTCTAGAGGAGTAGATGGTAGGAAATAATCAAATTCAGGGCTAAAATCAACCAAGTAGAAACAAAAAGAACTATACAAAGAATCAACAAACCAGGATATGGTTCTTTGAGAAAAATCTTTCTTTCTTTCCTTTTCTTCTTTCCTTCTTTCTATCTTCCTTCCTTCTCTTTCTTTCTCTCTTTCTTTCTTTCTTTCTTTTTTTTTTTTTAATCAAATATAGTCTAACAGGAGTTAAACTGGAAAGGGAAACTTCAGTTGAGAAAATTTCTCCATCAGACTGCCTAGTAAGTAAAAGATCATTGAGTATTTTCTTGACTGATGATTTACTATTGCAAGTGCCATCCCTGAACAGCTAGAATAAGAAATTTGTCTGTACAAGATAGTAATTCTATTTCATCATGATCTCTTCTTCAGTGCCTGACTCCAAGTTCATGTTTGGTTTCCTGATTACCATTCATAATCTATTGTAAGATATGAGATGAAATAAACTCTTTCCTCTCAAAAAAATTTTTTTATTGCTTGGTAGTTTTTCCTATCATCATTTGTTTGGTGTGGTTGGTTTTACTGTGTCTCTCTTTAGTTTCTGTTTCCATGATCTGTCCATTGATGAGAATGGGATGTTGAAGTCTCCCATTATTATTGTGTATAACGTGTGCCTTCAGATTATAGAAAATTAGCATGCTTAATTTTAAAAATTGCTGTTTGAGTTGGTGACTTGGGTTTCATTAAAAATAAATCTTGCTCTACAAACTCATTGCTTCATAGAGGACCCAAGTTTTGTTTCCATCACCCAGCTGAAGAATTACAACCATTTATAATTCCAGTTCCAGGGTATCTAGTCCACTAGGCCTCTGAGAACACACACACACACACACACACACACACACACACACACACACACACA
>JANHMN010000001.1:151822016-151874529 GCA_030674055.1 Rhabdomys pumilio
TACCCTTTATATAGCAGATATACCCTTTATATAGCAGATATACCCTTTATATAGCCCTTTATATAGCTTTATATACAGCTTCACACTGTGAAACACTACTGTGTGTCATGGTCACCACTGGCCACTGCCAACGAGGACTGCATTTTCTTTTACAAATAGAACACTTGCTCTTTTAATTTCATGTAAGTTACAGGGATTGATGAAGATCTCAGGTAGAAGATAGGTTATACATTATGTGCATTGAGAAGAAGATAAAGACCCTAGTGGGCAGGGTGGTCATTTCCACATGGTTCTGGGTGAGAGTAAGAAAAATATATATATATAATTATATCCATGTCTCCAATAAGACATGAGTTGCTCATGGATTTACAGAGTGTTTGGTAGCTCCATTAGGAACTCTCCTTTGTTAGCCAGCTGTGTTTATTCAGGGATTCTCAATTAGTGTGCCTTTTAAAATGGTTGCTTGGTGAGGAAAAACTTAAAGGACTTCCAAAGTGAAATTTCTATCTGACTCAGAGAACACCAGTATGTTTTAAAGTGAATGAGAAAACCATCACTCTGAAAGGGCAAAGATGGACCCTAAAAAGCAGCACGTACCTTTCTTTGAGCAAGATGGCCTAAGTGGTCACATCATATCCACACATACTATGAATGAGAACCATTGGGAGAACAATCTAAACAAGAAAACACCAAAAGCACAGCCAAAGAACAAGCGCCAAACAGCAAGGGGGAAGCCTGAAGAGATATCAGAAATAGAATAGAAGGCACAGACTGTGCAAAAACAAACAAACAAACAAACAAACAAAGTGAGCCACAGAAGTAAATGTGTCAATGTGACATAGTATCTGGTAATTTTAAAGAAACGGAATAAAATCCCAAAATTCATTACACTTACACGGATTTATACAAAAGATGGCCAATATCTAGTGAAAATGGTTCTACATGGACACTATAATAGTGTAGAGTATATTGTATCTTAACAGAAATATGACTATAAATAAAACCTGAAGCCGACAGGTGGACGGTTTAAGAGATGGGGTGAATTAGGATTCTGCTAAAACAAAGCAGTAGAGACAGGATTAAAAGACACACTCAAGAGCAGGGAGTCTCCACCTTCCTAATGCTGAGATTCAGTTCCTCACGTGGTAATCCCCCAACCACAGAGTTCTCTGCTACCTCATAACTGTAATTTTGCTACTGTTATGAACTGTAGCATTGATGTCTGTGTTTCCTGATGGTCTGAGGTGACCCCGTGAAAAGGTCTTTCACTGTCACAGGGGTCGCGACCCACAGGTTGAGAACTACTACTTAAGAGCCTCCTCATAACGTGCACTTAAATTCATGATAACTTCCTTACCAACACTTACCTCCTCCCCCCTGCCCCTGAACTAGTGGATTTTCAAACTAGGAATTTCCTTTTTGGAAATATGTGCTGAGTATCTGACCCAAGAAGGCATGAGTCATGTCTCTAGTTCTCTTTTCAGAAAGCTAGGCATCTCCTTGATCCCTCTCTTTGGCTGCATGCCTCAAAGACGAGGAAGAAATGTCTACCTTCCTACTTCCAAATAAGCCATAAGGAAGTTTTAATTGGATTTTTATTAAGCCCATGTGTTTGGATTCTGTGCTTTAGGTGCTGAGTATTCTACAAAGTTCACATACAGAGCCTTGGTCTCTGGAGTTGAGAAGTGCTGGGTACCTTTAAGAGCAGAGTCTAGTGGGAAATCTTTACATTACTATTTTTTAAATATTTATTTACATCCCAAATGCTGCCCCTCCTTATCCTTCCTCACAGAGACCCTCCCTGTATGCCCCTCCCCTTCTTCTTTGAGAAGGTGGGGTCCCCCTGGATACCCTCCCCCCCATCTTGGTGACTCATTAGGCACATCCTCTCCCACTGAGGCCAGACATAGCAGCCCTCTTGGGGAAGGAATACCACAGTCAGGCTACAGCTTTGGGGAGAGCCTTCTAGTTGTTGGGGGGCCCACATGAAGGCTGAGCTGTACATCTAATACATATGTACCAGCGGCCTCATTCCAGTACATGTGCGGTCTTTGGTTGGTGGCTCAGTTTCTGAGAGCTCCCAGAGGTCCAGGTTAGTTGACACTGTTGGTCTTCATGTGGGGTTCCCATCCCCTTTAGGGCCTCAGTCCTTCCTCCCAACTCTTCTATAAGAGTCCCTGACCACTGTCCCACGTTTGGCTGGAGATATCTGTGTCTTGTTTCAGTCAGCTGCTGGACAGAGCCTCTCAGACAACAGTTATACTAGGTTCTTATCTGCAAGCATAACAGAGTACCATGAATAATGTCAGGGATCGGTGCTTGCCTATGGGATGGGTTTCAGGTTGAGCTGGTTATTGGTTAGCCATTTTTTTCAGTCTGTGCATCATTATCCTAGTATTTCTTGTAGACAAGTCCATTTGGAGTTGAAAGTTTTGTGGATTAGTTGATGTTTTTGCCCCTTCACTGAGAGTCCTGCCTGACTGTAGGAGGTGACCTCTTCGGGTTCCCACTGTTAGGCATCTAAGCTAAGGTCACCATGCTGGCAGGGCTGATGTCTCTGGAGGCCTGAGCAAGTGTCCTGAGTGGAGTGGTAGTGGCGTATTCTCAGGCCTAGGCTAGTCAGGAAGATGGCGGCTGATTAAGAACAAGCCAGATTAGATGCCGCTGTTTTAAAATATAAAACACTCTAAGAATAAACAGGGCTGGCTAAAGTAGTTTAGCAATAGAGTATTTCCCTAGCTGGGGTGTGGCCCTTGGTTTAATCTTAACATTACAGAAAACAATAACAACAAAGGACTGAACCTTTATATTTGTGTCTGTGGGTGTGTGTGTACCTTGAACCTGTTTGTTAAGGAATATTGTTTTATTTTATTTTTCTTAAAGAGGACTCTCAAGTTATGAAAGTTGCAGGACCATATGGTTTCTGTGAGTTAATCACCTGAGATTTCAAGATCCAATCACCTACTTCTGAGGAGTGTTCACTGGGGATTCAGGGCAATAGAAATGATTTAAATGCCTGCTTTTAGTTAGATGACTGAAAACATTTTTGTTATCATCTAGACATATGTTGATGTTGCAACTGATAAAGATAAAGACTAATGACTTCCTTACCCATAGGGATATAATGAAACTACTGAAAGACTAGGGGAAGAAACCTCAAAGACTGAGAGATCTTCGAACACAGTACATGTCATGCCAGTGTAAAGAATTACTTCAAGGAGAGGGTGGAGTAATGGACAGGAAGACTTAATGCAGGATTTAGTAACATTATAGAATGAAATCGTTTTGTAAGCATTTAAACACTCGATTAATCAAAGGTTGTTTACTATAAGATACTTATTAAATTATTTTCAATATAAAAGCACAAATATTAATATAGTATTGCTTAAGACAGGATGAGATGATCCCATGTGCAGTCACCAAAGGTAGACGCTGATGTGGGTGTCAGGAAGAATATGCCGATAAGAGCCTGATATAGCTCTCTCCTTAGAGGTCTACCAGATTCTGACATAATCAGATGCAGATGCTCACAGCTAACCATTGATCTGATCAAGGGGTTCCCAATGGAGGAGTTAGAGAAAAGACTGAAGGAGCTGAAAGGGTATGTGGCCCCATGGAGAGAGCAATAATATCAACCAACTAGAGCTCCTAGGGTCTAAACCACCAGCCTGGGAGCACATAGGGAGGGACCCATGACTCCATCTGTATATGTAGGGGAGGATGGCCTTGTTGGGCATAGGTAGGAGAGGAGATCCTTGGTCCCATGAAGGCTGAACACTGAGGGGGGGGTAATTTGAGGGTGGGGAGGTGGGATTGGGGGGTAGGTGGGGGCACATCCTCATAGAAGCAGAAGGGGGGATGGGATAGGGGGTTTCTGGGTGGTGGGAGGAATGGGGTAAGGGGATAAAATCTGAAATGTAAATATAATATCCAATAAAAAATTAAAAAAGACACCCTCCCCCCCAAAAGACAGGATGAGATGACTCAGTAGGTAAAAGTATCTGCCTCTTAAGCTTCTTGATCTGAGTTTGATCCTTGTAACTCCTGTAAAGTGGAGAAGGAAAAAAAAAGACTCAATAAAATGTCTTCTGACCTCTACACATACATTTTAGTATGGCTCTGTGCAATACACACACACACACACACACACACACACACAAATACATGCATGCGTACACATACACACATGCATATACACACACACTACTACTACTGTTACTACTAATAATAATTTTTAAAAATTAAAAAGAGGCAGATTCAGAATTAATGTTTTAACGAAGGGCAGTTTTCAATATTTTTAAAACTTTGTTGAGAAAAAAATTAGCAAACACACATTTCCTACATACAAGGAGATGGCTGAAGTGTAGGAATTAATTATAACTGAGAGTCACTCTGAGGAACAAATGGAAGTCAATATTAAAGGCTGATATAATTATTATTCAGATGGAACCTTTGAAGCAAGAAGGAAACTAAATGTTACTCAGTATAATTATGGGGCTGGGGAAACACCAAGGTATCTTAGCAATTATGACGGCTATAGTCAGTTCCTAATTTAGGGTTGTTTCTTGGAGGAAGTATTTTTCAGTTTTGCAATGGCATTAAAGCAACACATACCCAATAGAAACTGGATATTTTAGTTTAACTTAAAATTTGAATTTTTGTTTTTTTCTCAGGGGAATAACACATGGTACCTGCTTGTGATGATCCTGGGCAGTGACAACAAGCCACGGCTCCCAGCCCTGTGATCCTGTGAGTAAATTACTGTGACCTACAACATATGGTGTTGCTAAGATATTCTGTAGATTAGGTGGCAGTGTTTGTGAATTTTCCTGGGGAGATGGAAAAAAAATACATCTATTCACCAACAGATAAAAGAAACAATTCTGACCAAATCTAGCCTGGTGAGCCACTGAATTTGCTGAGCTACCCTCAGGAGCATTGTGACTCAAAGGCAGGTGCGTCACTAGGAGCTCCCCTGGTCAACAGGCAGCTGTGCCATGGAAGATCTACCCCCCCACCCAGCATGAATAACTCATGAAAAGATGGACCATTAGAGCCCCCTGGGCAACTAATGACCATCTACATCTTCGTGCTGTGCCTCAGTCGTTGCTAACCACTTAAATAGCCTAGGGGGAAGAAGGAAGTTGTGGTCTCATCAACCTTATGATTCCTGTGAGCCCCCAGAGCCCCTCACAGACTCTGGTAGACCTCCCTCATTCCTCCAACCAGGGGTTCCTCATAACATCTTGTGAGGGTGACCACAGCTGCTGATGCAAGATGTTGTAGCCCAGGACAAACAACTGCAAAACTGATGTATTAAATGCCCTTTCAACTTACACAGTATTTTCAACTTAGAAATTTATCAAAATGTAGTTGTTAACCCCACTGAAAGTTGAGGAGCATACTTTCTCATGTTTGTTTAATATGATAAAAAAGATCATTAAAGGAGGAAAAGGAAGTATTGGGGAAGAGGAGCAGGAGGAGAGAAGAGTGGGGACAAGAATGGTAACGGCAAGGAGTAGTCATGCTTTATGTATGAAATGTCACAACAAAATACAGCCCTAAAAATGTCAGGTATTTGGTGCGGAGGTGTAGCTCAGTGACCCTCCGTGAGGCTTTGGTTCAAGTCCAAATAATGATTAAAAATAAAATACACAAAACTTAAAAATTATGTTTTCATTTGCTGTTCCCTGTTTAATGTATATGTATAATTTTTGTCCTCTTCACTGTTTTAAAATTGGGATAGTATAAGCATCAGTTCAGATGCCTGCAGAAAGAGAAAGTATGAGAAAACATACCTGAAAAACAGCTAACATTGGAGGTTTAAAACCACTGTGCATACGCTCTCATTTCAGCTTGCCATGGTACCCATCTGCCCTCACTTCTGCCATCGTGACATTTGTCTTTGTTACTTTTGTATCACTGTCAAGAGACACCGTAACCAAGGCAACTTATTTAAGAAACCGTTTACTGGGGCTAATGATTCCAGAGGGTAAAAAGCCAGGATTATCATGGTGGAGACCATGGCAGTAGGCGGGCAGGAAGGCAGGCATGGCACTGGAGCAGTAGCTGAGACTTAACGTTTGATCCACAAGTAGGAGACAGAGAGAGAAAGAGCTAACTGGGACCAGTGTGGGCTTTTTGAAACCTCGGAACCTGTCCTGAGTGATACGTATCTTCCAATATGGCAGCGTTTTCTAATCCTTCCTAAATGGTACCACCAGCTGGGGGCCAAACATCAATTATATGATCCCATTGGGGCCATTCTTATTCAAAGCACCACAATACCACATTACTTGCTTAAAACCTGAAAGCCTCAATATACGGTCCTTATTTCAGAGTGCTACATTCTTCCCAACGGTTTCTATTAGATATGTGTGTCACTCAAACAGTCTAAACAAAGATCATCTCAACTGCAACACAGACCTATAAAAATACTGAATTCTGCCCCCTCTGCTGACATCTTCCCTAAGTCTAAGATTCAGGGACTGGGCTCCAGAACTCTGCCTTTTACGTTTTGTTATGTTTTGTTTTGCTTTTGTTTTTTAAGACAAGTTTACCCTGTGTAGACTAACCTGGCCTCAAACTCATAGAGATCTGCCTGCCTCTGCCTCCCAAAGGCTGGGATTAAAAACATGTACCAGCACCGCCTGGTAACTCTTTTATTGGTTATGGTTTCTGAGATGGTCTCCAGCTGTTGCAAAGGGAAATTTCCTTGATAAGAAATGAGTTCTACACTTACATACAAATATAAAGATGAATATTTGGAATGTAGTGTGCTGGTACAGTAAAGTGGTGATTGTAGGTTCTTCTCCAAGACTTTCAGACCTAAACAAAGAGCTACAGGTAACTGAGGAGCGCTAAGAGCAGTAAAGTCTTCTTGAGGGAAGAGCACAGCAACTAACCACTCATTCAATGTCAAATGGTCAGCCCTAAATACATATATAAAAGTAACGTTATACAGACTGAGTAGGTTATACTTAGGAATGTGTAAGATATATACATATATATATATTGATAATATCATATATTCGTGATGTTTATGAATGAAAAAAGAGGTCATGCAAGGAGAGGCATATGGAAGTTTAGAGGGAGGGAGGGGAAGGGGGAAATGGTATAATTATATTGCAATCTCAAAAGTAAAATAAATGAACAAAAACAAGTTAATTAGCACGTGCATGCGCGCGCGCGCGCGCGCACACACACACACACACACACACACACACACACACACCACTGATTCTGCTTATCATTAACAATGGCTTAGCACCATCTTTCCTCATCTAGTTTGTGAGGCTTGAGTAACCACCCATTTCACCAATCATCCTGTCAAATCCTGGGCCTGCTATTCCACTTCAAGCATCTGGCATGAGAGTTTACTTTAAGGCATGGAGGATAGATTTAGGAGGAGGTTGAGTGATAGATGGAGCTAAGGGAGAGAGTTCACTTAGGTGCATGGAAGCTGGAGAGCTGGGCAGCTGGACACAGCACAAACGTACCCTTGAGGTGACCTCCTTTGCAAGGCCCAATTCTTACATGTACCTTCTCTCTTAATACTTAGACATGACCCATTGACATCTATGCTAAACCTCCCTCCTGAAATCTCTCTAGCTTTTTATTAAGGAAGTGCTCACTTCTCTGAGCACCTGGTGTGCTAATCACCAGCTTCTCTACACAGCTCTAGTATCATCAGAGAGAGAGCTTTTCTAGCAGTCATCTTGTTGTGGGACAAACAGTTCCAAAGCAGAAAGCCATAGAACAACAAATGGATCTGGCAATTGGACTGGACTTTTGCAGAGATGTTGGATGGTCAAGGGCTGAGGACGGGGCAGCCAAACATGTATGTCTCTCTCACACAAGTCTCATAGGCTCCCTAAGTGTTCTCACAGAGTCTGCCAGCAACACGGCCTCTGAGATGTCAAGATTTTTTTTTTTTATACAGAAGCTATGAATGTGAAAGTGAGCTGGAATCTTCCTACATTCCTACCTTAGGAATTCTGAAATGTCATTTCTGCTGCGTCTTCCTGTTTAATAACTCTCTAAGGCCAGTGTGCATTGAACAGCAGAAGCACTAAATTATGTCTCTCAGTGAGAGAGGTGACAAAGCACTTGTGGATACACATGGCCCTTTGCTGTAACCTTATAAGCTTCCTGGGTGCACCATGACACAGATTTCAGGATGTGGCTGGTATTTCAGAAGGGTAGTACCCCATGAAGTTGGAAACAAAGAGGGATGATCCACAGCACGACATGATAAATCTGATGGGAGAGCATTCAATAGAGACAGCAAGAACAGACTTCAAACCTCCCTAAAGGGGAGAAAAGATGCTGTCATTGTTCTGTGGAAGGGAGGGGGTCTGAGTCAGTTCTGTGAGACCGTTGAATGGAAAGCAGGGACTACATGGAAATAATGTCAACTGCATTGACAACTCTTAATTGGCTCTCTCCAGCATACGGCACAACACTGAACACAACTGATAGGATTTCAGTGTAGCCAAAATAGCAGTATAAGGTCTACACATTCAACCTTATCTATGTGTTCATGAGAGGGCCAGTCTGGTCTGAAACAGAGCCCATTCCCTTTTACCTGACACACCAATAGAACATATGCAGTCTGTGGCATTTCAGTGGATAATACATTTAATAATAATTTCCCAGAAATGCAAGATGCTGCTAGAGGCAAGTTCCTGACAATACTAAGAAATAATGCAGCTGTTAAGCCAAACAGCTTGCATACCCTGTTAACATTCTCCCCTTTCCCACAATCTATTATCCCCTGTCATACACATCCCTGCAGACTCAGCTTCACTCCCAATTCTTAGGTCAATAGAAACATGAACACTTATATGACTGCCTTCCGAGGCTCAACAATGTTCTATTGGTGCAGTAGATCTGATGCTGAAGTTTGTTTTTTTTTTTTTCCTTATAATTACATGTGATCTTCTATTTCCTGATCCCCTCTCTCAATTTTTCTAATTCCCGTTACTTGGTTTCATGCTAGACTTCTGTTGTTAGAGGCCTTATACTTATACTGACAATGTATGTCTAAATCCGTCAGAGTCAAGAGTCCAGGGTAGTACCCAGCACTTGGATGCTGGACATGAATCTGCTGTCTCTGTATTCCACTTTGTGTGGGATCATTTCCAATGCTGACTTCCTGACTACTGAACTTTTAATCTAAGCTTTTGTTAGTTTCTTGTCATGCCAGGATGTACTGCTCTTTTATTATTATAGGATATTGCCAATTATCTGAGTCATACCTGAGGGAATATGAGGCTGGCCTCTTCTTGATCCTGTGCTTGTCATTGTCTCAACTTCCAGTGTCAGCGTGTCTAGATGGTTTTGCTTATCTATCTCCTCTTAGTAGCAGGGCCTATGTTTGAGGTCAAAGGTCTCATTCCTCTCCCTACTTAACCATCTTGAATTAAATAATTGGCTAGTGTCTATGTCCCATCAATGCCCAAGATATGACCTTAAGAATCTCCAAATTAAGGCAGAAGAAAATAAGTGTCTAGGAAACAAATACAAAATTAAAGGAGAGAAATTTTATTACTAATAACATCATCATCAACAACAACAGCAGCAGCAATGTTTTTAGGAATATTTATAAATATTTTACACGTATGAACTCATTTTACTGAGTGTCAATTTAATAATCTGTTTTATTCTGTGGGTTGTGTTATTCAGTTTGCCATTACTTTAGTAACATACCTAAATTAATAAGCTTGAAGAGTGGAAAGTTGGTTTTGGCTCAAAGTTTCACAGGTTCTAGTCTATGAGTTGACTTTGGAGGTACAGTGAGGGAACACATCATGATAGATAGGTGGGTCTGCTAAAACAGCCCCTTCACCTCATGCTGTCAGGGAAGCAAGGAGAGGCAGAGGAGGGGTGTTGGCACCACAACTACTTGAAGGTTGGGCCCTCAGGGACCTAATTTTCTTTTATCTGCCTCCAACTTCTAAAGGTTCAACGAGCTTCGACATTTAAGTTATTGGAGGCTTTACAGGCTAAGCAGGAGATTAAATTGAAAATCTGGCAATTGTGTCCAAGAGTCTTCCATCAAACTGATTCTTGGAGGCTTCTTCACATGTTAGTGTGTCCTAAGAGGGTACCAAGCAATGCAGTTCTCATTTGCTGATTTATGGCTATGGGTGTCTTCATTAATTTAACATTTGAATCATAGTTCTTGTAGTTACTACTCAATTGCTGTGATAAGACATGACCACTGAAGTTCATAGAAGGAAGAGTTTACTGGAGTTTACAATTTTAGAGGGGGAGTTCATGATCATCACGGCAAGCAGCATGGTAGCAGACAGCCAGGCATGATAATAAGCAGTGGCTAGAGCTTACATTTTATCTGCACATAGGAGACAGAGAACAAGAGATTAGGAATGACACTGGCTTTTGAAACATCAAAGCCCACCCCTAGTGCCACACCTTCAACAAAGCCACACCTTCTAACCCCTTCCAAACAGTTCCGCCAACTGGGAATCACATAAGTATTCAAGTATATGAGCCTATGAGAAAAATTCTCATTTAAACCACCACAAAAGCACAACTTTGATTCAACATAAATCTTTTCAAAGGATAGGAGCATTCATTAATGTTTCTCAGATATTACCAGGAGCACTTTAATTCATGGATTAACACATTTTGTACTGTTTATACCTTTTCAAAGTTATAATCAAGAATCATCATAAACAGTGTAATTTTGGTCCCTATTTAGAAGATAACAAACAGAAGAAAGCAATACATTTTTTCCCCTTAAAATAGATATAGTACTTAGAGTAATTACTGATTCCATTTTAATAAAAGTTAGTCCAGGTGACTAAATAAACTCTCCTATCTTAGATTTCTTTCTTTCTTTTTTTTTTAAAAAAGAATTTCAATTACCTTGTAATTAAGGCACAATTAGCCTGTTACAGGTCATGATTTAATTGCATCAGTCTGGAGTTTATTGCCAAATTATCTTGTTAGCATTCAGAGCCTTTAGGCCACTGGAAGTCTAACTAAACAAAACATGTTGTCATAAATCTTTCCTGAGAAGGGACAGACAAGGGTATTAAAGCCACATAAAAATAAAGAAGGAACCAAGACTTTGAATTGTTCCTTCTTAACAAATATTCAGTATTAGCCAGGAATGGTCCTATGCACATGTAATTTTAACACTTAGAAGACTGGGAAAGGTAGACCTCCATGAGTTTGAGGCGAGCATGAGCCTTATAGAGAACTATGAAGTAGAGTATCTGAAAACAAACAAACAAACATCAGGGCTGTTTTGCATAGCTGCCATTTCAAAGGACCTGAATTTGATTCTTAGCACCCATAGGACAGTTCACAACTCTCTGTTAACTTTAGTTCCAGGGAATATGATGCCCTCTTTTGGCCTATGTTGGAACTGCAGACTCATGGTACTCCTATACTAATATAGGTGAAGCATTCATACTTATAAAATAAATAAATAAATAAATATTTTAAAGTAGATTAAATTTTTAAACAAAAGGAATGCTTGACATTGCCAATGCTAACAAGACAATATAATATGTGGGAGGCATTTCTCTGCTATGGAACGAGCTGAGAATTATAGCCAGACCTTTTGACAAATACTCAGACTCTACACCAGTGATGCTTAGGGAATCAGTCATGGGATTACATACATTTAAAAGTTTCCTACAATATTTAGTTATGCAGAACATTGAGAAGGTAATCTAAGGCAGGTACTGGCTTACATGGCTGATTAAATGACAACTTTGTAGACTAAGGATTTTTTTTTCCTTTTATTGAAAAGAGAGTTTTTTCTCACATACTATATGTTGATCAGACTTTCTCCTTCTTCACCTCCCAGTTACTCTCCAACTCCCCTTCAGACCAGATCCACCCCCTCTTGTCTCTCATCAGAAGACAAATAGACTTCTAGAGGATAAAAATAAAACAAGGCAAAACTAATACATCAGAATTGGATAAGACAAATGAACAGAAGGAAAAGAGCCCAAGAGAAGGCACAGGATTCAGAGAGTCACTTGTTCACACACTCAGGAATCCCATAAAAACACTAAACTGGAAGCCATAATATAAACACAAAGCACCTGTAGGATAAAAAGAGAAGAAAAAATTATATCAATAAAAAACAATACAATAAAGTTAAAAGAAAAGGCCCAAACACAACATTGTAAGTCAAAGAACTTTCAAAGAGTTCAGTGAGTTCATTTTCTATTGGACACCTACTTGTGGGTACCATTAAGAGTAATCTGTTTCCCCGATGCAACTCTTTTGGAGGAAAGAACATTTTCCTTTGCAAGTGGTTATCAGTTGCAGAGAGCTTCTGGGTTATGAATGGGGGTGTCTTAGTTGGTTCTATTGTCATGATGAAACACTATGACCAAAAAGCAAGTTGGGGAGGAACTTACACTTACATGTCACTGTTCATCACCAAAGAAAGTCAGGACAAGAACTCAAGCTGGACAGGAACCTGGAGATAGGAGCTGATGTAGAGGCCATGGAGGAGGTGCTGCTTACTAGTTTGCTTCCCATGGCTTGTCCAGTCTATTTTCTTATGGAACCCAGACCACCACTCCAGTGGTGACACCACCCACAAAGAGCTGGTCCCTCCCATCTATCATTGATTGAGAAGATACCTTACAGCTGGATCTCATGGATGCATTTTCTCAACTGAGGCTCCTTCCTCTCTGATGACTCTAGCTTGTGTCAAGTTGATACACAAAACCAGCCAGTACAGATGACATGTGTCCACTTCTCTTTTCATCCCTAGGACCCCATCTGGTGCAGGCCCATACAGGCTGTATGTATTCTGCTTTAGTCTTTATGAGTTCATATATGCACTGATCTTTTGATTTAGAGGGTTGTTTTCTTGGTATCCTCTATCCACTGGCTCTTACTCTGTTTACAACTCCTCTTCTGTGGGGTTCCCTGAGCCCAAGGGAAGGGATTGATGGAGTTATTCCATTTAGTAATGAGCATTCCAAGGCATTTCACATGCTGTGTAATGTCTGGATGTTGGTCTTTGTATTTGTTCCCATCAGCTGCAGGAGGAATCTTTGATGCTAGCTGAGAAAGACACCAAACTATAGCAGAATGTCATTAGGAGTTATTTTACTGCTACCTTTTTGTTTGTTTGTTTGTTTGTTTTTAGTACTGTAGTATTTGGTTTTACTTTAGGTCCCCAGGCTACCTAGTCTCAGGGTTTTGATCACCTGATCAGTGTTTGTTATGGGTTCCATTTCATGGAGTGGACCTTAAGTCAAATCAGATAGTGGTTGGTTACTCCCACAAGCTGTGCCACTATTACCCTAGCACATCTTGCAGGCAGGAGGTTTGTGACTGGGTTGGTGTTTAAATTTCTCCTTTAGTATTGTACAGAGTACTTTCCTATACCGAAGATATTGAGATACTGACATGCAGGGTTGAAGTCTCTATATAGGTATCAGCTTCACTTCTCTGTGTATAATGTATTGTGTCTCCAGCAATGGGGCCTTGCCATCATTTTGTGGAGAGCAAACTATAGTATTTGAAACAGCTTGGGATATTTGGAGATTCTCTTGGGACCTCTTTAGCCAACAACTAAGTTAGATGTAAACCAAGTCCAGTATTGGAAGCTTCATTTGGTGACAAGAGATGCCCAGTTGGGGCTATGTCTCCCCCATTAGCTGATTAACTGATGATTTTACTTAGAATGCCTCTCTCTCTCTCTCTCTCTCTCTCTCTCTCTCTCTCTCTCTCTCCCCCTCTGTCCCTCAAGACACATCTACAGCTGCCAGAAGCTTGGGGAATACTGACTATAAGACAGTTTTGAGTGTACTTTTCAGGATTTGGGTCTCAGTATAGGATAGAGAACAAGCATCTTAACAAGCAGTGTGGGTTTTAGCACAGAACACTCGGTCATTTCTTTTTCTGCCAGCCTTGTGTTACATCTATGCCCATCATTTGATCTGGGTTCTTTGTGTCTAATGCAATTACCCTCATATTTACACATTACTTTGTTCCGGTAGCAAGTTTCTCTCCACCCTTCAGGACGGAGACTATATACATCTCATTGCAAAGTAAAAATATACTGGCTCTGTTTAGAAAATACAGAAAAATGCCATTTAGGGTAATAAAATAAAACGTGTTTTCCTTCTGGAATCCCTTTCAACTTAGCTCAGTATTTTCATTTGCCATTAAATGTTTTAAATGGAGAACATTAAATTTCTTTTAATTATTAGAGCAAAAGTTACTGTGCATTTTTATACTGTTAAATGGCAGCTTTAAATGTAAATCTCAAATTGCAGAATGGCCAAAATTATGTGTTATGTACTTTATGGCCTGTGCTTGCATGGATACTGCATAAAACCAAATCAGCTCATATTTCACTCCTTGGTATGCACACACACAGCAAACACTGTAGCGGTTGAACTGCTCTCTTCGAAATGCTTAACATAATCTGTAAAAGTAACATAAGTAAAAAGGGACAACACTGAGTGCCCTAGGCCTTCTTTTATTAAGACACAGGGGTCCACTTTTCTTTTGAAGCATCTCTGGTTTTGAGAAAACCCCTAGCCATTGAGGGCAGTCACATGTATGGCAACTACATGCTTGGTGTGTGCTCTGAGCCATGTTGAACTCCAGCATGTTGTGAATTAGAGTTCTTCACGAATGCTGTATGTGCACAGTCCAGCAGGCACACAAATTCTATAGTGTCTAAACTGGCTCTCTCTCAGTTGCCACATGCTTCTGAGATTCACATATCAAGAGTTCAATTCTTGCTAATACCGAGTAGGATTCCATTCTATAGATATGCCCCAATTTGTTGAGTCCATTTGAAAAGCTGGGGGAGAGTTAGTTCTGGTTGTCTGTAGTTTGGGGATGATTTTAAGTGTGTTCTGTGCACAACTGCACCTGAGGCTTTGTATTGGAGTGCTTTTATTTTCTTGGACAATTAGCTGGAAATGAAATGGGTGAAACATCTTTAGGTTAATGTCTAACTTGAAATAAATTGCCAAGTGGATTTACAACGAGCTTTTGTTTTTCACCCAAGTGCCTGAGAATTCATATCTGTTTCATGTTTTCATATTTTGAATTTTTAATTATTTTAGCCACTCTAGTAGTCTGAACCATGATGCTTTAGTTTAGTTAATGTTTTCCTAATGACTAATAATAGTATGTTTATTTTTTTTCATAATAATTTAGAGGTTTTGTAGAACACACACCTTCCTGTATATCCTTTAATAGCAGATACCGTGTCTTGGTTTCTTTGTTTCTTTTCTTCTTTCTTTATTTCTTTCATTGTTCTTTGTTTCTTTACTTCTTTCTAACTTCTGCACCATCATTATCTCTGCTATTTTCTTTAACAAATACCTTAATGAAATATTTCAAAGGTGACTAAAAAATGAGTAACAAACTCTCAGGAATTAACTAGCGATGTGTTAACAAAATCATTTTTAAAAATCCAGCATGCTTCATCTATTGACTTCTAAGTCCACCCCCCACATTCACAAGTGGTTCATTTCATTTTACTTTGCCTTGTTTAGTTTTGTTCTACACTTGGCTCTGTAAGACAGGATCTGGCCCTGGCTGGAGTCAAATTTGCAATCCTCCTGTTTTAGCTTCCTGTGTGTTGGGGTTTATAGACATGTGCCATCATATTAAAGCAAGTCTGGGACTGTATCTCTCTTATTCATATATATATATAATAAATCTAGTGTTCAAAAAAAGCATCTAAAATATGAGCAATATGCAGTATTTAGTGAGTGACTGACTATTTCATTTATATGAAAATTATTTTATGTTCTTATGACTAAGAAAAATCTTTGCTATGAGGGACCTATAAATGAACTCAAGTTTTCTGCTCAGTTTAACTATGAATATCATAAGCTACTTAAAAACTATCAATTTGGCATCTATATCTGTTGTCTGAGAGATGGTAAATGCTTAGAAACATTACAGCTTTTTCTTTTTCCTGGAGCTAATATCTCTTGATTAGTTGCTGAGATTCTTTGGTTATGAAGCAATAGCCCTGGGTAAATCAGCAATGAGAATGACCTTCAACTTCATAGATTTCTAATCCTTAGAAGCTGTTTACTAAAGTCTGTATTAGGCTGAATACTGAAAAGTCCATCATACCCATAATGGCACTAGAACAGAATTGCATGACTCTGGTCTGATGTTATTGAATACATGAGTCATAAAACTGTCTGTCGAGATGGAGTAAACAGCCAGAGTAGCCTGTAGCAGGAAAACATTCTCTGGCTGCTGACTGGGAGAAAGTAAAGCAGAAGTAACTCAAATTCCATTTCAGGAGCCTGCTTTCCTTCTAAGGCACAATTCAAACTGGGGAAATCCTCCAAGAATCTAGTTCCTCAATGAGGTCACAGACAAGAAGGGTGCCCGAGAAGCCAGGCAGGTAAATATGCATCTACATCGATCCGTTTTGCTCCTACAGTTAATTCTGTAACTAAAATGATCTCGAGTCTTCTAGAGAGCTTCATTAGACTAAATGCCTGAAGGAAGGACGTGTTTGCAAAAGTACAGTTATTGCGCAATGGTCACAGTTTTGTTCCCCCAGGGAATAGCAATCTCACGAGTGAAGAAACTTGATTAAGAGGAGACGGTGAGTTCGAGACTCCCAAGTCTCCCCACCAAGATGATTCAGCCAATGCAAGGTGATGCATTCATTGACAGGATTCTCTCCCTCACACAGCTGGCTTTTCATGCCACTGGCTGTGGAATACATCACACAACAGTATTACATTTTCTTAACAAACAACAGTGTAACAGTTTTGGTTAATCCTTATGTTGTGGTTAGGTGCCAAAGCTCCAGGAAGGCTACAGTTTAAAACAGCAATTATTTTAAAGGATATCTCTTTTGTACACCACAAGTAAATTGGATTATGTTTTCTGAGCCTCCCAGGAGCATTAGCCAAAGCTTTTCCAGTATTATAAATCATCTTTATAGGCTCACAGATATTTTATAATAAAGGTCGGGATTTCCCTAATCTTTTTAATGTGAAATTCATGTTTCCGTCTCCCCATTAATCCTCATCCCATTTCGTTGACTCCACTCACACATTCAATTTATCTAGGCTATCAGCCAAAGTGGAACCCTTGTTTACTTCCTTCTGAAAGCCAATCTCTTCATCCAAATTACCCATGGCGCAGTAGCCCTCTATTCTGACCTTGCTGGGGGGTAAAAAAAAAAAAAAAAAAAAAAAAAGCCAGGTACCTCTGTTACTGTGGGTTGTGAGTAGGTGATGGGCTTTGTAGGTGTCAGTCTTCGTTGATGGTTGGTATAAACTGGAGAATTTTTTCCAAAAGCACACATCAAAGAGAAATAATGTAAAGATTCTTTTTTATGTACATGAACTGAACCATAGTGTAACATTAGATTGCACTGGATAAAGCATTTAATCACTGATATTTGGCAGTTTATACTATTGGATTTATGCCTATTCTATTGCACACTATATTAATTAAGCCAGTGCTGGACGGCAGGAGATTTTAATGCTGAACTCCATTTGGCATCATAGCTCGCCCTTTCTCCCTACCCGCCTTTTCCCTTAGAAACAACAAAATCCAAGTAAATAACCAAACTCTCCCCTACAAGAAGCAAAATGTCGTTAGAATCGGAATCTATTTGTGACTCTTCACACAAAATTAGAAAATTTTCTGTAGTTTTCAGAAGTCTGTTTTAGGTTAAGTATGAAAATGTACTAGTCCCTATTCATGTACATTACAATTTTAGGTCAGTATTATTTGATACGGATATAGCTCTGTGCTGTCTAAAAGTAATCAAATGGCCTATCAGCTGGTGTGGAGATTTTTCTGTTACATTCTTTTGAGTAAAAGTAATAGAGTACCCAGCTTAAATGACTCACCAATAGCATCGTCTCATCCCAAAAGAAGCCTAAACATATGCTTTCAGGGTTTGTTCGACAGTGTAGTGATATATGGAGGGTTCGGGTCTGTCTGTATTTCAGCTCTCGTCCAGAATCCTGATTCTCAGCTTTACTTAATCTCCTGGTTCTATGCATACAGTTGTGGCTTAGGTATGGCAAGTAAAGATGACATTGTCTGCTGTGAAAGATGGACAGTTCTTTACTACATATCTTAGCAAAAAAGAAAACTCTTTTCAGGAGCTTCATAGCAGACTCTCCAGTGGGTATCTTTTGCTAGAATTGGGTCACATGCCTATCGTCTATCTGCAAGGAAGGTTAAGAAAATTCTGTGTGACATTTTGTCAGTTTTTAGTAGAATAATACCTAGGCCAGGAAGGAGTATTTGCTTAAAAAAAAAAAAATAAAGACAGTAGAAGACAATGACAGCTGCCTGTCAATAATTTATAACATATTAAAAGTATTTTATTTTTAGATTTTTTTTATAAATGTGTATGTCTGCGTGTGAGTTTGTATATGTGAATACAGTGTCCAAGAAAGACAGGGGAGGTGTCAGATTGACTATATCAGAAGTTATAGGCAACTGTCGGCTTCCCTAGTTGAGTTATGGGAACCAAATTTAGGTCTTTTGCAAACACAATATTCACTCTTCTCTTCTGAGGCATCTTGCCAGCCCTTTATGTCACTCCCAGCCAGTTTTGGTGTATGTTAATTAGTTGTCATGCAAACAAATACTGGAGATAATAAATTAGAGAGAGAGAAACAAGAATTATTTGGGCTCTTGGTTTTAGAGATTGTAATGCAAGATTGGTTGGTTCAGTTGTTTGGGGCCAGTTGTCAATGGATCCCATTTTAAAGAGGATTGTAGAACAGAGTGAAACCTTTTACTCCATGGCTAGGTAAACAGACAGGTGGATAGATAGATAGATAGATAGATAGATAGATAGATAGATAGATAGATAGATAGATAGATTTGATAGATAGATGATATATAGATAAATAATATATACATGTATACATACATGCATGCATGCATGCATACATACATACATACAGCTATTATGATTGATTAGGTGTCTGTTGTTCCTTTGAATAGCATGCCCCCTGTGAGCTTCTAGATGCAACCTTCTGAAGATTCTACCACCTCCTAGCCACAACATCAGAAGGGTACATAATCTCATGAAATAAATTGCATATACAAACTATAGCAGAGTAAGAAAAAGTTACTTTGAATTAAGTATAATTTCATTTAAAATAAACTTTTGCTTGGTGTTGGAAAGAAATTAGAATCATTAAGTGACAGATACATTTTGTGGGAGATTCTAATTAAACCTTTTGAATTTCTCTAAAATGTTAGATTCCCTTTAAACAACCTTAGACAAAGAAACCATATTGTGATGTTACAATTCCAGATAATAGAAAACAATAAGATGTGATGAATTGAGAAACTGAATCATGTTCTTTCAATGGGACACTGCAAAGAGCAAACGACTAGTAAAATGATTAGGAAACAAGACCCCAGCATGACAAGGCACAATCGGAGCCAATCAGATGCAAGAGACAATCAATGCTGCAATTATATCCCTCAGCAGATGCAGAGCTGAAAACATCAGTGCACCTGTTCCATACAAGCCAGCACTAGATTTGATGGGCACCGTTGGAATGGCAGAGGCAACAATACAGAAGCTCTCTTCCTTTGCCTTGATTCACTCAAGAGGCAAGTTAGATTAGATTTTCCTAGAGTGGGACAAAGCCATTAAGAAAAAAAAAGTGACAAAAAGAGCAAATGAAATAACAACAAAACAAAGAACGCATCCTCTTCTTAATCATCCCATACTGAAATTTTCTGAAAGCTTATTTCTTTAATCACAGGTGTCTGCTTTTATTCTTAAAGAATACAGTTCTTCTACCCAAACAAAATCACCTTACTGCAAAAATGTCAGGCAAGAACATTGTGTCGATGGGGATTCAAAGAGCCATCATGATGTCTTATTTTGTTGTTTGCATTTTTTGACCTGAAAGAAAATTATCCTGAGAGTTGGGAAGGGAATTTAGATAGTTTAGAAAGTCCCCAACTAAAGAGACAAGAAATCTAAAACTTCCTATATTTTCTTCAAAGGCAGGACATTGTTGAAGTTTCTTCTAAACACCGAAATAACCCCAATCTGAGCTGCATTTCCTTGAGGATTAGTGGAGAGCACAGAGAGTAGAATACATGATGCTATTCCATATACTGAACGGAAAGATCCTCCCCTACCCTAAACAAGCACACTACATCAAAATTTATTTTAAAAAGCAAAACCATCATAATGAATGCAGAGAAATGCCATTTTAATAATCTATTAATTTTTCAAGAATAAAGGCTCTTAATATTTTTCATTATCCTAAAAGTCAAAATCTCCATTTCAATGGAGTGTTTTTAAGGGGAGATGGGGGGAAAAATCTAATGAATATTTATGTCTAAATCCACCTAGATTTGCCTGGTGACAGGACACAGAGCCTTTTTATAGGCTTTAAAAACGTGTGGAGCTCAGTGTGTTGAACCAAAATGGAAATCATGTTCAAGTGACTGGAGCTGGATGCATCCCAACAGGGTATTCCAAAACTCTTAAGGCAATCACTGTTTATCATGAGGACAAATGCTATCCCTCCAAGACATGATACAATAAAGCCAGTAGTTATTACATTGTAGCATAATTGAGCTGGATATATTTGTTTTAAGCCTTTGAAGTATTGAAGTCAGCACCGGCCATTAAGAATACAGCAATTGATTGCTCCATCTGTTAGTAAGTATGTAAATGTTTACTGAACACCTACTATATATTCATAGGTATTGGAACAACAACAGTGAGTGGATTGAGTTTCTGCTCTCAATTTCCAATCTTCTTTCTCTCTTTTATCATTTTCTTAGGGTCCAGTGGAGAATTCTGAAACCTGTTTTGGGAGAGATTCTCCAGTGACATCAATAGACAGAAAAAGATAAACAGCATGTAGACATCCACAGTCCCTTCCAGTTTCATCCCAAGCATGACTTTCCTTTGATTCTTCTTTCATACATTCATCCCAACTGCTGTTTCCCCTCACTCTGCTCTTCCTAGTCCTCCTCCTCTCCCCAAAATCCACTCTTCCTCCATTTCCCTTCAAAACCAAACCAAAACAAACCAGAGCAGGCCTCTCGGGAATGTCCTTTGAACTTTATGCAGAGACTTGTTTGGAACATCCAACATCACCTAATCAAATTCTGTTAAACTATAGATTCTAATATTTAAAATACAGGCTGCCTCTTTAAGTCCTTAATGTACGTTGAGTTGACTTTTAAACATTTATTTTGTGTTTATGAGTGTTTTATTTGTATGTATGTATGAGCACCATGTGTGTGCCTATTGCCCAAGGAAATCAAAAGAGGATTTTTGATCCCCTGACAGAGTTACAGAGTGTTGTGAGCATCATTACTCTAGTCTTCTAGAAGAGCACACAGTGTTGTCAACCACCTAGCTACATCTCTCTAGTCTTGCTGCTCAGTTTTGCTATTTTTGTGGGTATAATGCTGTCAGAATGATTTTGTATAGGGTCATGGGGTGGAGAGGAACAGAGAAACATAGACACACACACACACAAACAGAGAGAGACAGAGATACACAGAGAGACAAGGACACAGAGAAAGAGACAGGCAGGCAGACAGACAGAAAAAGAAAACTTCCTCAACCTTAAAAAACAATGTTTTTCTACTTATGCCAATTTGAACAAAAGGAGACATGATGCTTAGAGAGATCAGCAGGCACAGAAAGGTAAAATTGTACATGATTTTACTTATTTGTGAAATCTGCAAATGTGAAACCCATAGAAGCAGAGAGGAGCACAATAGTTATCAAAGGCTGCAAGTGAGCCTGGAGGGTGTGGAGAGATGGAGAGTGCAAAGGCGCCAGTCGGTGCAGTAAGCTTTTGAAGTCATGAACTGTGTGGTGACCACAGTTGTTGATAATGTATATTTCAAAACTGCTAATAGAGCTAAGTCATATACATTCTCATCACAAAAATATAAATTTGTGATGAGACAGTTAATTGGATTTATTGACTCATCCCATAATCTGCATATATTGAAGCATTCCACTGTATACTACAACTATATAATAAAGTATAATTTATCAATTAAACATAAAATATTTAAACAGTGTCTCCAGTAATTTAACACCCATGGATAGATGATGATACATGCGTTTATCTCACAAATGAGATTAGAGTACTTGTCAGGTAGCATTCTAAAATCTGAGGGCACCCTGGTCAATGGAGAAGGGCTAGAGAGATAGCTCCTTCAGCAATGTGCTTGCTGCACAGCCATGAAGACCTGAACTGAGATCCCTAGCATCCATGTAAAAATCTTCCACAGAAAGTAGAGACAAGAGAATACCTGGGGCTGGCCAGCCAGCTAATCTAGCAAATCTGTGAGTTCCCGGGTTTGGCAAGAGATCTTATAGCAAAACAAACAAAACAACCAGTAAACAACTGATTAAAGAAAAGATCTGATGCAAACCTCTGGCTTTTGAATAAGCATGTATACATACACACATCTACTCTGAATAAGAACATTCCCCATAAATTCATCTGTCTGAATGCTTAGTCATCAGTGAGTGGCACTACTTGGGAGGGGTTAGGGGGTGTGGTCTTGTTGGAGGAAGTGTGTCACTGGGGGGTGGGATTTAAGGTTTCAAAAGTCCAAGCCACACCCAGTGGTTCTTTGTCTTCCTGCTGTCTGTGGAACCAGATGTAGAGCTCCCAGCTAACCATGTCTGCCTCCAGGCCACAATGCTCCCTGACATGATGACAGTGGACTAAATCCCTGAAACTTTGTAAGCGAGCCCCAATTAGATGCTTTCCATAAAAATGTCTATGGTCATGGTATCTGTCTACAGCAATAGAATACTAAGATACCTACCCACACATGTAGACTGTTCACCCTCCCCAAACAACAACCCCACCCCACCCCACCCCTCACCCCCACACCCCATACCCCACACCCCACACCCTACACCCCACACCCCACACCCCACCCAACAAGAATGAACAGGTAAACTAGAAACAAGAAAAGTACTTTCAGCAAATGATAAATTTCAAGGAAGCAGAAAGGAATAACGTAGGTTTAGGGAATGGGGAAGTTCTTCAGTTTGAGTGGTGAGAAATGGCCTCAGAGAATTTGACATTAGCACTAGGATTGGGAGAAACTCCGGGTTTGAAACAGGCAGCTGCACTGAAGTTCTGCTGGCTCTTTCCATTTGGCAATGGGAGAAGTCATTGGTGACAGACAGGACTTTTCAGGAGAAGTTTTAAATGAGAAATCTCTGTTCTAAATGTTCACACACAATCACAGGACACATCCCAGGAAACTTAACTATGTCAGAGTACAAGATAAGGGTAGAGAAATGCCAAGACTCCAAATCTTTCTTCTGTTCTAGTTTATTTTAAGGCTAATCTGATGTTAACATAGCCCCATATTTAATAAGGCCAACACTGGCTTCATGTCTGCATCATCCAAAGATGATATTTAAAATCTAGGCAGTCTTTTCAGAAATATGGCCAGCAAGTCATAGTGGAAAGTGAAGTCACTAAGAAAGAGTGATCTGCCTCTCACTCCCTCAGGTTATGACCACAGGACTCCAGCATGTTCCTCCTGGGAATACTCAATAATACATTAGTTACGATTAATCAGGGACTTTATTATGGACTATACTCTATAGGCATATTTATGAATGTGTTCATTTCTCAATTATAGTCCTTCTCTGGCTGAGATGAAAATAAATGGAAAGAAGGAATGTGCAAATTGTAGATACTGGTTCTTCAATTTAATGAGGGAATAGTCTGGTTCTACAGCTATTGTTTAATTACTTTATAAAATTAATTTAAATGCATGCTTCGTGGGAAGAAGTAGACAATAGGCAGGCTGTTTTGTAAGCGGGGAACATTTTCCATCATTTCTTTATCTGACTTCAGATCTTAACATAAACTATGATTCTTGGGAAAATCATGCACATTGTATGAATGCCTTGCTTTTTCTAAGAGAATCTTTGTTTCACCCCTGAAGCCTAGAGTGTCATAAGCAAGTTCCCATTCATTTTCACAGACAAGAATTAGCATGTTCATACAATTAGGAACTTCTTCATTATATTCTTTTGAAAATAAGCAGAAGGTAATTTCTGTAACATTTGCCAAGGTTTTATTTTTTTTCCTTTAAGTGTGAAACATTTCAGATCTATAAGTACTGATGAAAGTGGATTATATGGTAAAGCATGTTAAATAGTGGGATGTTTTAGAATTACTTAAAACAATGAGGTAAAAGCTATCCAGGATAAACTCTTGAGCCTAGGAGATGGCTCGGAATTTAAAGATGCTTGCCTCCAAGCCTGACAACCTAAGGTAAATCCCCAGGATCCATAAGGTGAAAGGACAACCCAATCACACAAGTTGTCCTCTGACTTCCCACTCATGAATGGTGTGACATGTGACACATGCGTTTGTACACATTCACATGCACACACAAAATAAATGATAAAAAAAAATTAAAGAGTAAGACTAACTACACTTTTAGGGTTTATACCTTTTTTGGTTTTTGTTTGTTTTTTTAAAGGAGAACCAAAGGTCTTACTGACAAAAAGGAATATCCTCCACAGAACATTTCAGCAAGGAGTGATAGCCATGGGAAAAGGCCATCAGATCATTTTTGGTGCTAAAAATCAGAATGACGAGGCTGGTGGTGGAGGTAATGAAACCTCCCTTGCGGTAACATGAATGTATGAAATGAGCCAGCTCCCTTTGAATTAAGAATTAGAGCATCTATTAGTACACTGAACACTTGTGAAAGCACACCTAACCCTGCAGCTTTTATTGCTCTAATGTCTGCTGAGTCTCTCATCCTCCTCCCTTTTTTGGTATTCTAGGTAGGAGAGGTGCATATTAGATAGATCCTGGATAGAAATTACCTGTGCTATGTTTCTTTTTTCTTTTGGAAGTCTTAGTGAATGTTATGTCCTTTGAAGAGGCTAAAGCATATAATATTGATTCTGGGAGAAAAGTACCTTCTGCACAGGCTTTCTTTTCTAAGAAATTTAGGAAACTGTTTGTTCTTGAACAATGACATTTGACCTTTCCCTTAAATGTCTATTTGGAGACATAATAAGCCTCAAGCTGTTCTTTCTGCAAAATGAGCTTGCTCTGAGTTAGACAGTAGTTCAGGGAAGGGATTTGTGCGAACCATTTGGAGAAACTGGCAAATTGATGGTGCGGACATGAGCCCCAGGATGTAGTTCCTGGGCACATTTGAGTCTTGCTAGGAACACAGATATTTAAGGACCTGTTTTGATTTTAGTCTGGCTGCTGAGAGTATAGCATAATTTTCCTTTAGTTACTTATAGGAAATAAGCAAACAGGACAGGAGGATGGCTCAGGTGGTAAAGATTCTTGCTGTCAGGCCTAATAAGCTAAGACTGGTCCCAGACCAGCAGTGGTGGAAGGAGAGAACCAACTTCCACAAGCTGTCCTCGAACTTCTACATGAACACTGTGACATGTGAGCATCCCTCTCCCACCAACACACACTAAATATAACTCTTAAAAAAGAAAATAAGCAATTATCGAAGAGAATCGTTTGCTTAGTTTTGCTTTCCTGTGCACAGTGTCTGTGTCAACTTTGAAAGCATCTTTTAACTCCTCCTAGTCACACTATAAAATGTGTCATTTCCCAGTCACTGTTAATCAGTTCACCTCCACAGTAAATCCTCAGCATAAACTAAAGTTCAATCTACACTAATTAATATGTGTTTAAAACACAGTACAGAGGGGGATTCTGTTTCCTTTGTTTTGTTTACCATCTGGTATGATCTTCTTCTAATGACCTTTTCTCCTGGCAACTTGTTCCTGTCAACTTCAACCTGTCTGTCCTACTCCTATCACAGAAACAACTAGCAATGCATTTAACACTCACATGGCCTGCAGTTATTGTCTATTGAGAATCATATACTGTCTTACAACACAGTTCAAATTTAAGGTACATTTCATGGGAAATATTTGACACCATAAATGCCTTACGACATATTTCACTGCCTTCTAAGCAGTATAAACATATAATCTAAAATTGTGAGGTATATTATTTAACATTTTGTGTCATCTTCTATGGTCCTGCCATCAAATGACTGGTTGTGTATCACTGAGATCATCATTTTCACTATCGGGCTGGATGCTGAATGGGAACAAAACTGTACCACGCACACCAGGAGGCATGCTTAGCCAATCAAGTCACCACCTCCTATCTTTCTAGTCTATGTAGAGTTCAAACAAGCAAATAACAATAGTCGATGTCCCTTTTCTAAAACCCTATGTAGTGAAAGTTTTCAAAACAATCCTCCAGTGTGCACATACTTGCACATAACCTCCACCACAGCTTCACCAAAGTAGGGGACTACTAGAATAATGACTCATTATTCCAGGTTTCTGATAAGAAAAAGATCCACTCTTAAAGTCAAATACGCTAGATAACCCATCCATCCTACATCAAATCTTTTAATTGCTGAAGCTGAATAGTAAAGAAGTGTTAAAGCAGGTAAGGAGACTCAACAAATATTTGCTAAGTGAATGGAAAACACAAAGAGGGATCATAGTGACAAGAACTAAGTCGCAAGCTAAAAAGAAAAGCCAGGCATAGTGTTCCATGCCTTTAATCTCAGCACTTGGAAGGCAGAGGCAGAAGGATCTTTGGTTTATATATTGAGGTCCCTGCCAGCCAGAGTTACATAGTGAGATTCTGTCTCAAGAACATAGAAAACAAACAAACAAACACTAGAAATAAGATAAGCAGGAGTAACTCTCGCAGGACAATGTGGCATGACACAGTTTCAAGAGTTTCTTGTGTCTGGCATGTGATCAAATGACTCCAGGCAAGATCGAGTCCACCTTCTGTGCCTGTGTGTAGGTTTAAGTTGCATTGGACTGAAACCAACTCCCCTTGGGCAAGCAATGTTTACCATGCAGAGATGGTGACTCAGTGATCTCTGATTTTGTCCGTTTCAAGAACTAGAAATTTAAATTTTAAGTGAGATATTAGAATATAATATGCTGATGTTTTATTTTTTTTCTGAAACACTGCATAAATTAGTTAAAAATTATCTTTCTTTAGAGCCCTTTTTTGGTGACTTTTGATCTCACTGTAGCTCTAGTAAAATTCTTTACAATATATTAGTCCAGTTTTTCACATGTAAATATGAAGAAATATTAACACTCTCTTCCAGAGATATTACCTTTTATTGTTCAGTACCCCTTTACCTAACAGCTTCATGAACTGAGGGACCCAATGGTGAAACAGAGACTTATCTAGCATGTGTGAACTTGAGAGTATCTCTCTGCTGTAGGTAAAAAAAATTATTTGAGTGTATATAGTATATGTGTGTAATATAGCAGCACATGTATGTGAATTCATGCAGAAGCCAAAGAACTTCTCTATCATTATCCACTATATTCCTTTGAGACATGATTTCTCACACTATAACACACTATAGCACACTATATCATACTATACCACACTATACCATACTATATTATACCATATATACTGTTGAAGATTTGTCTGTTGCTATGTATTGTAATGCTAAATACTGCTCCCAAGGTGCCCCCAGGTATGAGGAAATTGTCACTTACACCAAGAGATGCTATGTAATGCATCTTCATTTAAAGCTATTGCTTGAATAAAGATGCCTGTAGCCTATAGAGTTGGACAGAAGGGAGGTAGGCAGGCTTTTGGTTTCCAGGCTTGGATGTCTGAGATAGGACAAGAGGAGAAAAGAAAGGAGAGTGAAGAGAGAAGATGCCATGGAGTAAGGGATCAGGAGAACTGGCCGTGAGGGCTGGCCAGTTGGAGCAAGAGTGGCCCAGATGGAACATGACAAGTCATATCTTGGGGTTATTGACAGGGAAGTGGACAGAATAGCTTGGGGTGTTGATATCTGCCCAGCACTAGTGATGTTAAGGCTTATTTTAAATAAACATCATGGTTTTTGTCTTTTATTTAGGAACTGGATGAGCAAGGGCAGGGTAGAAACCCCAATTAATATTAACTGTTTCCTGCAACATTGTACTATACTACCTGGCATTTTACATAGTTGCGGAAGACTTGAACTCATGTCTCCATGTGTAAACAGTAAAGTACTCTCACCTGCTGAACCATCTTGCTATGCACACAGAATTATTTTTAATAATTATGACTAGTAGCCAAGGGAGTGAGCTCTTTATTAGCATGTATGAGACCCAAGCTTTGATACCCCGAGGATACAAAAAAAATAAATTATGAAACAAATTTGAGAAAATAGCTTTAAAGCAATAGAAACACTACAAATTTCTTTTATTAAATTTAATAGTTAGTTAAAATTAATAAATTAAAAATAATAAAAATATTATCAGTAAATAAGAAAGCAATGATGCTTATTTATCATCATGCATTCTTTAAAGGAAAAACTAACATCTAGATTTTGGTCTGTCACTCAGTTAATTACATCAAATAGTTCCTGCATTCAAGTATTCTGCAAATTTATCATTCTGCAAATGACTTTATCATGTTTGGATATTTAAGTTCATTATCATGTGTAAGTCAGTCATTTACACTATTTTTATTCTTGGTTGATCCAAGAACATGTTTTATTAATTTTAATTTCAAAATGTTTCTCGGATGCAAAGCAACAATTATACAAATAATGAAATAAACTAGAAATAAATTTAACTTGGGTTTGTAAAAAAAATCTCATTTTCGGTCTCTCTGCCTTGCACTGCGGACAGTGGCCACCACTATTGTGAACAAAGACGTGACAGAATGATGGGAAATACAGAAAAAACAGTGCGGTACTTGTGCTGTGGAGTGAGACAGAACTGAGGCCATGATGGTGGTGAGGACCAGGCTGATGTGAGGCCATGGTGATATCAGGATTCATGCTGCCCACTGAAGGCCGTGTCTGGGTCTGAGGTTCTACTACAACCTGGTCTGTGTTGGTGTACATGGCCCCTGCTACCACGGAAGGCCATGTCTGGGTCTGAGGTCCTACTACAACCTGGTCTGTGTTGGTGTACATGGCCCCTGCTACCACGGAAGGCCATGCATATGCTCATGGTCTGTGCTTCAGCATGCAACAATGTTGATTGCTATGGGCCATGCTGCTGCCAGAGGCCATATTGATGCCATGCTGATATCTGTAGTCTGGTCTGCCTCCCAGGGCCTTGTCTGGTCTGTTGTCCTCCCACAGCTGGGGCTGTGTTCCTGGTCTGTGCTGTCACCAGAAACCATATGGAAGTCCATGATCCATGCTCCTGCTGACTACAAAGAGCAAGGAAGCTACTTTTGCAGTGATTTTTAATAACGACAAACTCATAGCTGAGCAAGAGGGACATGGAAGGCTTCTGTGACTCCCCCACCCCCCCAAAGTCACAGCCTAAACAAGAAGCTATCAAAGAAAACTCTTAAAAACTGTGATAAAAGCAGGGCAGTGGTGGTACACGCCTTTAATCCCAGCACTTGGGAGGCAGAGGCAGGCAGATTTCTGAGTTCGAGGCCAGCCTGGTCTACAGAGTGAGTTCCAGGATAGCCAGGCTATACAGAGAAACCCTGTCATGAAAAACAAAACAAAACAAAACAACAACAAAAAACTGTGATAAAGATGCTGAAGTTAGCACTCTACAATTGATGGCTTCCTGCAGGGGTGCAGAAGGGGAACTATTTAGTTCTATTTAAGGGTCAGGCCACTGAGAGTTTGATTTTCTACAAAGATTGGACACTAATTTTCCCTTCACTGCAGTGGCAGATCCTTCTACCTCACTCATCTTATTGTTTTTTTAATTAATATACATCAATTATACTAAACAATGGACTTTTATTCTATTTTCCTATATGCATATAATATGCTCACACTATGTACATAATCAAACAGATTACGCACATATCACATACACACGCTCATATACCATAATATATCTGCATACATATGTACATATAACCACATACACATACACTCCTCATATACCATATACATATCCACGCACATGACACACCCTCACTACACACACATACACACACACACACACACACACACACCATGAGCAACTGAGGAAAAGCATAGGAAAGAAAGGGGGAATACAAGTGAGGAATAACTGTCATGAACAGACCTGAACTTCCCTCTACCCTGTTGGTTAGCATGATTCCTGTGGGGACACAAATGTCTACTAAGTTCACATAGGGAACCAGTGACAGACCAAATTATGGATACTTTGATTCAATTTGGTAAACTGTGAGTTTTACTGGTCATATATAGGAGTATGAGTGAGGAGTTACTTGAAATGACTCAGAGACAGTTGCATCACCAAAGCCTACACCAGAATGAGTGACAGCTCATGAAATCTGGAAACCTGAAATACACTGCACAGCCTGCAGGCAACTCAACAGGTTTAGGGAATTTCTCTTTTAGGCAGTTCAGGTGGGCTGACCTCTTCCATGATTTCTAGGAGTGCAAGGAGGCAATGTGGCTGGTATGAGTGTCTCTCAATAGCCTTTACTGCTTATATAAGCTTGGGAGGCAAAGCATAGTAGATCTAGTTAGTTTCAAGGACTTCCTGAGACCTTTGAGTTGTTTGCTTCTTGAGCTTAATAAGGCTTTCCTACAGGGTGTAATTGTTCACTTCCCTTTATAACAGCTTGTGCCTTAAGGACCTTCACTTCAAGATGGAGTGTTTTATCTCAAAGAAAATCACCACCCTCTATACACCTGCCAACATCTTATTTCCTGAGAGAGCTTCGCAAATTATCAGATTTCACCTTTGTCTTAGTTAGAGTGTTCATTGCTGTGAAGAAGCACCATAACCATGGCAACTCTTATAAAGGACATTTAATTGAGGGTTAGTTACTGGTTCAGAGGTTCAATCCATTTTCAAGGGCTGACATGGGGCTGGAGAAGCCAAAAGTGTTACATCTTTATCCAAAGGCAGACAGGAGAAGATTGACTCCCATGTGGCTAGGAGGAGGGTCTCAAAGTCAAAACCGACAGTGTCACAATTTCTTCAACAAGGCCACACTTACTCCAACAAGGCTACACTTCCTAATAGTCCCACTCCCTGGGCCAAGCATATTCAAACCACCACACCCTACTTGTTTTGATTTTCTGCTAACCATAAGGGAAATCATTATATCTAAAGAGAGGAATACTCAATGGTGGACATTGAACTAACTGAGCCTGAATTCCCCCCATCTCATCTGGGTTAAATTTAGTACCCTTTACTTCCTAGTGATTGTGTTACTGCCCCAAATGCTGCCTCTTAGAAGCAGTATTTCAGCCCTTCTTCTTGTCTGTGGGTTGTAGAGTCCAGCTATGGTTTGCTTTTGACCTGCTGTAGTTTTGGTCTTTTAGAAAAGATGGATCCAACAAAGCAGACTCAGATTTAACTCTGTACTGTTTCTTTTTGCACATGGTTGTGATTGTACATGTGTGTACATTAGTTTAAAACTCTTTTAAAATTTTTGCTATTTTTACTAATTATGTATGTATCTGTGTACAAACCAGAAGAGGATGTTAGATCCCCTGAAGCTGGAGTTAAGGCAGTTGTAAGTTGTCCAATGTGAGTGCTGGGAATTGAACTCAGATCCTCTGGAAGAGAGGAATATGCTCCTGACCACTGAGCCATCTTTTCAGCCCCCAACTTAAAACTCTTAAGTGTAACACACTAAAGATATTATGGTGGTCATCCCTGGTGAGGTGCAGAGGGAGCCCAAAGGACTGGACTCAAAAATCAACTTAATGTTATCTGAAACACATTAAGTTTTTCGGGAGATTGAGTTTCAAATCATTAAATATTATATAATAAAACATCAATGAAATCAAACACAATGCAAATTTTATTCTTTTTTAGTATATTTTTATTCTTTTTTATTTTTAGTATATATTTGGCTTGCCTATACAATTTTGCCTCTATTAAATCATATTCTATCAATTTGTATGATATTCCTCTAAGAGTGCTTTCATGTATACTTAATATAAGTATCGTTATACTTTGCTTTAGTCAAAATATATTTAAACTTTCTTTTTTAAAAAAAAATGAGAATTCATTCAAGGCATTGCTTGCTTGAACTGAAGGAATCTCAGTTTTTCTGTTTCTGACACCAGCAGAAGGAGTCACATACGACTGTGTTGCCATTTTGTTCAAATCCATCGACTCACTAAGAAAGCTCTCTCTATGTGGTGGTTTCTGCTCACTGGTACATCACATAATGTCTTAATGATGTAACTGGATTGCTAGGTAGGATTTAAATAATGAACACACCAGGACACTGAAACAAAGCCTCTTTCCTAAGAACAGAGAAACACGATTCATATTCTATGTTATATTTGAAAAAAGACAAAGAATAAATCAACTGCAAAGCAGATGGTAGAAATACTTAGAAGCTGTTTGGTTATCTCGAAGAACTGCGGAATCACCTGGTTAAAAAAATCAAATCATGAGAATTTATCACGATCATTATATATGTCATAGCTGGGGGTTGCTGAAAATAATGGCTGTTGAGAGGGATGGTCTGGGGGCGGGGTGTGAAAACAATGGCTGTGAGTGGGAGCATCTGTTTCTTTCTCTTGCATTTGGTGGTTGAGCACAGGTCTGGCTTTTTAGTATTAGTTTTTAAATATGGTTACAAATATAAAGGCCAGAGAATAACTTGATTTTTCACATCATTTAGAGTCACTATTTGATTTCTCTAAAAGCTCTTCTTTCCAACTGCAATTGGTGGGTGATTGTAAAACAACTTTTTTGTGGGATCTGTATGGAGGCAATGCAATTTATAATTCAATCTTTGGAACCAAAGTCCAACAAACTTAATAAGGCTCTGGAGTTGCATATTATTTTTGAACTTACATTTTCAGTAAGATATCAACTATTCTTAGGAAATCAGAGCCATGGATTTCAGCTTTTGCTACTTATTAAAAACATCTAAAGAACTTTAGAAGCTCCTGTGTTCATGCAGCATTGTTAGTGATTATTATTATTTATGTGAATGAGACCTCAGAATAGTATAATTTCCCCAAGTAATTTCAATGTGCATCTAAGATTCTGTTATAAAAAAACACTACAGTGGGGGCCAGAGATGAAAGGACAACATAGACCCCATTTGTCTCCATTTAGGACCCCGTTTGTCTCTATTTTAAGGACCTGACCTGCTTTCCAAAAAGGTCGTAAGGCACCAGGTTTAGGAACAGACTGTAAGTCCCAGAAACTAAGTTTTAAGACACCAGCTCTAGGAACAGACCATGAAATCCAGAACAAGAACATAAAACATTTTCCCAAAGAACAGCCTGGGGATAAACACAAAAACGAGGAAATATTTTATCTCAGAATGGGCCATCTTCCCTGGACAGCCTTATTTCATCACATGGTTGAGTGTTCATGACATAGAAATGCACACTACCTGTGACCCATCCTAGTACCCACCAGTGAAATTTTAGATTACCTAATCCTAGAGAGTTCCCTAGCTTCCTGTAAGAAGACCTGTGTGCCTTTGACTGGGATAGCCATTTTAGAGAATGGTTGACCCCCACATGCTGGTTGTTTCTGCAGAGTAAGTGCTCTTTGTTTTTGTGTACTATCTGAGTCTGGGGTCTTCCTTTAGAGATTTTTCAGACTCTTATAGAGATATGGCTCAGCAGATAAGAGCAGGTTTTGCTCGTTCAGAGGAGCAGGGTTCAGTTCCCAGCACCCACTTTTGTGAGCTCCTAACCACCTACAACTCCAGTTCCAAAGGGATTAGGTACCTTCTTTGGCCTTCAAGAGCACCTGCACGTAGCTGCATATGCACACATACAGACACAGAAGTATAAATGAATACTTACTTTTTAAGTACTGCATTTTAAAAAGAAAAACGCCAGACAGAAGGAAATATACTTGAAATACGTCTCTTCCCTTTACACAATGTAAATATAAAATATAGTATTATGAGGTACAATCTCAGATTGTTTTGAAAGGAAGGTGGAATAGGACTCCTAGGAACAGTTAAATTTATTTTTTATTTATCCATAATTTATACAGAGGTTCACAGAGCTCCAGTATGTCCCACATCAGGCTGAGTCAGTTTGTTCTGTCTTTTTGGTGTCATAGGTGTAAAGAATACTCACCAAACCAGTTGTGTTAGCTAGTTGACTCATTGATCATTAGGTTGCTAATTATTTGAGTGTATAAATACATCTACAAATCTCTCACAAATTCCAGTAACATTGGTGGGTTTCGTGAAAGCCTACAGGGACGACTGGAATGAAGCCTATATGTAAATTCCTCTATGGAATAATGCATCACCTGCCACTCACATGTCAATTTAAACTCTAAATATCTAAACTTGATTGAAACTTGGTTTGGTAGAATGCTTGCCTGGCATGCACAAAACCCTAAGTCTTTTCAATGGCACCGTGTAAAACTGAATGCGGTGGTGCTTGTAGCTTCACCACTCACGACATGGAGGCAGGAAGATCAGAACTTGAGGAGCATCCTCTGCTAGAGCAAGTTCACAGACACCTCAGACTATGTAACCCTGTTTCAAAATACAAGCACAAACATAATTCTATTTCAAAGTACAAGCACAAACAACACACAATAAAGTTAGGTGAAATTTAAAATACCATTTTCATTCTGAATGTCCACAGTCTAAGTGCTAAGAAGCTGTTTGTAGTTAGTGGCTGTCTTGCTGAACAATGCACAGGGAACACTTCTATAGTCACAGAAACATCACATAGGATAGTGCTATTACAAAATGGTAATTGTATATTCCAGAAAGTGGGTAACTTTATTAGATCAGCACTTAGACTAAGTTTATACTTTTGAGGCAGAAAACATAGGGAATAGCTGTGCAATCTGGGTCTCCACTAGGTTTAGATTATGCATACCCACATTATAATGTGCTTACAATTCTTACCTGCATGTACTATTTACCCACACCTGAGAACCAGGAACCCACCACTCACATTCCGCATTCTCTTGAAACTCAGAAAAGGAAATCCCATACAAATCAAGGTCCTTGAATGCTCTCCTCTTGTGGCCATCTATTACCTCTGACAGTGTATTTTCTTGCAGATTTGTCCTATCATTTGGACATAAATAAAATATAGCTTTGAATAAAGTTTTCTTGCTACCGTGTAACTCGTGTGGTCCTTTGTTTCAGTTTTTTTGAATAAGAGATCAAGAATCTCAAAACACTGACCCAAACTCTGACTTCTGATAACAATCTTAAATTATAGAAAATATCCTTTGAAGACTACAAACTTGATTGGTACTTGTAAGAATAACCCAAAGAGACAAAACAAAGCAAAGAGAAAAAGAAAAACAAAACAAAAGCAAAAAAACAAAACAAAAAAGCAATTGGAATTCAGTATAAGATGGAAACAATTTCAACCGGAAACCTTAGGCTCTGACTATTCTCTAAAAGCTGAAATTTTAAGGGGATCCTGGAGTGAGTACAATGCAAGCTCACCACCTCCTTTATGTTAAGCAAAAACAGTAACTATCTTCCATAGAAAACTGTGGGTTCAGGAGTTTTCTTTTGTAAAATTTTAATCTTATTATTATATAATAACTATTTGTGTATGCATGCACATATACGAAAGCATCAGGGCGTGCTTTATGGAGGTCAAAGGACAACTGGCAAGACTTAGTTTTTGCCTTTCCCTGTAGGTTCTGGGTGACAGAACTCAGGCTTGTGTGGCAAACACTTTTTTTTTCCTGATTGCACCAACTCATTGATGTTACTTCTGCATTTATTATTAACAAGCTGAAACAGCCATGGCACGACAAAATCAAAGGCAGCTGTCATTACACAGAATTTCCCATAGGACCTCACTGAAGGACTCTAGCATTCATTTCAGTTCTCTTTTAAAAATAAACCTCACGGGGAAGACATTAGCACTTACGCTCATTCTAAAAACAAAGAAGCGGGTTACAGTGACATTGGGGGAGGTGTCCGAAGTCATGAACTAAATAAAACACTCTTGAAGACAGAGACCCTTAGACACTTGTCAACAATGCAACTTGTTCCCTAATCACCAACTAAGTCGGAAGCTGTATTTTATTTTATTTTATTTTATTTTATTTTATTTTATTTTATTTTATTTTATTTTAATTTTTAAAGGAAGTTCCCTAAATAAGTCCTAGATTGAGGAATCATTTGATCCTCTGTATTTGAAGACTGCATTGAGTTAAGCTTTACAATCAATAAGTAATGAAGACAGGAAATCACTACACCTGAAAAACTGTATCTTAATTCAAAGTGCTGTATTATCATGCTTAAAGAAGTAAGGGTCCATCAAAGAAAGGTCTTTTCTTTTTTTCCCAAAAGAGGCAGTGAAAAAGAGTTTCTGGGTACAAAGGATGGCAGAGCTCGGGGTCCATGCAGCAGTGATGAGAGAAGAGACTTCCAGAGGATGATCAAGGCTACATCTTTTGAAACTATAACCTACTGTAGAGATGGGGCTTCAGGCTTGGGAAGCCTGATGACATTAAATACTCTAATCACATAATTAACTTAACTTGCTTCAAGTCTCTGCTCAGCAAGCAACCTTCTGATTACAGCTCAACTTCCTATGTAGCATGCTTTCAGGTGGAGAAATTTTGTTGGCTGGGGGATAGGCGTGTTCAGTTCAGGTTTTTATTGTAAATCAATAATCTGGCATTCACATCTCATCCATCGGCGTGAGTTTATTCATGGGAGAAGGGATGTTAACCCCTTGGTGCTGTTAAAGAAAAAGTCTGAGGACATATAGGAAGCTTGAGTCTGATGACAGGTTATACTAACTGGTTTGTGCAGGAAAGGTCTACCTGAGTAGACCTACCAGAGCCTATTTCCTTTGATGCTGTTGTCAAATTAGGATGCTATAGACTCTAGAATCTAGAGGAGTGACAGAGATAGAATGAGTACATCATGAAATAGGATTTATTAGACTAACTTAAGCAATGTGGATTGGGTGGCCCAACAATGGCTATCTATCAATACTAGAGTGGCTGAGATCCCAGTAGTTGTTCATTCCATGATGCTGGAATATGGTACCATATTGGCTTGGAGGATTCTTTGGTCTACATTGGAAGGCCAAATAAACTGGACTCTCTTGTAAATGAAGGATAATTACAGCAGCAATAGCAAGTCTCTAAGGCTAGCATGCAAAACAAACAAACAAACAAACAAAAAAAACAATTGCTTTTCTTTTCTACCTCTTTATATCTGAGCTGCCACTGAAAGGAAATCTCTGCTCTGTAAGGAGAGTATTCTCCTCCCAGCTACTTCTTCCAGGAAATAGCCTCCCGGGAAGTGCCCAGAAGCATGAGTCTTAGTTGATTGCAGACCCAGTCAAATAGCCAACAAGAATATCATTGGTGTGTAGCTGTTTCTTCTGATTGAAACATTCTCTTTGGGAGGAAGGATTGAGGCTACTAGGCTAAAGAAACTTACAAGACCCACACATCCCCTTCTTGATATTGTTTAATTAAGCAGCTAACAGTTGCAGTGGGTAGGACATCTTTGGTAGTGTAGATGCCTACAACACACAGAACACTAGTGGTCCAACTTTCATGAGCTATCTCTCTGCTAGAGTAGACATTTTGATGACATAGTTGTAAAACTATTAAAAATTCCGGCCCAGAGCTTCTTCCCAGCCTTTGACCATTTATGTTCCTGAATGAAAGATACACACAGCCTTTATATTTTTACATAGCCCTAGGCAGCACAATAGCTGAGCATCTGCCTACCATTCATACATTAGAATCTTTACTATCAATAACCCCAAGTTATCACTTACTACTTACTATGTTCCATCTGAGATGCTCTCAACCCAATTGGACAGTCCTCTGGACCATGTTCTCCTGGCCTTTAGCCCATAGTGGCTCTTCTCTCTCCTGAACATTCTTCTTCTTCCATGGCGGCTTCCTTTTCTTTCTTCCTCCTTGTGGTCCTCCCAAAAGCCCACAAAACCTCAACTCCACCTATATCTCTTCTGTCCAGCTATTGGATGACAGCATCTTTAGTCACCAATCAGAGTTAACTTGAGGGCAAGGTCCCAAAGGCTACATGTAGACTCCAGGTCTTGAGGGCCCAGCACTTAGCATTACAATAGACAGTAAAAGCCAAAACATCAACAGTTGCTCAAGTCAAGCATACTCTGAGTAGTCTTAATAAACTCTTTGGGCTTGAGCAGAGCCATAGTTTTGGTCTGTTGGTGTGCTATCTGGGTAAGTTGTCATTTCTCCATGGCTCATAGGAAATGTGACACAACCTTTAGCTTACCTACTTGCCTAATTATGTAGTCCATGACATTTATCCCTGGTGGATAAAGGTCAGTAAATAACAGAATAAAAGAGGAAGAGATTGGGAAAGTATACATTTTCCAGAAAAAAAGTATATAGAAAACCATGAAAGCAATAAATATTTTTCTATGACAAACAGAAGTAAGAATATGCAACAGGGAGATGGTTATGAAAGCTAAGGGGCTGGCTGAAGAATTTCTCTGAGGAGCTGAAGAGATGACATGTTGCAAGCACATATTGCTTTTGCAGAGGACCCAAGTTCAGTTCTAAGTACCCACATAGGGCAACTCATAACTGCCTGTAACTCCAGCTCCTGGACCCAATCCTCCTTCTCCTCTGGCCTCCACAGTCTCTCTCTCTTTTCCCTCTCTCTCTCCCTCAACTACCCCACCACTCACACATACATGCACACACATACACATGCATGCCCACACAGCTACGTGTAATTTTTTAAAAGAATTGATTTGAAATTCTTTGACAGTAAATTTTTTTGCCTTTTTCCACACACCTCTTGTAGTAAACTAATCATCTAGCCCAGGAAACTAAAAGAATGAGTTTAAGATTCCTAAACATGTCTAGACTTAAGCTTGAGAAAACATTCTCCAAATGTCAGGTTTACTTTGCCCCATTCAGAAAGTTCTCCTGAAACATGAACTAGCTTTCTATCCTCAAATTCAGTTTTCTTTTTCTTTGCAGAAGGATGTAAAATGCAGACAAAGCCTACTTGTTCTCTGTCCTGAGGCTTTAAGGACAGGGGTAGATAAGAGGGAAGAGGTGAACACCCGATACTTCTTTGATGTGAAAGTATGAGTCTAGGTATAGTAAATATTTGTCAAAAGGAGTTTCCTGTAACACGTGAGCTACTATTAAGCAGTCTAAGATAAGTCACCTAAAACAAAACTGGACTGCACAAGATGAAACGGGAAAGGAAGCATTGAGTTCCAGCCAAGCTGTCAGCAGCTGTTTGTGCTATGGTCATTGACATAAAAGGAATGATCTGTCACAGTCCTCCTGGCAGAATCAGGTGACCTCTGAGGTAAGTGTGAGCTCCCATGCCCATGGGAGAAGTAGAATGTGTAACAAACATCCAACGGAGAGCTGGAGCAGCCGGAAAGAAGCCAAAAAGGAGAATAAATTATAAATTACATCAGTCCAGACTTCAGTCATTCATGGAAAAGAAAACAAAACCCAGGGAGAAGGGGCATTTTCCATACAAACTAATAAGCATACACATTGGGTATTGCCTCTGGGAAATATGATCTTTTTCTACCACCTCTAGAGTAGACAATATCCTCTTCCATTATCCCTGCAACAATTGTGGGCAACTGCTGTCTATGCCTCTATCCATTCTCCACTGAGGAAGCCCGTATGCCTCCTTTCCCTTTGCTGTTGTAATTTTTATTGAATTCATCTCTGAATCTTTCTTCAGAGATTCACACATAGAGAAATGTCTCTTGCCAAGGTCACTCATGAATGTGTCAAACCCAATGGTCAATTTTCAGCCTTTATTTTAATCTCACAAGCAGCTGTCTAGACAAGGTCAGTCACTCCCACCCTTTTAGAAGCAATTTCTTTCCTTAGCTTACATCTTACACATAATTTCTGGACATCCCTTCTCCACCCCAGAAAGACTCTGGCTGGCCTCTCCCTTTCAATTGTTTCTCTGCTGTGGTCATGCTTGAATTCCTAAGTGATTTCATGGAGATTGTGAGCTTCACTCCACATTTTTTCAATAGGGAACTTAACTAAAATTTACAGATCTGTGACGTACTCAACATTTCCTTGTGAACATCTGATCAGAGTTTAAAACTTAGTGATTTTAAACCCAGTGCTCTGTTTACCTTGGCATCTCTACCATACCCAACCTAAATGACCTTTTCTCTTATCCATTTTCATTTATCCTTTGGACTCAGTCTTCTTTCTCTTCCACTTATACTTTCCTCACTAATTTGCCAGCAAATTTCATTAGCTTTATCTTCACAGCCTGCCCAGAACTTGATTACTCTCTACCATATCCAGAGCCACCACTTTCTGCCACACTGGCTTCTTAGACTGTCCTGACTTCAGCAGGTCCCCAGCGCTCTGCCCTCTGCTCCTAGAGTGCTCCTGCATGCTTGGTGGACTCTATGCTCAAAGAACAAAGACAGAACCACCAGGACTTAGTCTATTAGGTTATCAGTTCTGCTTCTTTCTGCTTGGCTCTCTTAACTGTGCAAGTTCTTACTGTAGTCTTGATGAGATGGCTACTAGAAGCCCTTGACTCCGCCTTTCTTAGGTTACTGATTCTAGGAGGAAATGTCTTTTCTGAAATTTAATATTATTTTGGGAATGAATGGCTAACTTTGCCTGTGCCAATCACCAAACTAGTTAAAGGGATCTGAATAAGACACTATTATCATGCTGGGTCATCCTCAGTTACAGGGATGGAGAGGGGCCACTCTGATTGACAATGTCATCAAGACATCAAGACAGTGTGATGGTTTGTATATTCTTGGCCCAGGGAGTGGCACTATTTGGAGGTGTGGCCTTGTTGAAGTAGGTTTGTCACTGTGGGCATGGGCTTTAAGACCCTATTTCTAGCTGCCTGGAAGCCAGTATTCTCTAGCAGCCTTCAGATGAAGATGTAGAACTATCAGCTTCTCCTGTACCATGCTTGCCTGGATGTCACCCTGTTGCCACCACCTTGATGATAATGGAGTGAACCTCTGAACTTTTAAGCTAGCCCCAATTAGATGTTGTCCTTATAAGATTTGCCTTGGTCATGGTGTTTGTTCATAGCAGTAAAACCCTAACTAAGACACATAGGAACAAGGGAACTCTAGATATAAAAAAATGAGAGACTAAGAAATAACATGGAATAGATAAAAATATGACCATCATAATTTAACACATTTTATTTATTGTTTTTGGCTATTTAATTCCTTTGATCCCATTTCCCTTTCTTGGGCTAATACTCTACAGCATTAAGATGAGGCTAAAGTGATTTTGTGTATATATGAATTCTTTGAAAAAGTTAACTCATGGCTTCTGTGGAGACACCATAACCTGAGCCATCTTAGAAGAACCACTGCACTCAGAGCAGCAGGTAAGAACCCTCCCCCACTACCCTACCCCTCAGAGTTACAACTGGGAGATGGGGGCACCCAGGTCCCATGAACAACCCAAACCCTGCCCCTCTGGAATACCACTTCCCTTCTGCCCTGCGCCTGGTCCTTCTGGAGCTGATCTGATCCTGTGAAGACACCATATTCTGAACCATCCTAGAGGAACCACTGCACTCAGAGCAGCAGGAGTTCAGGATCCCAGAGGTGGCCTGACAGGAGTTCTTCCACCCAGGGATCACAGATCATAGAGACATCTGGACTCTGAGGAGTTCTGACACAAGCAAAATAATTGGAAAGGCAGGTTCCAGTCAGAGATTGTGAATGCAGGTAGCACTAGAGTTAACCAGATGACAAAAGGCAAGCACAAGAATATAAGCAACAGAAACCAAAGTTACTTGGCATCATCAGAACCCAGTTCTCCCACCAAAGCAAGCCCTGGACACTTCATCACACCAGAAAAGCAGGATTCAGAATTAAAATCACTTCTCATGATGGTGATAGATGATTTTAAGAAGGACATAAGTAACTCCCTTAAAGAAGTACAGAAGAAAACAGGTAAACAGATAGAAGCTCTTAAAGAGGAAACACAAAAATCCCTTAAAGAATTGCAAGAAAACACAGCTAAACAGGTGACAGAATTGAACAAAACCATCCAGGATCTAAAAATGGAAGTAGAAACAATAAAGAAATCTCAAAGGGAGACTACCCTGGAGATAGAAAACCTAGGAAAGAGATCAGGAGTCATAGATACAAGCATCACCAACAGAATACAAGAGACAGAAGAGAGAATCTCAGGTGCAGAAGATACCATAAAAACATTGGACACAACTGTCAAAGAAAATGCAAAATACAGAAACCTCCTAACCCAAAACATCCAGGAAATCCAGGACACAATGAGAAGACCAAACCTAAGGATAACAGGTATAGATAAGAGTGAAGATTCCCAACTTAAAGGGCCAATAAATATCTTCAACAAAATTATAGAGGAAAACTTCCCTAACCTAAAGAACAAGATGCCCATAAACATACAAGAAGCCTACAGAACGCCAAATAGTCTAGACCAGAAAAGAAATACCTCCCATCACATAATAATCAAAACATCATATGCACAAAACAAAGAAAAAATACTAAAAGCAGTAAGGGAAAAAGGTCAAGTAACATATAAAGGCAGACCTATAAGAATTACACCAGACTTCTCACCAGAGACTATAAAAGCCAGAAGATCCTGGACTGATATCATACAGACCCTAAGAGAACACAAATGCCAGCCCAGACTACTATACCCAGCAAAACTCTCAATCACTAAAGATGGAGAAACCAAGATATTCCATGACAAAACCAAATTTGCACAATATCTTCCCACAAACCCAGAACTTCAAAAGATAATTGATGGAAAACACCAACACAAGGAAGGAAACTACAACCTAGAAAAAGCAAGGAAGTAATCTTCCAACAACCCCACAAGAAGATAGCTACACAAACACAATTCCACCTCTAATAACAAAAATAACAGGAAGCCACAATCATTTTTCCTTAATATCTCTTAATATCAATGAACTCAATTCTTCAATAAAAAGACGTAGACTATCAAACTGGATACACAAACAGGACACAGAATTTTTTTGCATACAGGAAACACACCTCAGTGACAACAACAGACACTACTTCAGAGTAAAGGGCTGGAAAACAATTTTCCAAGCAAATGGTCCCAAGAAACAAGCTGGAGTAGCCATTCTAATACCATATAAAATTGACTTTCAACCAAAAGTAATCAAACATAAAGAAGGACACTTAATACTCATCGAAGGAAAAATCTACCAAGATGAACTCTCAATTCTGAACATCTATGCTCCAAATGCAAGGGCACCCACATATATAAAAGAAACTTTACTAAAGCTTAAAACACACATTGCACCTCACACAATAATAGTGGGGGATTTCAACACCCCACTCTCAGCAATGGACAGATCATGGAAACAAACTAAACAGAGACACATTAAAATTAACAGAAGTTATGAACCAAATGGATTTAACAGATATCAATAGAACATTTCATCCTAAAACAAAAGAATATACCTTTTTTTTTTTTTTTCAGAACCTCATGGTACCTTCTCCAAAATAGATCATATAATTGGTTACAAAACAGTCCTCAACAGATACAAAAAGATTGATATAATCCCTTGCATCCTATCAGATCACCACGGACTAAGGCTGTTTTTTAATAATGGCAAAACCAATGGGAAATCCACATGCACATGGAAATTGAACAGTGCTCTACTCAATGATGACTTGGTCAAGGAAGAAATAAAGAAAGAAATTAAAGACTTTTTAGAATTTAATGAAAATGGGGACACATCATACCAAAACTTGTAGAACTCTATGAAAGCAGTGCTAAAAGGAAAACTCATAACTCTAAGTGCCTATAAAAAGAAAATGGAAAAAGCATACACTAACAACTTGACAGCACACCTGAAAGCTTTAAAACAAAAAGAAGCATATAAACCCAAGAGGAGTAGACGGCAGGAAATAATCAAACTCAGGGCTGAAATCAACCAAGTAGAAACAGAAAAAACTATACAAAGAATCAACAAAACCAGGAGCTGGTTCTTTGAGAAAATCAACAAGATAGATAAACCCTTAGGCAGATTGACCAGAGGGCACAGACACAGTATCCAAATTAATAAAATTAGAACTGAAAAGGGAGACATAACAACAGAAACTGAGGAAATTCAAAAAATCATCAGATCCTACTACAAAGGTCTATACTCAACAAAACTGGAAAATCTAGATGAAATGGACAATTTTCAAGACAGATACCAAGACCCAAAGATAAATCAGGGGCAAATAAACAATCTAAACAGCCCCATAACCCCTAAATAAATAGCAGCAATCATTAAAAGTCTCCCAACTAAAAAAAAGTCCAGGACCAGATGGTTTCAGTGCAGAATTCTATCAAACCTTCCAGAAAGACCTAATACCAATTCTCATCAAACTATTCCACAAAATAGAAACAGAAGGAACAATACCCAATTCGTTCTATGAAGCTACAATTATGCTCATACCTAAACCTCACAAAGACGCAACAAAGAAAGAGAACTTCAGACCAATCTCTCTTATGAATATCAATGTAAAAATACTCAATAAAATTCTTGCAAACCGAATCCAAGAACACATCAAAACAATCATTCATCATGATGAAGTGGGCCTTATCCCAGGAATGCAGGGATAGTTTAATATTTGGAAATCCATCAATGTAATCCACTACATAAACAAACTCAAAAAAAAAAAAAAAAAAAAACACCAAAAACCCACATGATCATCTCACTAGATGCTGAGAAAGCATTTGACAAAATTCAACATCCCTTAATGGTAAAAAGTCTTGGAAAGATCAGGAATTCAAGGCCCATACCTAAAAATATTTAAAGCAATATACAGCAAGCCAGTAGCCAACATCAAACTAAATGGAGAGAAACTTGAAGCAATCCCACTAAGACCAGGGACTAGAAAAGGCTGCCCACTCTCTCCCTACCTACTCAATATAGTACTGGAAGTCCTAGCCAGAGCAATTAGACAACAAAAAGAAGTCAAAGGGATACAAATAGGAAAGGAAGAAGTCAAAATTTCACTATTTGCAGATAATATGATAGTATACTTAAGGGACCCAAAAACTTCCACCAGAGAACTCCTAAATGTGAAAAAAAAAAAAAAAAAAAAAAAAAACCTTCAGAAAAGTGGCTGGTTATAAAATCAACTCAAACAAATCAGTAGCCTTCCTCTACGTGAAAGATAAACAGGCTGAAAAAGAAATTAAGAAAATGACACCCTTCACAATAGTCACAAATGATATAAAATACCTTAGTGTGAATCTAACCAAACAAGTGAAAGATCTGTATGACAAGAACTTCAAGTCTCTGAAGAAAGAAATCGAAGATCTCAGAAAATGGAAAGATCTCCCATGCTCATGGATTGGCAGGATTAATATAGTAAAACTGGCCATCTTGCCAAAAGCAATCTACAGATTCAACGCAATCCCCATTAAAATCCCAACTCAATTCTTCACAGAGTCAGAAAGAGAAATTCTCAAATTCATTTGGAATAAAAAAAAAACCCAGGATAGGAAAAACTTTCCTCAATAATAAAAGAACTTCTGGAGGAATCACCATCCCTGACCTCAAAGTGTACTACAGAGCAGTAGTGATAAAAACTGCATGGTAATGGTACAGATATAGGCAGGAAGATAAATGGAATTGAATTGAAGACCCAGAAATGAACCCACACACCTATGGTCACTTGATCTTTGACAAAGGAGCTAAAACTGTCCAGTGGAAAAAGGACAGCATTTTCAACAAATGGTGCTGGTTCAACTGGAAGACAACCTGTAGAAGAATGCACATCGATCCATTCTTATCTCCTTGTACAAAACTCAAATCCAAATAGATAAAGGACCTCCACATAAAACCAGAGACAGTGAAACTAAAGAAGAGAAGGTGGGGAAGAACCTCGAATACTCTGGCACAATGGGAAAGTTCCTGAACAGAACACCAATGTCTTATGCTCTAAGATCAAGAATTGACAAATGGGATCTCATAAAAGTACAAAGTTTCTGTAAAGCAAAGGACATTGTCAATAGGACAAAATGGCAACCAACAGATTGGGAAAAGATCTTAACCAATCCCATTTCGGAAAGAGGGCTAATATCCAATATATACAAAGAACTCAAGAAATTAGACTCCAGACAACTAAATAACCCTATTAAAAATGGGGTACAAAGCTAAACAAAGAAATCTCAGCTGAGGAAATGTCCGAGAAGCACCTAAAGAAATGTTCAGCATCCTTCAAAACAACCCTAAGATTCCACCTCACACCAGTCAGAATGGCTAAGATCAAAAACTCAGGTGATAGCAGATGCTGGTGAGGATGTGGAGAAAGAGGAACACTAGTTCATTGTTGGTGGGATTGCAAGATGGTGCAACCACTCTGGATGTCAGTCTGGTGGTTCCTTAGAAAATTGGACATAGCACTACCGGAGGACCCAGCTATAATACTCCTGGGCATACACCCAGAAGATGCTCCCAACATGTAACAAGGACATATGCTCCACTATGTTCATAGCAACCTTATTAATAATAGCCAGAAGCTGGACAGAACCCAGATGTCCTTCTACAGAGGAATGGATACAAAAAAATGTGGTACATTTACACAATGGAATATTACTCAGCTATTAAAAACAATGAATTTGAGAAATTTTCAGGTCAATGGATGGAACTAGAAAATATCATCCTGAGTGAGGTAACCCAATCACAAAAGAACACACATGGTATTCACTCACTGATAACTGGATATTAGCCCAGAAGCTTGAAATATCCGAGATTCAACTCACAGACCACATGAAGCTCATGAAGTAGGAAGACTAAGTGTGGGTGCCTTGGTCCTTAGAGGAGTAACTAAATACTCAAGGCAGCAAATATGGAGACAAAGTATGGGACAGAAACTGAAGGAGACCATTCCACCTGGGTATCCATCCCATGTGCAGTCACCAAAAGTAGACACTGATGTGGATGTCAGGAAGTACATGCTGACAGGAGCCTGATATAGCTGTCTCCTTAGAAGTCTGCTAGAGCTTGACATATTCAGAGGCAGATGCTCACAGCTAACCATTGAATTGATCAAGGGGTTCCCAGTGGAGGAGTTAGAGAGAAGACTGAAGGAGCTGAAAGGGTTTGCAGCCCTATGAGGAGAGCAACAATACCAACCAACCAGAGCTCCCAGGGTCTAAACTACCAGCCTGGGAGCACATAGGGAGAGACCGATGGCTCCAGCTGTATATGTAAGGGAGGATGGCCCTGTTGGGCATAGGCGAGGAGATCCTTGGTCCCATGAAGGCTGAATACTGAGTAGGGGGGAATTTTGGGGTGGGGAGGGGGGAGGGGGGGGGCACATCCTCTTAGAAGCAGGGAGAGGGGGGGGAGGGAAGGGGGGGGGGGGGGGGGGGGGGGGGGGCGGAATGAGAAAAGAGGATAACATCTGAATTGTAAATAAAATATCTAATAAAAAAGAAAAAAGAAAAAGTTAATGCATTATATCTTCTATTAAATGAATGCTGTCTACTGTAAAATGTAGATTGTTTCATTAGTAGTAGCTGATGAAATATGGAGATACAAAGAATATTCTCCATAATTTGTCATAACAATGAATGTGTGAGTAACAGTCAACTAAAGATGACTTGAATATTTATTCACCCTATTCCTACAGATTCTAGTTGGAGACATAGAGAAGAAGAAAATTAAATATCATGTAAATTTAAAAAAGAGAGAAATAAAATGACCTTTGTGCTTAGCGATGTTTTAATAACTGTAGTAGTCCTAAATACTCTATGAGAAAACTGTTGGAATTAATAAATGAATTCATCAACACACAAACATGAATTGCTGTCCTACACAGTTAACAATGGAATACTCCATAAAGAAGATGAAACAATTGTATTTAGAATAAAATCCGATTTGGCTGGAAGCCCCAGTATGGGCAGAGCACCTTGCAGGTGCTTCCATAAAGAGCAAAATCCTTGGGAATTAGGCACTTATAGCAGAGAACTAGGGAAGTTTTTACTTCCCTTCTGAAAGTCTTGTGCATTCCTGAAAGACATACCACAGAGAACTCTGGAATTCAGAGAACTCAATCAGTGTTCTGAAGTTTCCTGAGATTTCCACTCCAACCACAGAGACACCATTATAGCTCACCACTAAATTAAGCAAAATTATACATGTACAAATAATGTATCCAATGAATACATAACTATAATATTTTAATAAATATGACACATATAGCCCAGAATTTCACATGTAACAAATCACTAGTAAGTGGTTGATACAATTGTTTTAATTGTAACTCTGTTTTACTTTAGATTTTCTTATTTTCCACTTGTACAAATAGGAACATACTTAACTTGTCCTTTTGAAAGTGCTTTGTTTTAAATGGTATCTTTGTTTTTAATGAATGTAATCATCGGCAAAACTATTAGTAAAGTGGTCGCATGTTCAATTCTTGGCACTTTAATGGAATGCCTTTTACACAAAATCAACGTTAAACTTAAAAATTGTTAGCTACAATCTCCCTCTGCTCACCCAGCAATTAGTAGTCTCTTAAAACTAAAAATGTAAAACTCTAAAAGCAAAAATTACAATGTTTAATTTATATACATAAATTTCAAAGTCAAAAGGCACCTCTTTGGTCCCTTAAAGACTGTTTATTTACTTATTTTACAATTCCAGGGATTGAACTCAGGGCTGTGTAAATGCTAGGCAAGGGTTCTGCTACTGAGCTATATCTCAAACCCTGTTTGAAGATTTATCGAGCAACGATTACATTGTAATGGGAGATATTTAGAAAACGGTCCTCTGTCCGGCTTGTTCCTGGGCAGCTGCCATGTTCCCACTATTCCCTCTCTGACCATAGCTCCGGCTAGCTAGAAACACTGGCCCTGGCACCCACAAGATGTTACCATGGCGGCTGGTTCTGCTGATCAGCTCCATAGAGACCATGCTTCAAAGCATGGATCTTGAACCAACCCTATCACCCTCATGGTTCTCTGGTAAGTCCCAGACAATACCCGCCATACTCGTGGTTCCTGGTAGAATGAAGACTCTTAATGCTTAAAGACTATCCAATGGATTTATATATTTGGAAATGCTCAATTAACAAGATGCCAGTGGGGCTGTAGCATGAGCATGGGCGTGGGTCCAGTTGGGCTGAATTGTGGGTCCCGTGTTTGCTGCCCCAGGGGGCTGGAGCTGCGAAGTGCGGGAATTTGAGTTCACTCCACTTGCGCAGGGCAGATGTGAGGCTGTGAGAAGCTGCAGAACTCCACCCTGCGAGTGGGGAGAACACCATCTGAGACCCCACATGGACTGGAGCTCTTGGGTTGGGGGTCCCCAGGCAGAGGTGGCTGGCCGGAGACCAGCTGGTCTCAGCCCTTGGGCTCCAGAAGGGTTGAGATGTGGGCATATGGGTTAGTAGATGGACCCTCAGCCTAAAGGGGAGAGGGGGAGAAGCTGGGGTGGAGCCCTGCAGGGTAGATGAGACTCTTGGTCAAGGAGGCTCGCTTAGCTGGGTCACAGCTGGCTCAGCTACCTTTCTTGAGTTGGTGGGCTCGTGGCTGGAATGCAGAGAGGTTCTCAGTGGGAGATTAGATTCGTCTTGGTAATTGAAGACCTTCTTCACAGTTCCCCATGGTGGGCCCCAATGACAAAAGGTAGTCCATGGTTTTAAATGGTTTATTGTCATGGCAGAAAGTGGATGAAGCTGTACCTCATGTTCTCAGGGAGGGCTTGAGGTTTATATCTTTTGCAAGTAGGAGGAGGGTCTGAGACGGAATGCTTAACTGGCTATGCCCTCTGGCCTTTAGAAATCTCATGAATAAGGAGATGTCTTGAGACTCTGAGGCCTGTAGTCACACTCTCTACCTGTGCTACGTGACCAGTTGTCACAAACCTTTCTTTGGGAGGGGCTGTGGATGGCTGAAGCTAAGTGAAAGGAACCAGGGCCCAGGAGCAAGGCTGAACACCTACCATCCCTTTAGAGTCTCCAGGGTTTGAGGCCTGTGCTCAACCAGATACCAAGTTGCCTCTCACACCCCACTGCACCACAGATGCTCACACAATTAGAATTGTTACCTAGTATCTAACCTTCTGATAGAAAGTGCTACCCAGGACTGCATTCATCTTCCTCCATGGTCGCTAGCCCTCTTCCTTTCTCCTCCCCTTCCTCTCCTTCTTTCCTCCCAACTCCTCACTCCGCCTACCTCTCATACTGCCAATCACCGAGCTTTATTGCAAATGTAGCGGGGAAGATATCCTGCTACATAACATGTTAATAATATTCTGGATATGGGAAAACACAGTGATAGTGAACAGCCTGACTAGTCAGTACTCCCACGAAACGGTGTATGGCGGGATGAGAGAATTGATTTCTCTCATCACACAGAAATGATTTGTAATGCAGTCTGGAAAAACCTTAGCAGAGGCATGTGCATGTGCAAAAGTGTTCTCAAAACAAAGGCCAGAGCAATCCACTCAGCCTGTCCTTGTGGGAAGGCAGACCTCTAAGGAAGATTACAAAGAAGAGAGGATTCTAAAAAGCTGAGGAAGAGGAGAGGTCTTCTAGGAAGAAGGAGCAGTATAAGAAAGGGCCCATAGAACCCCCAGATGATCTGACAAGAAGTTCATGTCTTCATGGGAAAGAGGGCTACAAAGTACAAGACCGGCTTATAAGCCATGTTTAGGATCAGCTAGTATCTACATCTTTACTCTACAGATGATGTGTTCAGTGTGGATTTGTTAGCAAGGAACCACTAAATCAACTATAATGAATGATGCCAAAGAAAATGCTATTTGTTTCCCTTTAGCTTTCTGCATTATGTTGAAAAGTTTTGCTTAATGAAGCAAGCAGTTCCCTGAGTTCAGGTGGGGTTCAGAGGATGGCAACCTGCCCCATCTCTCTCTGCCACCTTCACCTCATCCAGGTCATCCTTACCTATCTGCTGGGGAGTAGATGAGAAATCCAGGCAGAGGACATTTTGGAAAAAGATATGTGTACATATCATCTTTTTTTTTTTTTTTCTCATTTTGCATTCAATGTTTTACTATCATGAAATTTCATATTTGTAGATGAAGTGAAAATTGCTGCACTCCTCAGAGACAATTCAAATAACTCCTGTAAAGATAGTAGATTCTGTACATGTTATCAAGAGTGGAGAGTCCTCCTCAGAGAACTGGGAATTCTCACAACACTGCCTCCATTGTGGAGAGGCCTACGGGAATATAGGCTCAAATACTTCTTCATGTGTTTTTCTTACTTTGATGTGAAAAAGGAACCATGGAGCTCTTATGTAGTATACTCCAACAAGACAGAGAAGAGATAAATGTTCAGAAATCTATGAAAACATAGCATTAGAATTCTGATTCTAAAGATGTTATCAAAACCTTCCCATCCCAGAAGATTCACTGTAATATGGCATCAAACATCGTTCTTTCTCCTTTTGTTCAGACATAAGCTACCTCATGGGAAACTGCATTTTAGAAATTTAAACAGAATCAAGATGTGTGGTTTCCATGCCAACCACACCAGCTCCTCTTTTGTTTCCTTTTCACTTATTTACTCATTTCACCAACGTATACATACTGAGAACCACAGATGTTTCTTATATGTGCAGGTAGTAAAAGAGTTAGTAAGGTCAAAACAGATGTCTCTATTGAGTTTCAAGTCTAGTGAGAAAAACAAGTTCCAAGCCCTTTAGCAAATGTGCATTCAGTGAAGTTGAGGCTAGGTAAGACTTTTCTGTCTACCAAGATTAGATTGGCTGGAACCACTGACCTATGTCCTGGGATGGCACATGCCCTTGGCCTCCCTGGTCTGTATTTGTTTAGGCTTTGCATTCTCTGTGATGGAGCAGTCACCTTTGCATACCTCATTGAAAGTGTCGGCCTGCCCATTCCTTAGCTTCCACATTCATTCATGTAAAGCATTTGTGAGTGTGGCTAACTTTAATGATGATGCAATGTTAATGGTACCAGTTCATAAAGAGGCTGCCCAGCAAATGGGTATGAAAAAACAATTAGAGTATTCTTGGTTCTACAAGGCCATTCAAACCTTTGATTGCCTCTCCTCCATTGTCTAGAAGCAACCAACCAACCAACCAACCAACCAACCACAACAAAGACAATTTCTAGTAGACAAATCTCTTTACTCTTTCATGGTATCTGGCCACCTTTTTTTTTATCTTTTTATACCTCAGAGGTTTCTGAAGACTCCCATGCCCCCAGAGTCATATTTTCTATTTTAAAAGGATATATATTCTTTTAGAATAGAATATATATTTACCAAAGGTATTTTCTTACAATGTAGACTGTTTCCAGAGACTCAAATACACTGAGCATTTGTTCTAGTACTTAGTACTGAGATAATTAATTCTTTGGTACTTGTTTTTGATACAATGACTCAGTATGTAGTTGATAGTGGCCTTTAACTTACAAGGTAGCCCCACTTGTCCTCAAACTCATGATTATCCTACCTCCCTGAGTCCTAGGATCACAAGCATGACTAGCTCTTAAGAACATTTTACATCCCCTGAAATCGTGTTACCATCTGTTAAAATATATATATATATATATATATATATATATATATATATATATAT
>JANHMN010000001.1:151875887-151888187 GCA_030674055.1 Rhabdomys pumilio
CTCTCTCTCTCTCTCTCTCTCTCTCTCTCTCTCTCTCTCTCTCTCTCCATAAAGCACTTCTTCAAAGGGCACTACTTGGCATTATCAAGTAGCCTATCTTGTAACCATTGGTATAGTCTGCCAGGAAATAAGATGAAAATATTTTCATCTTATTTTTTCTTTCACAAAAAAGGTTTCCTGTGGAGAAACTAGAATTGTGATTGTTTCTAGAAAAGCTTTCAAAATGTTGCCTGCCAGCAGCACATAAGTTCTCTCCCCACTTTTTCAGGATCTTCCCAGTTGACACATCTATTTCCTCTCAATGAGCAAGAAGCTTCTGGTCCAAGTTTGTTTACCACCAGGGTAAACTGTTGTCTTACTATATTGTTATCATAAGGCACTTTGGAGGGGCTCACTATATCTCCATGTATTCACAGGCACTGAAACCAACACGCACATCTTTTGTAGACAGTGTGCAGTGTGCTCCATGCTTTCTGTTAATTGAGCCTTGGCACTTCATACAACACACAAGATTCATATCATTTTCTAGAAATAAGTTACAATGTTTGATCACCTAACTCTGTCTTCCCAAATTCACCTTACTTTTCTTCTGTGACTCTACTTTTCAACTACTACGCCCATGCCTTTTAAGGTGTCCTTTTATTGAAAGTAATAAGTTAAGACATCCATCGTGAGGTGGGTGGTTCACCTTTCCCCTAAGGATCACCAGCATATACTTGGCATGCTCACTGTGTTGAATACAGGGAATCATTTTGGGAGCAGTAACGTTCACCGATGTCCAGTATCATTTGTCAGTCTTGTGCTGTACACTTGCCATGCAGTGTAACACTTTATGAGGAAGAGATGTTTAAAAGTGATATCTTCTTCGGAAAGCATCCATTAGTTGTTGCTGAAATTGAATCTGCTGCAGGTGCTAAGAATCTAGCTGGTCTTCCTGTGAGTCTACACTTATGGTGGAACCTTGGCTACTGGTATCAACATTTTCGTAGGATTTTTGGTCTTTGGCAAAGTTGATGAAAACCTGAGTTTTTTCAAGGAAATGAAATACATTAGTACCAGGTTTACAAAAAAAGAAATAAAGTTTAATTCTCTCCAGTTATCCCTGTCCCTCCCTCCCTCTCCCTCTCTCCCCTCTTGCTCTCACTCTTTCTCTTTCTCCTTTTCTTCCTTTATATGTTTACACTCTAACAAGTTACAAAAGCAAGATTTCATCAGGACGTGCTCACATGCTTAGGCACAGCCCCTCTAGAAGTTCTCTATACAGCCAGCCTCAACTGGATTTTGAAGATAACACCCATTTCTGTGAATATGACTATATTTTTGTCATTGTCTAAATTTAAAGCTATAATTAAAGATCTATAGCCATATATCTATAATCCATATGATTCACATTGATATCTTTATCATGTATGTATTCATCTGATGCTCTATCAAATGTTTAAATAGAAATGTCAGGAGAGAATTGTCTAGTTTCAGGAGGTTATGCACTAAAACAAAATTTGTGTGGAAAAATTCCCATCATGTTAAATTTGCCAATTTTACATATAAATTTACCAATAAATTAGTCAATGCAGCTCTATTTACATGATTAAAATCATTAAGTCTATTAGTTGTAGATTTATCCCAATATCACTGAGAGTCTAATTTTCTAATTCATGGTGCTCAGTGTTGGTCATAAAAGTCTAAGACTAACCCATCAGTGTTGGCAAGGCCATATTTATCTTAATTCCCTATAAAATATTAATCCATAAAGTACAGTACGATCCGTTGACTTACTTTCAGACTCACTTCAAAGTCAAGATAGCACTTATTTCTGTAGGTCTTGTTGGTTGAGCTACATAAAACTTAATACAAAGTTGATGGATGACCTAGGAACATGCTAGCATTGAGCGGGAGAGTAATTAAGGGAAAGGAATTCTTCAATTGCTGTGTTAAGTGTGTGAATTTAATAAACCTAAAGTCTGTTCATTTTCTGTCGCTCACCCAAACATCCTAGTTCAAAACTGAACAATGGAAACCTTGGTTACAGAACCTACCAAGAAGAAATTAGAGGAAGCATCAATAGCTAATTATTTTGTAGGTGACAAGAGTGGTTTCCTGCTTCCTATGTACATGTAAACATTTACGGAAGTAGATGTCATATACAATGGAAAGAAATCACTCCATTTTCTCCACTAAAAATAGCTAATGTCTTTCATATCTTACCTTTTTTAATGTCTCAAATGCAGTTAGAAATAAATTAGGCTCTTTGCTAAAGTTTTCAGGTGCAAGAATAGGTACTGATTTAATTAAAAGCAAATTAAATGCCATTAAAAAGGAATAAGCAGAATTCATAATAACTAATGTGTGGTACCCTGCCGTGGACCACAGCACACATCTTACCTCCTCCAAAGTGGTCTGGCTCACGAGGAAATTTGTGATATTTAAAGCAGTCTTGTTGGTTTCCAGAAGGTCAAATATGTTTGCTACTCCTCCTGCTGTGACTGGCACATGGTACTCTAGCATGCTCAGGTGCTGATCCTGCGGGAACCAAAGGGAAGGACTTGTTTTACAATGGCAAAGTAACATCGACTTGATCAGATTTCACTTTTATGGAGAGCTGGGGAAAGTGCTGAAAGTTGTCCCACTGGAGGTGGGGGTGGAAGTGGGAGTGGGGGTGGAGGTGGGGGTGGGGGTGGGAGTGGGGGTGGAGGGGGGGGTGGGGGTGCGATGGTGTAAATAGTAGGCAGATTTCTAAAATTAACAGCTTGTAGAGATGAGATGAAAATTTTTATGAACATCAGAGAAAAAACAAATTAAAAAGTTAATGAAAATTTTGAAAGCCTGAGCATTTTGAAAGTTACATTCTCATCTAGAGAGGGAAAAATAACCCTGTAGGATGCATCTCATACATAAGTTCATGCTCAGCTTGTTGAAGAGTTTTAGGAGATTTGCTGTTATGTTAAATAGGTCTAAAATCCCAGGACTTGGCTGTTAGTTGATATGAGCTAGATTTCAGTCTTGTCTAGAAGAAGTCTTTTTTTTTTTCAATTGATGTTGCCTACTTTTCTTGATTTATCTTAAAAGGCTTTTTCATTTTCTAACTTTTAGCACTAGGATCATCTACTCCGTAATCTATTGGTACTGCCTTGGCGTATGCTAACTCCTGCTGTTCTACAAAATGGTTGTCATTTCCCATCGGGTTTTTAGGGTTGGTTTGTTTGCTTTTCTATAAGGCATCTCTCCAGCTTGACATTTGACTGCAACAGCCTCCTTAGAAGCCTGGAAACTAGATATGCTGATTTAGTCTGGCAAAACCAGCTAAGGAATCTGTTCTGAGCACTAGTTACATCCGATGTCTCTCTTCAGAATCTGTTCCTGTGGTGTCTGTAGATCCTTTTGAGTCTTTCATTCAAGACTTCCTCTTTCTCCCCTTCTTGTCTGGAGTCTGGCCTCTCCCACAAACGTGTGCTCTCCTTGTGCGTCTCTTTGTAATCTGGCCTTCTTGCATATTTAATTCTCAAGTGATCATTTCACATATTTTCATCTATAGATCTAAACACTACTACAGAAGTGTAAGGAATTTTCTCTTTGGGAGAAATTGCCTTTATCATCAGCTCATGTGCTTTGGGTAGCTTTAGGTATGTGCCCAGGAGACATATATGGGGTGTGTGTGGGTGTTGGGGGGGAAGGTTTAAAAAAAAAAAAAACCGAAAACTCCACTCAGTAAATAAATATTTTAACCTGGCAGCTGAGTAAATGAGTGAGACCAACATAGTTTGTAGAGAAAAGGTGCCCTTTAATTTTCAATTCTGATGATAAAACACGGGCTTTGATAAGAATGTTGAAAACTAATATTTCCAGAGAAATTATCCAAGGCTTGGGGAGACTGAGGTCAAAAGTACTTTATGAAGATAAAACAATTGTTTTAATTTTTTTTTTTTTTTTTTTTTTTTTTTTTTTGCTATCTAATGCCAGGTCATGTTAATTTCATGCCCTATAGTTTGTGAAGATATCAGACATTTTCCACATCAGTTTTGTAAAGTTATTATTCATTCCTGCTTACAAATAAGTGAAACAGAGTTCAGAGGCTTTAAATGTCTCCTTAGATAACTCCCCTGGACAGCCAGACTCAACCAACAGCTTCCAAACTTCTTTTTATTATTTTCCTTTGATTTGCTCTTCACAATTATTTGCCATCCTCAATTTGTATAAATTACGTGTCTATCAACGATGTTAGACTGATTTTTTTTTTCCTGCCAAGTCCATGAAGTAGGGGCTATATGAAATTTAAATATGTGTATCCATGTGTGTCCATCTGGTTGATTTCACCGGATAAGCAGGTGGGAGCAAGCGCTATCATGTTTGAATCACTCTGGGAGCTGAGGATTGCTCAGACTTTTGTGAGTTTATTTTTTCAAAGGAAAGGAACAAATCAGATTAAAAAAAAAAATTTCTCAGCTGCAGCATTCTGAGCTCACCAATTTTTCTTTTCTAAGAAATGCTGTTGGCCACATAAGGCCTGTCATTCCTAGGTTCCCTCATGTATGTATGCTGCTATTATTAGACTGGAAGTCTATACAACTTGAAAACAAATCCAGTATGATCAGGAAGACTTTGCAGGGAAGAAACAAATATAGCAAATGTGAAGTAGCCAATCGAAAACACCTACAAAGGTATATAAATAATCTGGGGAGATTACCTCTTTGTGTAAAGTTCAAATCCTGAACTACTAGGTGAGGATGAATTTCAAAGCTGTGACCCCCTAGGAAGTAGGGAACACCCACTTTCTTATCACTGGAAAAGGCAGTCAAGGTCAAAGGCGGAGCCACCACTTACTTTTAAGTATGTTTTTGGAAAGTGCAGCTGCATAAACTTCGTGAGGGTTTCCATGCTCACTTTATTATTTTTCAAGTGAACCTTGACAGTAAATCCACGTCCAAACCTTAAAGTGCAAAATACAGTATGAGTTACGTTTTGCCAAAATAGCTCCCCTGGAATTCTAGATAATGAAATAGGTCCCAAGCCAACCATCATGGCCCCCTTTCTTATATAAAGACTGTCATTTGGCCATAAAAGTTCAGGACGAGCTGCAAACTGGAAATAGTTCAATGCCATGCTTTGTTTTTGTTGGTGGTGTTGATTTCTTCTTCATTTCTGCCTGATACTGTGTCAGGATGCTTGAAAACATACAATTGTGTCTTTCTTTGACAATCATCAATTGGCAATAATACATGTCAATTTCTGGAGTTAAGTTCTTATTAAACTAGAGCAAAGTCTTGAGAGGCAGGCCATTGGAGATTTGATGTCAACCACGAAGATTAGAGAGACTGGGATTCCATCACTAAGTGTGGCATTAATATCCTGGTGTTAATCTCACTATAAAAAGGTTATGGCACCCTACAAGCAACTCAAGGTCTCTGTCATAATTGTGTCTTTATCTCAGATAACAATTCTGATAAGACAATTAAGTTATTGTATGGGAAGGTATAAAGTATCATCCCATAGTTCAGAAATTCACATAGATATGTATAATGCACATACACTTGGGAGTATAAACTAATAATTTAATTCTAATGTGATGCTAATATGATATTTATGCATCTTTCCCCGATGCATTCTTGATTAAAAGGTTTTCAATGTGGTGAAAATGTTAAATAGCTTACAGAAAGCTTGTGCAAATGGCAAACAAACATGGTAGATTAAAAAATCTATGCCTTCATGTACTTGTCAAGTCTAATTTGTTATTGGGTACATTCTTGAGGCTACTTCCTGGGAGTATTTTGGTTGCAAATTATTTATTATTATGACCATTGGGAGCTTCAAACCTTCTAAGACTTTGGGATTTTGACAAAAAGAAAATGCACACACAATAAGCCCTTAATAAACTAGTTTAAATTTAAAGTGTGTCAATGATTATTTTCAACGAGGAGTATCTCTCTTCATCTCAGTTTTCCTATCCATTGCACAATGGCTGCTGGGGTGCAGGAGTGGTTGGAGCAATTCTCCTACACAGTGTGTGAACATCGTATTTGTTGGTTACCTGCTTTTTATGTGTTGTAGAGACCCAATGCACTGGAACCTTCCATTCACCATAATGGCCAGCCGGGTACAAAGGGCTTCACATTCTTCCATGCTGAAAGAGGAAACACATTCCTATCAATATCCAGGGCACATAAAATTGGGTTGTAGCTCATAAGCATATGTTTAATTAGTTCATTATAGCACTGTAGCAGTCTCCCTTGTGGGTTCTCTTGAGATAGTTTAGCTGATAAAGGCTAGGCTCATAACCTAAACAAGAAATCTCTCTAGAGAAAGAACAAAAAGTAATATTAAAATACTAACGAAACATATGCAGATGGGTGTATATGACTGTCCTCTCACACTCAAGGTCACCTCCCCTGTCTGGAACACCTCAACTGTTGAACCCAATAGTCCTTTCAAGCTCATTCAAGCTTTGACTCAAGACCTACATTTCCTATGAAGTGTTTTGAAAATGATCCAGGAAACCTTTTAGTCTATCTCATATCTTGTTAGATTTTGTTTTGGGGTTTATAATCAGTTATAACTTGTACAAGCTCTCTCATTCCTGGACGATGGTACCTAGAGAGAGTCCCAGTTCTTGCCCTGTTCACTCCATGCAGAAGTTTGTGGGAATAAAAAGATGAGCTACAGGGTGATGGACTCAAAGCTGGATACAAACAAGTCTCTTGATAATAAAGAGATATAATTTGTTTCTGCTATGTGATCATTGTAATGAAATGTAAGCTAAATCCAAATCATAAAGAAAGGCCAATGTCCTAAGAAAGGAATAGATAGAGTGCTTCCGTGTCTCTCATACTTAGGAGACTAGTGGGGGTATTTTGTGGAAGAGAGCCATGTTCTAGGGAGACACATGAAATGAGAACTTGCCAACAATTCATAGAGACTACTTCAAGAAGAAAGGACACATGAAGAAATACGTGGAGGCAGAAAGCACAATGTGTGAACAAGAGTCAGCTAGCCTCACTAGTAGGAGAGAGCATGAAGTAGGGGAAAGACTAAGGTTCTGAAACTTTTTGAAAGGTGATAGTGAACAGTAGCTAAGAATAATCTGATCTTGAAAACTTCATGGTAAAAATGTCTGCTGAGACCCTGTTCCCTGTTGTCCCCCAGCATCATCTCTCTGAAACCTGAGTCTGGTGTCTGGTCTCTGGGACCCACATGGTAGAAGGAGAAGACTGACTCCTCAAACTGATTTCTGACCTCCACGTGCAAACACACACACACACACACACACACACACACACACACACACACACACATACTCAGAGAGACACACACATACACACACATACAGAGAGACACATACATAAACACACACAGAGAGAGACACACACATATATACATACACAGACACACACACATACATACACAGACATACACAATACATATAAATACACACAGATACACACGCGCACACACACACACACACACACACACTGTTAATAAAAATTAAAAACAAAATACTCCAGACAACGATGAATACTCATGTGGTACCCAGGATTCTTTGGGACCTGACTCAATTTACCTGTGAGATGTGAGGATGACAGAGCACTTGTTCTGCACCTCTTCTGAAATGATCCTCCAGAGATGTCGTTTTGACTTGGGGTCCATCCCAGAGCTTGGCTCATCCTTAATAAAGAATTACCAAAAAAAAAAAAATTCAAATTAAGTAAGTTTTGATGAGGTTCTTTATAAGAATCACTGCATTTCAACTCTCTGGGAACAGAAATCACTTCTTGAAGTCCCATGACTAACATGTTTTATATATAATAGGCTTTTTTCTGCTTCTGTCAAAGACTCAAAATTAAGTATTTTAAATTGTCAGTCTGTTTAAAGAAGTGTTTCAGAGAAGCTGACACCATGTTACTTTACACCCATCTCTTATGTTTCCTTGGGAAAAAAAAATCTACTTCAATTACCGAGAGAGCAGAGTCTTTACATTTACTCTACGTTCCCACATATAGAGCTGAAGCTCTGTCAACAAGATTGCCATCTTTCCTGTGGAAGCAGCATTGTGGCTGTGAGCGATAATGTGCCATGCGAAGCAGAAGAAAACACAACCTGACATTTCAGTGAATGTGTTTCACATGTAATTTTTAGTGTTTTGTTATTAATTGAAATTTGAGACTCTCTGGGAAAATAAAAATAAGATCTGTAAAAGGCGCCAAATAGAAAAAAAAAAATCTGCAATACTCTTCAAAGTGAATGAGGCTTTGAAAGATTTAGACAGAGGTAATTTTTAAAACCCAACAATAGATAATGTAAAGAAGCGACAGTGGATCCCAACAGGTGTTAAATAAAAACAAATTATAGGTTAAGATTAGAGAAAAATTAAAATGTATGTATGATGGAAGGAGTCTGGCCATCTGACACTCACTTTGCCTAGTAGTATACTAATTTAATCAGAACGGTGAACATTCCTTTGGGGGAAATGATAAAGGAAGTATTGTCATTGCTTCTATTTTTTAAGAAAATGAAATATGTAATAAATACATACAGGAGGAAGGCAGTGTCTTCCTCCTGTAGCCTGTATTTCCTCAGCTCATTACTACACAGCATTTACATGGTGCTTTTACATGCAAACGGCTTTACAACTTTTATCTCACAAGGGTGCCCCAGGATTGTTGTGTACCATTTAAAGGATGCTTACACAATAGGGTTCCATTATAAACATTGACAAGCAGTGATGTGATGCGTTATAAGCTTCCAGTATTCTAGAAGGATGGTCACTCTAGGTGGTTTAAATGACTGGATCCACCATGTGACTTAATCCCTGGAATCATGTAGTTGTTTATAACTGGATGTTACTGCACGCCATAAAGGTTCTTTTAAAATTTGGAGATCTTTGAATGAAGGCAATCTTCCAAAATAAAGACATGTTTATTTATCTGAAATAAAGGTCCTTGTGCTTTGTTGGGCCTGGGGAATAGAACATCTATCACCAGTATGTGCAATTTATATTTGCAGGTGATCAATTAGAATTTGCAGCTCTTAACAAAATATAAACATGGAATGCATTTCTTGATCCTCTCCCAAGACAATATAAAACAACCTGGTTTATTTTCTGTCACTCCACAAGCTAAATAACTCTTATTTTTTAAGCTACAAAGGAATATAATTTCTGTACAACACTTTGTTCTAAAATGTGCCTTTCTTCCTCAGCAAAAATTGGAAACTGCTAGTTCACTTGATCAGCGCCTAACAGAAATATGATTTCATCAATAAGTGGGAATTAAATCTGAGCCTGCTCTATGACTTATTTGAAACCCCTGAGCTGGTTGCAGCTATTTCGAATTCACATGCTGAGTGTTTTCTCTGAAGCCTCCCGGGCCATTGTTTCAGATACAAAATGCTTCCCGAGGACACTATCATGATAATAAATTATTTGCTAATACAAATTCTTCTAATGTGGTGGCAGTATACGTGCTTTGGCAGTAACAGGCACACAGTGGGACCTCACTAGATGTTGATAGTGCTGCTGATGAGACGGATACCCACACCTGATGTGCTGTTCGAATTATGTAGTGGCACCTTCGTTCACAATGCCTCTCTTACCAGCAGGAGGATGGACGGCTTCCCTATCAAGGCCAGGGCAGTGGACAGCTTCCTTTTTGTGCCGTAACTGCACATGGAGGTAGATCTGTCCTTGTAGGCCATCAAGTGAAGTCTCCTAAGGAGTTTATGAACAGTCTGTGGATAAGAAGAAGAGGAAATAGGTAACCCAACCCTCATTCAAACCCTTAAAGCACCAAAATGGAACAAAACATGCCAGTGAATGGAAATGTTTCTCATGGAGAGCATAGACCTAGAAGAGATGAAAATATTTAAATTCCACATAGATTTTATTTTTCATCTTTAAAAGACCACTTATAAAATTAACACTTTATTTAAACAGAGAAAAGCAATTTTCCGAGGGTATGTTTTCAAATGGAACTTCTCCCCCCTCCCCCCGCCCCCCCACGGCCTCCGCCAAATGTTTGTATGTGTTTATGATTACAGACTGTACCTTATGCTGGTACCACAGGATTCTCCTACAAAGCTTAAAAGCTGAAGAGAAATAAGGCAGAATTCAAAGGCAGGTTTCCCATTGACTGCCATCCCAGTCTGTCTTTCCATCTAACTGAGCTGTGAGTTGTCAGAAAGACTTTCAGACTATTTAAAACTGACCTGCTATCAAAACTGTCATGCAGTAGGAACCACAAGTTCTTGCAGTTATTCCTGTAGTTAAATAACCCTTGCAAATAATGAAATCCTGGTTGGATGTTCCCATCAGGTCTCCAGAGTTTGAAGAACAAAGAAATGTGCCCCAAGAGGTTAGTCATTCCATTACAAAAATAAATTGTTGCAGTGGTATAGAGGGTTACAGAGTAAAAGTCAAAATTAGGGCAAGTATTGTAACTTAGTGGTAGGATATATGCTTAGCACATGTGGGGCCCTGGGTTCAATCCCCTGCATTGATGATGATGATGATGATGATGATGATGATGATGATGATGATGACGACGACGACGACGACGACGTAAAGAAAATAAAAAAGTAGAAATGGAAGCCCTTCTATTTCACTTGGGCATTTTGAAGAGAATCACGTGGACCAATGTTTGAATAGAAAAAAAAAAATCCAAAAAACAAAACTACACATCACCAATCAAGGTTCAACTTGGAGCGAAACACAGTGTAAATATCTATTTATTAAGGAAACTGCACAAACTCAGGCCAAGAAGCTTCTAAAGCTGAGCTTGCAGATAGATGCAGATATAGGCTATACTATCAAGCCAAGTTGGCTCACTGGTTAGAAGGGCATCTTATGATTTCCCATATGGCATGGCGGCTTTGCCAGGGCTCTCGGGAGAGGAGAAATAGAGACAGCAGTGGTCTTTAAATTAAGCAGTACTCTACATATATACTTACCTCTTTGATGTCCTTCTCTGGAATCCCATGCACTCTGGCATAGAAATACAAGTGTTCTTCCACAGTTACCAGGTCATCTAAGGCATCCTCCTGAGGGCAGTAGCCAACCAAAGAGCTATGAGAGTCCACATGTCCCAGGGATCTAAATGGAGAAAATCAGAACAGATGAGTTTCTAAAAACAGGTCTCTAAGTATTGGGTTAGTGGCTTTGTTTTGGTTAAAATAGACAGCAATTTTGATAAAAGGAGAAAAATAATCTATCAGAGACATAATTGAGGTTTTAAACCTCCAGTCACTTCAATGATCCCCTTCTTAGGCCAGGGAGATTTATATCACAATCGTGAAATTAGGTAAAAGTCCATTTAAATTATGTTCTGCTCAATAAGAAGAAGTACTGGTTTGTACCCGCTCTTGTTTCTGATCAGAATGTTTCCACTGGAAGGAATTATGTCGCCAGTCAGCATCTTAAATATAGTGGTTTTCCCTGCTCCGTTCACACCAAGGAGGCCAAAACACTGGGATGGAGAGAGAAAAAATATATATAAGCTACAGAAACGTGTTGCTACTGTAACTTCTTCCTCCTCCCTGGGTGAGACACCCTCCCCGGAAGAATGAATCACTATAATTACTTCTGGATTGTGTACTGCTCTGCTGGCGTTTGGTAAGGCTTTCTCTCTAAAACAAACGGGTATTATGGGCTTTTTTTCCTCTAAGCATCTGAACATCTGTATGTAGTGGGGGTCTGCTTTACATATGCTATAGTGCCCCTTTATGTGACATGATAAAGCCCCCCTCAGGTAAGATGTGCTAACTCAGAAGTAATCACAGTTATAGATTGCGCATAATTTACACAAAATCAAAACTTTACTGAAAAAGCCACTGATGCAATAATTTATGACACTGAGTGAATTTGATGCATGCAGCCTAGCTCTGCATAGAAAACTAAAGGGATATAGCAATAGCCAAATTCCTTTTTTTTCTTTCAGTGCTACCTGGACCTTTTATCTGTGAAAACCATAAGAGTAGAAGTCAATGCATGCTAAGACCCTCCCTCTGAAATGGCTGTCTTTCTGGCAGACTTTGAATAGGTCTAGGAATAAGAGGTGCCAAAAAGCATCCTGAACAAGCTTCCTGCTGATAGTACACCCCAGAGACAGTGATAGTGGGGATGGGCTCAGGACCTGCTGTGTGCTGAGGATGAACCCTTTCTAGAAACAACAAAGATTCATATGTCAAACATACAACACACACACACACATACAAACATATACACACAAATACACACACACACATATACCCGCCCCCACAAATACATGAACAAACACACACATACACACACATATATACAAACACACATATACACACACA
>JANHMN010000001.1:151898043-151922606 GCA_030674055.1 Rhabdomys pumilio
ACAGCATCCCCTGTATCATACGTCTCTCCACAGCCTCTACAGCATCCAACACCATGTCTTAAGTGCATGACTGATCAATGGATGTTTATTAAAGCAAATCAAATAAATTTTCAAGTAGTATTGTCGTTACATGGAACCTACATCAAAAGTAGGCATTTTTCAGTGGTCCCTATAGATATCACACTAAAATGAGATGCTTCCTGTGGCCACTGCTGCTGAAGCAACAAAGGACAGAAGGAGGGCATGGCCGCGTAACATTTACCAGAGAAAAACGTGCAAACCAACATTCTCTGGGAAGAACACAGATTCTCCACATGAAGTTAACCACTAGAGGGAACCACATGAATGTAACAGATATTGACATTGCCAATGAAAGCTAATTAAAATATTTTATTAGCATATTAAGCTTCAGAGAAATGAATTTTAGAGCCAAAGGAAAACCTGAAATCCTATAAAGATGCCTTCAACCACATGAAGGATCATGAGGAAGAGGTGGTGAGGGCAAATAGGTTGACCTTTACAGCCAGGTTAGGTTCACTTTCCATGGGAGACCCCACTCATGTACTCTGAAACATTACACATTTTTGAGTGACATAGATTTCTTCTTTGAAAGGAATAAAATATCTCCTAGAGAGGGCAGAATGTTGGCATTTATTTTTTGTAAGTTAGAATAGACAAATTAACAAGGAATAGAAGACACACTTTCCTTAATTTATATATAATTTTATTTAAACTTTACTTTTAAATTGAATAGTAAATTTCATTTCAGGGTCAGCATAAGTTTTATGCTGCCAGATCCTTTTATCCTCTGTAACTTAAAACACAATGGTAAGGCCCTACAACAAGCCTGCGGGAGTCTCTAGTGGTTCCAGTTACATTAGTCTCAGTAATGAAGACTAATTATAGTGGAAACCAGGACGCAGGTTTCCAGAAGCCAACCCTTTAGACGAGGTGGCATCCTTCTGTTCTCTGTATCTTTGCTACATCTCCCCGGCTATTTCTATAGCTTCTCTGCTTTCATTGTCTGTCACAACAATGCATGTTTTTGCTCTGAATAAAACACCCCATGGAAGGGTTCCCAACAGCATTTCAATTCAGGTTAGACTCATCTGGCTTTAGTCAACATTTCATTTCATCTACCACCACTTCTAACTTTGTCCTTTATTAATGTGCTATACCTAAGGACTATCCATCTTGTTATTTTCTTAAAAGTTCCTCCCGCTAGGAAAAAAAGCCAAAACAGTTGGATAAAATCACTGATTCCTCTGAAAAGAAGATGTCTGAAGATTCTGCTGCTAGAGTGAGTGTCTGGCATGATAGTTTACTTCCACAATTATCAGCACAGAGACAGACACCAGAATGCATGGGGGTGGGGTGATGGATGGAAAATGGGGGAGGGTCAGCTTTTATAAAAGACAGTTTTTGTCATTTATCCTTCCTAATAGGCTGTTTATAAGGCTGGGTCCTGGCCAGAAAATGTATTATTTCATTTTTTTCTCTCTTCTTATTTTTTTAGGATCATATGGAAAAATAATTTGAGCAAGGCTCAAGGCGATGAAATGGTCTGATGAACCGTAATTGAGTTAGAAAAAAATAAATCAACTTCCTTTAAATCCCAGTCCTATTTAAAAATGATGTGGAGGGCTGTGGGGAAATGAAACTGGAGTAGATCTGCCTGAGTCTGGATAAACAGCTTGGAGCATTAGCAAAAGAACAGGCAGGACTCAGAGAGCTCTGAGTTCAAATCCCACTTTAGCACCTCAGTGAAAGCATGGAAGCAAACAGTAATGTTAACCCAACATGGAAGTATTTTTTGCATAACATACATGTCGTATATGCTAAGTATGTGGTAGCACTTTGAGTGCAGTGTAGAACTTTGTGTTTTAAAAGTTTTGTCTTCATAACTGAGTATGGTGGTGGTTAGCTTTAAGCCCAGCACTCAGGAGGCAGAGGCAAGTGGATCTCTATTAGTTTCAGGCCAGCCAGGGCTACCGGGTGAGAGCTGAAAACTTGTCATAATTTTTTTTTTGCATCTACAGATCTGTGAGCAATACTTATGAATATTAATTTATTAGCCAGCTTTTGTCTGCAGACAAATAAATAGCTCTGAAATATTTTCCACGAGACTTCACTACTAGCTGTGAGAACAAATACCATCCTGATTTGATAAATGAGGAAACTAAATTAATCTGAAGTTAAGGGTATCATCTGGAATGTTCCATCTGGAAGGAGTTACTATTTCCAAACCCTTTCTGAAGATGCCTAATTTAGATGCTGTAAAACACCCTCAACTGAGGAAGCAGACATGGGGAGCATGTTTACATGGAAGACTGTTAAAGAGAGCATAATTAAAGACAGCTCTGCATAGTGACCCTACCGTGTCGGGCAGCATCGTACTCGGACATGTTAACTCTCAGGAGGAAGTTGTTGAGGCTGTTGAGGTAAGCTGGGAGGGAATGGTAGCCTTCTGGATCATACCACACCTGTCAAATTTCAAAAGGAGACAAGATCTGGATTGTATTCAAGTAAAATAGGCTTTTAAAACCTCCAATAGGATACTTTATTTTTAAAGGAAAACCTCAATTTGCCAGTGATTCAGTCCACCTCAGAAGATAATAAGATACCCCTGGAGTGTTGATCGTAGATGGATCTGTGGGTTTTCAGTTTACAGGTGGGTAGAGATTAGGGAGCTGGCTATTCTGAGTAACAGAATGAGTAACAGCTGACTTAGCAGCTGTTCTAGATGCTTCCACAGGCGAAACCTGAAATGAACTGGAGAAGCCATTGTTATCTCCGCAGTGAACCCATAGTGATTGCAAGAGTGAAGCCTTTTAACAGCACTGATAAGAACGAATAGCAACGAGTAGAGAAAGGACTTTTAATATTGCGGAAAGCCTTGGGTCCTTAACAACAAAACGGATAGTTTTTACCCCACCCCCACTCCACCCCCACACTAACTTTCTGTTCCTAGTTAGTTCCTCAAGATGTGAGTTACTTTACCCTCTACATCAAAAACAAGGCGTTTAAAAATACTAGTGTGCTTTTTAAAATGGTGTTAATTTAAAAATTGCATTCTGATTTAGAGAGGGGTAATTTCACATTAGAAAGTCCCTTGATTTTGAAAGGAAATTTTCAGAGTGCGGGGAAGAAAGGGTACACTGAAGTCTTCAGGATTGTTCTTTGCCACAGCTTTGTGACGATCTGGGTCCCACAGTGTCTACGGAGTAGGGATGTTGTGAGAACGGAATTAGATTTTCTTTTTCTAAAAGGTGAAACTGCTGCTTTGCATAGCACAATCATGAACTAAATGAATATTAATTGCTCTGCTTTTGCCTCGATTTTGTGTCTCTTACTACCCAAAAAGAAATGTTCAGAGGATATTAAAATTTTCTGTGACTGAAAATAAGTAAGCAACTAAAATCCTTATAACTGCTGTTTATCATCTGGGCAGTCATATGTGTCTGACTCAGTGACTGGCTTGTCTGAAAGCATTGCTACTATCTAGGAGATGAAAAAAATAAATAAATAAAACCAATTGACTTATTTATCTCTATGAGATTTGTTACCATTCCAGGTTTGGTGAGAAGCAAGGTTAAAAGCCCACATTCCCATCCTCTAAGAGGCTGTGATACAGAAACAAAGAAAGTGCAGGAAAAACAAAGGCATTGTGAGACCAAAAAAAAAAAAAAAAAAAAAAAAATCATAGGAATTACACACAGTAATCCATTGCACACAAAAACTAAATGAGTGAATGAATGAATGAGTGAGTGAGAGAATGAGCATGGACTGAAGTTCTTATTCTACTGCAGATGGGTGTTTAGAGCTACATTTTGGTTACTGCGAGAAGTGCCACTGTGTAGAGTTTTTACCTGTGTTCTTGCTCTTCTGTATACACGCCTCCTTAGAGTACATGTATGCATCACGCAGAATTGATTTTTATATGTTTTATGTTTCTTGCACGAAAGTGTTTACATATACAAATTCCATATCCCTATTTATATGACCTCCCAGAAGAAAGTCCCAAATTTACCTTGGCAAGAGTTCTATTGACAGGAACAGCCGTCACATCAAAACGAAGGTCGTTAGTCAATTTCAGCCCAAAACTCCAACCTCCATATCTACATAGAGCAACAAAAGTTATATTTGTTTTACAGGGTAAAAGTCTTCCCAAGTTGATCTAAAATATTTAAATAGGAGCTTATTTTTTCTTTTCCACCCAGAATTAAAAAAAAAAATGAAATAAATACAATAAATAAATCCAGAACTAGATAAATACAACGTGATCTTTTTCTATTGGTCCTTTTTTAAAAAATCATATTTTAACTCAAGCATATATCATTACTAAAAGTCTCCTGAACAAATGCACTGTCTGGGATGGGTGGCTCATGCCTGTGATCTGAACTCTCAGGAAACTTAGGAAGGAGAAGTGTTGTGAGCTCCAAGTCAGCCTGAGCTACAACCTAAGATCCCGTCTGACTAACAGTTTTACAGACACACTACGTTAAACAGTTACATATATGCAATGAGCATTCTAAAAAGGAATGGTACATCTAAGTTCTTCCTCTTTCCATCTCAAAACTCAACATCATAGCACTTGCTTAAATATTCTTTTCAGGTAATTGATACCAGAACAATCTAATTTATTATCTTTTTTTTTTCAAACTACTTAATTTCTCTTCTAAATAAAATTTTCCTAGATTTTTGATTGGCTCTACTTTATTTTTTTTTTTTTATCTCAGATGTCTGAATGTGAGTTTGACATGTCAATTTATGGTTTTCTTTAAAAAAAAAATTGACTTTAAAATTCAAGTAATAGTTCCCAGAACAAACTTAGATATTTGCCAAATAAGATTCAACTTAAATAATAAGGCAGTGCAATTTATACTATAATAACCCTCATCTATGAGGTTATTATAATGAGATGGTGTAGAGATATAATTTTAACATGTGAATGATATCATTGCTTTTTTTAAAATGTGGATTTTTAGACTAGTTTTTTTTCATAATAAATCCTTTTCTCTTAAATACCTGATATCTCTGAATATAGAAAACATTTGTTTTTACCCAAACCCCATGACTATGGGAATTATTTACTTGTATATCTGTAATTAGAAATTTCAAGAGAGAAAAATAGCAAAATATTAATAGTGGCTATCCATGAGTCTATAACTTAACATCTCGCAGTGAACGTGAAGAATTTATGTACATTGAGAAATGAAGGAGGGATGGTGGGAAGAGGAGAGTCATGACTGGAAGTTCATAGGCTTTACATCCCAGCAAAAGTGCAGGGGGACATTTGACAGATGACTTCGTATGACCTTGCCACACAACAGGACATTTTGTCCACTCACAGACACAATCTACATTTTGAGAGATTATTACTGTATCTCAGATCAACTGTCACAAAAAAGTCATGCTTTGAAACTCTAAGTAAATCCAATCCAGTCAATAACTTGTCTACTGCTTTGAGAAAAAGTAAGTACAGATTCAACAATACATTTAAAGACCTTAAAAAGCTAGTGACTTTTTAGTTTGCTCAAATGAATCTTAATTTAGAGTCATTGCTTAAATTTCTATACATATGACTATGTACACAAAGCATCTATGTTACCGTATCAATGATCAGATGAATCATCAATCAATCAAAGCAAAGCAATGATCAATTTCACTATATAAAGAATTTACAACTATTACTTATACTGTTTTAAATTTGCAAGTCTGTTACCATAAAAACTGGAAGTCAATTGAATATGTTACAAACAGAGGATTTTACCTTTTCTGTACAAAATTATTTGCAGTTGATATCAGATAATTTTCCATATGTTTCCCAGTGAGGTTATAAATGACTTGGGAAGAGTAAGTTCTTCTATGAGGAGGAGAATAGTTAAATTTAGGGCATTCCTGGAAAATAAAATTATCAAATTAAGTTCTTCTTGCCTGTCCCATGTAAGTTAAATAGACAACGTCAGTGTCCCCTGATTTGCCCATTACTGTATGGGCTGAGGTGATCAAACTGCCCTTTGATTTACAGGAACTTTGGGAAACAAGACAACATGCCTATTTTCCAGGAAATTAGAACAACTGTCACTTATGTAGAACAATTACATGTGTTTAGGACTCACCCAAAGCTAAACAGAGTACAAGTTAGCAAATGCACCATCTTACATTGTTCTGACGAGGTAAGCTCTTTCAGGACAATATTAGGAAACAGAAACATTTCAAATTCCATAACAATTTACACGGAGTCAAAAAGGGATCTGCCTCAAATTAAAAACAATGTTATGAGAGGGAAGTCTTCAAAACAACAGCAGTGAGCTGAAAGTTCACTACCCAACTTAGGAATAAGGATTTCACTAATATATTGGTTTACATTTAGATTTTTACATGTTAGTTACATGTATATGTGTATTTATTATTTAAGAACTAATTTTAGGCTTACAGAAAATTAACACAGATAGTAACAAGATATTTTGTGTCTGCCTGAACAGACTTCACGTAGAGCTTATGTTTTTATTTATTTATTAGCTGGGATTTTAAGACAGGGTTTCTAGCCCAGCCTGGCTTCAAGCTTACTATGTAGCTGAGGATTCCACTGAACTTCTGATCCTCTTGCTTGTACAAAGATTACAGCTGTGTGCACTCCGCCCAACTTCAGAGGCTCAGGTTCACACACTTGTTTTTTACAGTCAACCAGAATAACAACCTAGCTCTCCTTTGGATCCTGAAGTTCACTGCCATGATATCTGAAGAAAGCCTAGCACAATTCACCTCTTCCTTCTATTGCTCACTCACACCCAGCCCCAGAGCCAGAGGCTCACAGCATATGTGAGCTGTATCAAGTTACAGACTGCTCTAAAATCCCAAGAGTGAATTTCATTGACCACCTAGCGGCATCTACCTAGAGATGATATTTCTGAATAGCATTGGCTTCCCGATTAATCAGAAGAAGTTGTCTCCATTGTAGCCAGTATAGCTCTGAAGGTTTTTTTTTTTAATCAAATTGCATTATATATATAAAATAACCACAAGTATTATAAAGGCAATGCTTGATGAAGTTTGACAGATTGAACACACCCACATAATTAGTAACTAAGAAGAAGACAGGAGCCCATCAGTTCAAATCACAAGTCTGAACTCCCTGCAAATTTCTCCCATCCCCAAAAGACTATAGATGTAGTTCTAGCCAGTTATTTATTTAGTTAGCTAACACACAAAATAATAAAGGTTTTTGTTGTTGTTGTTATTGTTGTTAACTAGACAAGGGAGTAAAAACTCTAAATGGTAGGTTAGACTAACATTTAAAAATTGAAAAAGATCTTTGTTGGACCCTAGTTCTTATAGTTAATAACTATCTTGCATTGGAACTCCAAAACGGGCTGTGCACTCTGGGAATGATTTTATTGTAAAATATCATACTGAGATCGAGGACAACAATATGACACTTGAAGAAAGCATTGCTAGACTCTTCCTGCATGAGAGAAGAGGTTGGTGATTCTTAGAAACCCAATAGTGACTTTTCTTCAATAAAAATTTTATTTAAAAAATTTGAAATATTCTCTGTTCTAGGATGCTTGCTTTGATACATGGGACATGTGTGATACATATGTAGTGACTCAAATGGAAATCTTGAACTTGCCTAGTTAGCTATGTTGTACTAAGAGTTTAGGGAGTTGATAGCTTAGAAAATAAAGATCTGCATGCATAAAATAAAGTAACTATGGGATACATTTTAATATTATCAGGAAATTAATGTTGATCCAAAACCTTTCTAGGCATTGCTTGGGAGCCCATGGAATTCCTTCCTAGACTTACAGGTAACCAGCTTCCCAGCTAACTGCCTGGGTAGTGTGCCTATTCTCAAATACAACAGTTAACAGTCACTTTCATGCTGTGGAACTGAGTTTTCCAGCTAGAACAGAATTGAAACCAAAGATTCATTTTCAGTTGGTTTCCACAAAGGCCATCTACTACCACTGGAAATTTGTCTTGAGTCAGATTTAAAACAGTGACCTAAAGTTCAAAGTCAATATTTTTTGAGTGCCCAGGCCCATATCTTTTGAGCTACTAGCTTCCATAAAATGAAATTATACTGACTCTTTGGTAACCTGGATAGATCTGTCAAGTTTTGCTATTTATTCTCTTCTCTCTCTTTTTTTTTTTTTCTACTTTACTGAAACTGAATTCTCTTTTACCTGGACATTGTCTGAACAGGAGCAAACACCAAAGTTGTCGATAGCTTCTCCACTTGTGTTCCACTTTCCCAGATCGTCTTTTTTTAAACACTGCCTATTAAAAAAAATGATACTGAAGTGAGGTGTGTGTATATATTCATATGCATGTTCTCATTCTTGTGTGGGAGCATATAAATAAGTAGTTGGTGTTAAATTTAGGTGTATAGACCAGGGTATGATATTTCATAAGCTGATTACGCATTGCACTAGTGGCTTTGTTTGGCATTTAGTGGTGGTGGGAATTACAGGGCAATATCAATTGACTATAACAAAGTTGAATCAAAGCTCAGAGAATTTTCTCACTGTGGGAGGATGAGGCTGGGTACTCCCTTTGTTCAGTTTCATGATTCTCATCCACTTGGCTGATACACTAGAGTCAGGTTAATACATGTTATGTGCTATCTAGAAAGTTTAAATAAACTCTGGTATGTATATGTATATGTATATGTATATGTATATGTATATGTATATGATGTATATGTATATGTATATGTATATGTATATGTATATGTATATGTATATGTATATGTATATGTATGTTAGAGTCAGAAGCCTTAGGTCTCAGGTTACCTATGCATCATACAATCTTGACTTCCTTAAACATATGCATTAGTCCCTATGGCCCCTACTTTCTTCATGAGAGCTCAGTAGAGAACTTGCTGTTTTTGAAGATGACCTGAATTTGGTTCCCAGCATCCACATTTGTGGCTCATAACCACTTGTAACTCCAGTTCCAGATCCAATGCTCTTTTCTGGCCTCTATGGACACAAGGTGTGCATGTGGTGCACATACAAGCAAGCACATACTCACACATACACATAAAATAAAAAAAAACCAATTATTTAAAAATAATAAAATGGCATTAACAAATAATTCTAATGTTGTGTTTGTAAAATATAACAATACAAGAGGTGAGCAAATGTAAGGAATCTAATGTTTATCATTATGGTATAGTACCTGTCAAAAAAAGAGTAAAAAGAAAGAGGTAAAAATCTATTAGATACAGACTTTCTATCAAGATATTATCCTTTTCCAGCAAAGTTGCATACATTTACTTTATGTATTCCTACACACACTCACGCAAACTAGAATGCTGGGAAAAGACAGGAGGAGAACTTACCAGTCACTAGTATTCAAACACACGTTGTCAATGCCAGGGAAATTCCATAGAGCCGAGACCAGGCCATTGGTGCTTGGATCAAAATTCCTGCAATATCAAACAACAGGGACTCATTAGTAAACACACATTCACTAATGACCCTAAGATATAAATTATGCTATCTACAAAACTGCTTCTCCATTTCCTTCCCTCGTTTCTACTTCTATGCCTCCACCCGTCTTCTCCCTTTCTTCTGGGGTGTCAACTCCAGGCGTACACATATGCTGGGTACGAATGGCAACCCTGATACACACCCACCCTACAGGTGTACAAATCTATAGAAGATGCATGCTTTGCTGCCCTGATGTTCTCCTATGACATGAATTTAGCCATCACATGTGGTTTAAGTCTGACTGTTAAAAGTAAACATCACTCTGACTTTATTTGTAGATGTGTGTAAACCTTAAGTTATTTGTTAGGCACAGAAGGAACCCATTTCTTTAGCAGAATTAAGTGCTGTAGCTCCCAAATTCTTTATTTTTTTTTTTCTCCACCAACCAAGGAATCATTGTGGAACTGATCTTGTCAGAACGTAACTCACGCGTAGAAGGCTGTCTGTTCAGAGTTGCCATAAATGGATGGAGAGATCATGATCTCGGGGTAACTGTTGCTGGAATCCCTCAGTGTGCCGAGGCCCATGGCAGTGGCTACGAAGACGATGGGGAGGACCACCTGAGCAATCAGACCTTTCCAGTTCCTGCGGGTGTGGTGGAATCTCTTGATGAGAATAGCCATTATCTTCTTCAGTAATAGTCCAAAGCCATCCAGCTTCTCGCTTCTTGTCAGGACTTTGTCTGAGTAAGGGCAAGAGATTTAGTGCAGTTCCAGGAAACCTCCGTAAATCAAGTCATAATACAGCTTCACAAACTGCAGGTGAATTAGGTATCATGTAACATGAATGGAAGAAGCTTCTGTTTTCTATATTCAGACTGAAGCCTCTGCAATCCACTTCTAAAATTGCCCTAAATAGGGGACCCCAATGTGTGCTTCATATATAGCTGAATTTAAGAGTATTAGGAAAATCGTGATTCACTAGCACCAGTTGTAATACATATGTATAGTAAGTTTACTGGGAAAAATTCAGGATTCTGAATTTTGTAAATGAGCCCTGTCCCGTATGCCAATGTTCCAATGCAGACTCAATATGCAATCACTAATTTTTAATGTATAGAAAATAGTCTCATCAAGACTGAATTCAAATAATATAACTAAAACATTGGCCCAGTATAAAAACTGGTTCCTAGCACAGACTATGAATTTCGATGTTTCAATTTCTAATATGAAATCCAAAGAACTCGCTCGAAGTGTAGGAAAAGGAAAGCTTCTCCAAGATATAATTCTAATTCAACCACATATTCATACACTGTCTTTGGAAATTAGAAATGATTATGGCCTTTCAAGACTCCACATTCAGTTTCCATAAACGAACCATTGAAAACTTGTCTATTATGCACCCTCTCTCTGAAATGCTCTCCAAGACTTAAGAAAATCTCCGTTGCCTTTGAGACCCATGGAAGCCATGGTGACTGTCTCAGCAGCTTCCCCCAGAGGTAGCTTCAAATATAGCATCCTCATCAGAGGCCTGCCACCACACACTGTTACACGTGATAGGACAACGGTATCCGTCAATGCTGTGTGCGTTTAAAATTCTCCATCACGAATCATGCAGCTCAAAAATCATGATCTCCATTTAGCTGATAAGGGAAAAAATACAAAGCTGCTCAATTTAAAATGAATTCCAATTAAACAGAGAGAACACGTTTAAATGCAAACTCATATCTCTGCAACGGGGAATTGTACGAGGAGCTGAATATTTTGAGTTAATTAGCATATTTTTCTGTTCCTTGAGAAATTACATGCGGATGACTTACAGGTGTGTCAAAATGCAGTCAATGGGCTGCCTCAAAGATAATGTCAATGAGGGGAACATTCTAAATGAAGAATAACTTCAAATTATGGGGAAAAGGCAGGGGCAACTACATAGAAGCAAATGACCACTTTCCAGTCAAAGCCCCCAGTTCCTCGGATTCCACAGTTTTATTCCCCAATAGTTGATAAAGAAGAAACTCGACAGAGGACAGATGAGACTCTAATTCTAGAGTTACACAAGCATCAGAGATGATCTTTTCTGAGTTTTGGAGACAGGCAAATGTTTAATTAAAAGTTCTGTTCCTGGAGATGGTTCCCACTTTAACCAAACAGTTTAAATGACTACTCCATAATTCATATATCATTTTACTACATGCCTTCTTAAGTAAATCGTATTTCCAGAGTAGAAATGAACTGTCAGAAGGAGACCAGGTGACAATAAAAGCTGCTTTTAAAATAACCTCTCAATGTTATATCAAAAATGTGGTCTTTCTTTCTTTCTTTCTTTCTTTCTTTCTTTCTTTTTTTTTTCAAATATATCCTATGTGAAGAGTTGAGGAGACCTTACCTCTCCCGGTGAGGGATGATTTAAAAAAAAAAAAACACACAACTTAATTTTGGATGATTTTGTTCCCTCATATATGCACCTAATGATAGGGTGCTCCTGACTAAATAACCATGTCTATCCCTGCACAGCCCTGATTGCAGGAGTATTGGAACTTGTGAAGCACACCTCTGAAATCACAGACAGTGACATCCAAAGAAGCATTTCTGATGAACAGGGAGCCCCGCCCCCATCACCTGTCTCAAGTATTCCCCAGGTTCATCTCGCTTTCACAGCTGCTTCCCTTTTGAAAGTGAGGATTTGCTCTTCTGTGATGAGTATTCTGTGTGTTGAAGGATGCTTGTGTGCATTGGGATTGTTCATTTAAAGAGAAACTTTAAAGTTGAACTCCACAAAAGGAGTAAAAATCTGCACCTCTATGTTCCCCTGTTATGTCTGTCATCTACAAACATTAAGCAAAGTCTGCACATTGGGTTTGTACCGTCTCTGTCAGTGAAGTTGCTGCTGCTCACGGACAAGTCGTCAGGAGTTGAGGTGCCGTTGGCACTGGGGTTCCCTCCTTTTCTCTGTGTCAAGTGCTCCAGACTCATGTTACCGCCTTTTTGTGAATCTTTTGTCAAGTTCAGGAAAACCTAGAAAGAAAGGCCATATCACTTCATTAACATAAAAAACACATATCTCTTAGGACCTCAGTTTTGATTCTGAGTTATTATCACACTTATTAGGACAGCTATTTCCAACTGACATTAAGAGAATATTTTTTTTATGTATACAAGATGGTCATTCTTATGTTCTGGTTGTAAAGTGTTGAAAAAATATTTTCTTCTCAGAAATCAATCTTCTGTTAGAATGGTGCTGAGAATTTCAAGCTTTGGTGATTTTGTGACTTATTTACTTAAAAATACATTTTAATTAGAAAATACCTGCACATATTTTTCTAAGGGCAGAGAAAGTCATATGAGCACCAATACAGAAAGTAGTGGTGGCTGGGGTTGGGATAGGGAGAGAGCTCACTCAGTATAGAATCATGAGAACTGGAGGCCCATTCCTAGAAGCCACATACAAAAGGCAGATTCTTGGTGCATGCTTATAACTTCTGCACTGGGAAGGTGAACACAGGCAGATCCGTGGTGCTCATTGACCAACCAGTCTAGGCCAATGAACAACATTGTTCCCAAAGGCAAAGTGGACAGCTCTAGAGAAATGACCTTAGGTGGTGTCCCATGACTACTTCAGGCACGTGGACAAAAGTGTTTGTGACCTCCTGCATCCACCTGCACCTCCACACATACACAAACATGGACATACACAGGAATGTGATATGGACAAAGTCCAGAGGGCACAGCACTTACCTATGTCCACAGTGCTGGGGTCAACTTCTAGCACTCTAATTTTTTTTAAAAGATAAATAATGAATGGATAGATAGATAGATAGATAGATAGATAGATAGATAGATAATTGGATCAATGGGGCAAGCAGTAAGGAGATGTCCACCTACCTCTTCTACAGTGGTGTCTGAAATGCCGTAGCAGCCGATGTTGAGTTTACCCATACCCTTGTCCAGTGCTCTCAGGAGCGACAGGTAAGCCCCTGAGACTTTAGTGCTAAATGGAGGGAGAACATATACAAGTTCTCCCCCAATATCCTCCTTGAGGTAGGCTTCAGGGAGGTGTGACTGGATCATTGCTGTCACGGCCACTGTGTCACAGACTGCATTTGTGTCTAGATTTGGACTCTGTGGACAAAAGGGAAAGTTATGCAAGCTCTCCTGAGTCAGATCACACGCCATCCCTCCAGCCATCCCATGTCCCACACAGAGACTTACAAGTCACACTCCTCCCAATCTTCCACCCATCAGCCACCTTCTTCTCTCACACTGTAATCCATGGTAGTTTTGTGTCTCCATGGCTACAGTACAGTATGCCATGCTGTGGTGTGTGTGTGCCCCTCAAGGTCTCCGCACCCAGGCAGCCAACACGCCCCATTCTCTCACCAGCTCCAGCCCATAGCTTAACTGACACTTCTCACTCCTGCTTTATTTCTGTCTACATTTATAGAAATAAATATCCTATGTAATTTATCATTGACTAATTGATAGTGTGTTAAATAATTTACATATTGAGCCTAACATCTGAAATTTCACATTTCATCAAGCAAGTTCATGCAGCCAGAACATGGAGTTTATGTTATGAATTCGCTGATGCAGCCCCAGTGCCTAGAATAATGATTAGGTACATCATTCAGCACAATATCCTCTAATATATGAATTTCTAAATATAATGATAAATTATGGTTATTTTGTTTTTGAAGATCAAGGATAATTTTGCTAGGGTTTAAAAGAAAATATAAGTGTAGATTAGATGAAAATCCCAACAGCCACTAGGAAAGGAATGGAGAAAAAAGCCATGCCTTTTCAGTTAATCAATGGGGTAGAAATAGACATCTTATTAAAGAAGAAAATTTTATTAAAATGACTCCTAATGACTTATTACTATACCCATAGAGCAGTGCATGTCACAAGTCTCATCTGAGAAGCTTCTTACGGTAGGTGATAATTAAAACAGATACCATCACTGGATCAATGTACAGAGAATAAGAGACTATGGAGTATTCAGCCATATGCGGAATATACATATCATACCTTTCCTGAAACAGCTCAGGGAATTTCAACAAAGAGGGAGCAGAAAGATCCTAAGAGCCAGCGGTAGGGGATGACTTCAAGAAAACAGTTTTCTGGACACAACAGGGCAGCTGCACGTATGGACTCACAGTGGTCGGTAGGGACAGTATGAATAAGACCTACTCTAGATCCAGCCAGACACAATGGCAACATGGGGTTAGGGAGATGGGCACAGCATCCCAGCACTAGCAGAGAAGAGCAAATTCTATTTGCTGTTGGGAGAGGGAGAGTCAGTTTTATTTATCGAGGTGATCACTATAAGGTTGACCGCATTCACAGCAGGTCCCTGCTCTTGAAAGTGGTTGGGCAATGCAAACTGGACTTGGCTAGGGTAGGTGTGGAGAAGGAGAAACCAAACTGAAGTCGTATGGGTAGGGAGGGGAAAGGGACAGAGAGAGTATGGGAGAAGTCTGGAAGTAAATGTGATCAAGCTACGTGTTATGAAATTTCCCAAAACTTAATAAAAATATTATTTGTGGAAGTAGGAGATAGTACTCATAAGAGTGGAAGCAGGTGAGGGCTCTAACAAAGGAGCCCACACCGCCCCCCCCCCCCCCCCCCCCCGCAAGCCTGAATTATTTTGTATATTTTGGGAGTCATGCCAAGGTAACTTAGATGCAGAGTCATTCAGAAGAGTCACATCTGAGTCGCAGTTTCAATTCTACAGTTTAACACTTGCCGTTGCAAAGCCACGGCATGGCTTCTTATGTGCTCTTCGTGTGCTTTCTCTAAGCCAGAGAATTTACATTTCTCTGCAGAGGCTGAAATGTTAGAGAAACAAAAAAAAAAAAAAAAAAAAAAATGCTGGCAGTCCATCAGTAACCATTAGAAGGACATCATTTTGTACAGAGCCCACCACGTGAGCAATTACCAGAAGTTTAGTACATTTTGGAAGTCTAACGCACATCAACTATATCAAGATACCCCTAGGAAGGGAGTGGAAATCTGGGGTTCTTAACCGCCACACTTGCAGAGATTTAAGAAGCACATAAGATTGCCTACTGATGGATCTTAGCAATGAGTTAAGCTGGAGAGACTGTCTTCACTCTATAGAGACGTTTAACTCACTACCCATGATACAGTGTAGTTTCTCATACAAACCTTCTTCTTGGTGAGTGTGAGGTGGTAGCCATCCCCAAAAGCTTCCTTGAGGTAAAACGGTGATCCACAGCACCGGAGCCCACCCTGTTCCAGGAAGGCGATACGGTCACTCAGCACTTCAGCCTCATCCAAGTGGTGTGTCGACAGAATGATCGTTCTTGCTTTAAAATGCAGTCGAGAACAACAGACAATGAAAAAACAAGGATACAAGGCCCCCACGGGACAAAATTAGCAAGAGTAAATCCTGGGGTTTCTGAGGATAAGAGCGGCATTAACTGAGGTGTGTGAACCTCCATAGCGATCAAAGGGAAACTCAGAAGGCCGCTATTAAATATATAGGAGGGGGTCTTACACGCCATTTAGCAGCAAGTGGGGGCTTATCCAGCTTTACAGCTACCGTCCTTCATTTTCTGTGCACATCAGCTACTTTTCCTCATTTGTCAGAGTTTTACCTCTGTTGTTTCAGGGTGCTCTCTCTCCCGCTCTCCCTCTTGCTCTCTCTAACTCCTTCACTATACAAAATGGTAATTTCAAAGACTTTTTGAATATTCCTCTCTGATTAATCCACTCCAGTCTGATTACTTCTCAGCATCACATCCTGTGAGCATTTATTTGGTGTGTTTTCAGTTTATTTTCATTTGTGTATGTTTGGTGTCTCTAATTAGACTCCACCCTTCTCCAGGCTCCCCATGAGGCTTGATAAGCTTGAGTCACAGCGAGTACTGGATATGTATTAACTAATTGACCCAGAAACTTCACAGAGAGATCTTAGGAAAAAATGATCTCGTCTCAGATATTTAGAGGATGTTATACATAGAAAAGCTTCAACTTGATTTTGGGGAGCCATGGGGGTAGAGTTATGATGTCCTGTGGAGAAGTTATGAAAATTATTCATACCAGTTTTGTTCTTGGATATGACATCCCATATACTTCGGCGAGAACACGGGTCGACTCCAGTAGATGGTTCATCCAGAATCACTACCCTGGATCCACCAATGAGAGCTATGGATATGGACAATTTTCTCTTCATTCCTCCTGACAATGTTCCAACTCTCTTATGGCGATGACTGTACAGCCCAGTGTCTTTTAAAGTCCTTCAAGAAAAAAAAATAATGAATGGTGTTATTATGCTCATAATCAATGAATATATCTTCAATGAGGTGCAATATAGTACTGAAAACATGAAGTCCTTTATTGTCGTTTATCATCTAATTATTGTCATAAAAATAATTACCAAGAAAAACCACTCATTTGACAAATGGTTTGAACATTGGATTTTTGTGCCAGATTATGTCATAGGGAAAAAGCAATGAACAGAAAAAAATTTTTTTCATAAAGAGATTGTTTGTGCATTTGTCGAGAGGAAAATGTAAGGGCTAAGCATCATCTGAACATTTATAACATAACAAGTGGTAATCAGCATACACTTAGTAAACTAAAAAGTCAGATGAGCAATGACTGGAAAAGTGTTCATTGGCCAGGAGTCTCCAAATGGCTCTAAGGAAGCGTATTGTAAGTTATGAAGAACAAAGAGACCTGTGGTGGAAGTCGGTTATGGAGAGTCAAGTGTATGATTAGACTTATATTCACAGAGCAGAATGAATGGAGAGTGTGAAAGAACATAGTCAGATGTGGAATGGAGAACAGGTCGTGTATGGTCTGGTAGGCCTTGCTAAGGGCATTATGGGATGTCATACTAATTGTGGCAAAAGCCACTCAAGGGGATGCAGGAATGACGTGGTCTGATTTGCAGCTGACAAAGCTCACTCTGACAGCTCGTTGATAAAGATCCATGTCTGGGGAAGAGTAGGAGCTGGAAGTCCATTTAGGAGGCTGTGAGGTGTGGTGCCCAGGCAGAAACAAAAACAAAAGATCTGGGCAACATACAAGGCACTGGGGCAGAGTTGAACAGTGTGTGTATAACTGTCTGGAGAGGATTATAATGTTAAAATGTATATGTTATCAGAAAGGTAGGAAGCAAAGCAAAACACCTGTGAGAGAACATTTCCCATTGTTATTGCTACCAGAGCTTGACCAACATGGTATATGTCCCTGGGAGAGCTTAACCAATCGTGTTCTTATGTCTGGATTAACTCACCTTTTCACCTCCTCATGGAGCTGCTTTTTGGTCCAGTGAGGGACTTTGATGGAGCCATACAAGAGGAGGTGCTCCTTGGTGGTGAGGTAACTGAACAAGACGTCATGTTGCATGCAGACCCCCATGTTTTTCCGAACAGTATTCAGGTCTGTCTTGATATCTTTTCCATAGACAAAAATGGTACCTGCTGTGGCACCAAACAACCCGGTCAGCATCGAGCTGGAAATGAGGATATGATAAATTAGGTATGGACAGATCACTCAAACTAGACTGCAAGACAAATCACAGTTCATATGCTGGCAAGGTGTGTGTGGGGGGGTGTTTGCAATGCATCTCTTTAAGTGAAGTCAAGCTGTGAAAGAAAAAGGCATTAAGAGGAAATGAAAAAATGAAACTGATTTTTTTAAGCTTTTAGCTGTTTACAGTGTTGTGTGAACACTACATGACGGTACTGGTGATAATGTTAAAGCTGAGGGTGTTTCTAGTTGAAGGTACAGTCTCTCCTTGAACATACGAAGTCTCCTTGGAATCCTATTTATATACTGGCAAATCTCCAATTTATGCCTCCGGACTAGATCCCATCACTTACACCCAGATGAGTGCTATGAATCCACCAACAATGTTGCATCTTCATAAGATGCCTTACAAGGCCCTCAGGTACGGTCTACCCATGATACTATATGCTTTTGCCTCTACCCTTCACTAGGAAATTCATACACTGTTTGCACAAAACTATATTTCCTTTTCTTTCTTTCTTTCCTTTTTTTTTTTTAAATTGGAAAGTCTTCAAAATATTTTTTTCTTTTTGAAATTGAGTTTAAAACTTAGCATGCTACTTTAATGTACCAAATCCATTTACAAACAACATTAAGCCAGACATAGTGGCATGTGCCTCTAGTCCAGCTACTTTGGAGACAAAACTGTACTGCAGAAGTCATGTTTGCATCTTTTGTCTCTTGGTCGCTCGGTCAACATGTGCTACCACCAGGGGGCAGCAGCCATCACATCACTGCATGCCTGCGTCTTGATCTTCCTACCTTTTCTAGTCTCCTCAATGTCATTCTCTGTATAATGGCCAAAATATTTCTACCTAAGAAACTCTCAACACCTTTTAAGTGGTTAGTCAGTTGGACGGTTATTTAGAAACCATCTCCTCTCCATTAGAACATAATCCACAGAAGGTCTAGAGAAGGACCAGATTTCTCACCAGTCTCTCATTGTCCTAAATAATGAATCAAGATAATACGCAATTTCCTCATGACATCCGTTCAAATACTAACAACACGTTTCTGATATTTAAGGGTTTAGATCTAGACCAATAAAATAGAGCATTCTCAACTGAGGTTATGGCCTCATCAAACACCTCTCTGTCTCTTTTCTCCCTGGCCTCTTATTTCCTATTGGAAAATTTACTTTATAAATGTTCCATTCTAGAACGCCAACCCTGGCTTTTAACAGGTCGTACACATAAGAGGCTGCATGTTTACTCTTATCACAACCTTCACTTGTCTCTAGTTATTTAGAAAAATATATTGGTGCCAGCATTTGAACTTACTCAAGATGATTAAAAACAGACTGTGGACGAAGTGAGACATGTCCTTAAGGGCTTGAGTCTAAGAGCATCTTAACACTGAAGGCAAATTTGCGCTGGCCGAGCCCTGGAGGCTCAGCGTCAAGGCAAACACACAAACAATGAAATAACCTAAGATTCCTGGAATCCCAGTCCTCCCTTTATCTTGACACAGGACAGTCAGTAGAGAGAAAGAGCAGCCCGCGTGCTGCTCTCGACCTTGACTGTGTATGATGCTGGTGGTTCTTTGTTTCTTCAGGAATCAAGGTGAATGGTTCTCTGATAGGGCAGATGGTACTCTGTTCATGCCAGGGTGTGCAAACTCAGACTTATCTCTGGCCTGGGTAGAAATACAAATAAAGAGGGACAGACTGACCTATGTAGTACAGATCTCAGACCAGGGATGAGCCAGAGAGCACATGTGGTTTGAACAGAATAGCACTAGTGAACCCTACCAATAGCTCTTGTCTTAACATGCAACTCTGTGTTGCAGAACATGCTATGCTCGACAGTGGTTCTCAACCTCTGGGTCTCGACACCTTTGGGGTTGCATATAACATATTTACATTATGATTCATAACAGTAGCAAAATTACAGTTCTGAAGTAGCAATGAAATAATTTTATGGTAGGGGGATCACTACAAATAAGGAACTGTATAAAAAGGTGACAGCATTAGGAAAGTGGACAGCCACTGATCTAAGACATGCTAAGAATACTATTATCTGGAAATTATATTGAATTAAACATTTTAAGACACATAGGGAAGTCAGCACTAAAAGCGGCAAATAAGCCTATCCCATGCTGGCCTAAGATACTTAGAGCTCACAATTTGGAATCTCTGCTTTAGATTTCATTTCATCTGTGGTCAAGCTGAACCATACATAGGACATAATAGCTCTGCTTTCTTCTTTGTTTAAATCCTTAGTTTATAAAAAGCCACATTTGTTAATAATATCTTTCTTTGACATTTAGTTGAACAATAACATACATCGTTGTGGTTTTGCCAGCTCCATTTGGCCCCAACAGTGATGTAATGTGCCCTTCGTAGAAGTTCAGATTGAGGTTGTCAACAGCTGTTTTTGAGCCATAGATCTTTGTGACCCCATGAAGGGCAACTCCAACATGGAGGTCCTTAGGTTCAGGCTCAATGTTGGAGGGAAATGCACAGTCAGGACCTAGAGAGACCAAGAGAAGAATTGTAAGCTTGTGAGGAATTAATAGAGCCGGGCTAGACTTTCCTTTAAAAACTGGAGATTATATAAATATGATCTTTAAGTTTAAAGAGTTCAGAAGCAACTGATTTATCATATTCTCTAACTTTCTTCTGACCTGCTCACGGAATGAGCAAGAAGATGAAACCACATTCTCTAGGGTTTATTGAATCAGCATTCTCTGTCGGAACAAGCAGTTCCCGAATGCGGTATCATAATTTTATGGTCACTTTTTTTTCCTCCCCAACAGATCTTAAATATTCAAAAGATAACCCAGAAGTTTTGTTCTCTGATTGGGAAGGATGTTATCAATTTATGAAATAAATGTTTCCAAGTTGTGGCTTTACAGTAACATGGTTTTCTTGGATCTGTGGCTTACAGAATCCAGCTAAGTTTCCTATCTATACCTTCTGCAGGCAACACCATGACACCACTTGCACAGGGAATTTTTATAGAGACAATAGCACTCACCCCAGAGCAGTAAGGCACTCTTTTTCTCACATCAGCTGTGGGTTATGCTACATTACCCAATTTTGTTTTTTGCTTACTCCTATGACTGGCAGCAGATGGTCAGAGTAAGGGATGCGGGCTGTGGGCAAGGAGCAACATTTTTCTCTGCTTGAGTCTAACTGGACCAGGAAGGGATCTACAGTGTTGGCTTAATTAGCAGCATATGCCAACCAACTGAGCTAATGAGCCCAGAAGAAGGCACAATTCAGTCCCTGTAAGAATGTAAACACTTATGTGTAGACATACTCACCCATGACTAAAGGGATGCTAATTTTATCATTTAGAAAAATGTAACTAAGCCCACTAGTTATGTAATTTTAGTGACATTTCTGATATAATGAAACATGTATCGACTCACTTGTCTTATTGGCAGAAGGGTTGGTGTTCTGCATCATGATGTTAGTAAACACTAGACCATTGCTTTTCTCACGCTTCACCTCTGCGCATCCAAATCGCTCTTTCCAATAGGAAGGAAGGACCGGAAAATACCATGGAGCTGCCATGCCGTATGTCCCTGTGATGAGAATACATAAAAGAGAGTGATTACTAACTAAACAACGAAACACTGAATAGTTCAGGAAATGACTTTATTTTGTGGAACACTATATAACTTCAAAGGGTGAGTTCAGTTTACAAAGTAACTCCAAAAAGATTATCTGTTTTAAAAAGCAATGTCAGTGAACTACAGTTACAAATTTGCCCATTTTAAGGGTGCATTTGGATAATTTTTGTTCATTTACAAATGCAAGCATCACCACCATGGTCCTGTGTTAAACTAATTCTGTATCCCCACAGCATTCTCACAGGGTTCCTTTTCATATTCCCTGGGTCCTACCTCAAGTCCCACACCAGCACTGATATGCTTTCTGTCTCAAGACAGTCATTTTTTAAATACGTGCAAATTAAAGCATACAACTTATTTACCCATCCACTGAAAATGTACACATATCGATAACACTTAGTGGGAAAACACCTAAATGTGTTAGAAAGGATAACTGCTTGAGAGCCAAAGTGGAAGGCCAGTCTATATTGTAGAATACATCTCATTATCCATTAAGAAACATAGGTCTTGCCTTGCCGGTGTACCAGGCTTCTATTTGGAAAGAGTGGTTGGACCTGATATTATCACATGATTTTGAATTTACTTTGTCTTTAAAAGGACAGTGAGACAAGAGACACATCAGCAAATTTAATCTGAACAATTGGGTTATTTCAGGGTTTTATTATACCATTCAGAGATTTTGTACGGCCAGCCAACTATTAGTGCATGTGTATTAGCTGACTTAGAGCAATGACAACCACAAGAAGTATCTGTGCAGGTTCCTACCTGGGAAAACATTCCTGACGTACCAAGCAATAAAGAAATAAATGAACGAGTCTGCCAGGATTAGACAGCACAGCCAGCCAAATGAGGTGGTATCATCCTGAACAGGAGATTTATACATATTTTCCCATTGAAGACCTAGAAATTGAACACAGGTGTTTATTCTTCTTTGGCACACATCACAGTTGGAGATAAAATCTTATTTTAAAGAAATTGAACGTACCAACGCCTTGTTCTTCATATCGTGCTATATATTGGCTTGCATAGCTGAATGCTGTTGGGGACAGCAGGCTCTGGGAAGAAAATGAACAATGGTGATAGTTCCAGTAGATCTTACCTGGAAGGTCTCAAAATGCTCAACATGTTAGACATATAGAGAAGATAGAGCTCACTCTCTAAGTCTAGTTTAAAAGACTAAAGTCCCTTGCCAAAAATATTACAACTAGAGAGATGGGGGAGAGAGGCAGAGAGACAGAGAGAGACAGAGAGGAGGAAATACTTGGACCATGCCCTTTAACAATCCAAACTATATGTTTAAGCTTATTAAATGTTGCTCAGAAATTTATAAGGTAGGAAATTACAGAGTAATAGAGTGTGAAGATTCAAATTAAATGATATCAGGGTCAGAAAGTGTTCCTAAATTTATTTCAGGTGATAAGAGTTTTGAATGAGAATATACTAAAATATTTATTGGTTGAATATTGATAATCACTACAAATTATAAATTTAAGTTGTGTTTAAACCTAGAGCAGCCAGTGTTGAATTAAGGTTATTCCTCAAGATCTATGTCTACAAACAGAAAAGCCTTAATATGATGAGAAATGTTCTGCTTTCTGAGTTTTTAATTCAGTCATCTTAGTTCTCAATTTAGTGCTTCTGAACTAGGCAAAAGCAGAAAAGAATCCACGTTTGAGCACAGGCTATCAGTGCCTCCATCACGATTTCTGCTGGCTGTGTGTTCCTCATGAAAGCTATGCTGACTTTTTATACATGACAATGAATCTAACCCGAGAGGTTTCTGAGATGCTTAAAGATTTTGAACCGGAGAAGTCAGAATTCTTGGTAATCTCTAAAACATGGCAGGTAATATTTTAACTGTTTAAGAACCAGAGCCTAACAGTATCACTAATGGTTCTAGAAGCTGCGGGGTGGGGGAGGGGGTGTTTCCTTTCAGAGTAGACAGCAATTAGAAAAGCTAATTAGAAGAGTTAAGTTTATTTTTCTATTGCATTATATTTTAATTATATAAGTGAGCTTTCAGCTTGGGCGTATTCATGAACTAAGGGAGGGAAGCATTTATTTATATCACACAAAGGTGCACTCCAACAGTTGACTTACCATGAATACTTTAATAACGTAGCTCAACTCATCCTCAACTGTAACCAGAACAATGAATGGGAAAAAGGCGATGACGTAGATGAGGCTTCCAATCAGAGCTGCGATGTTGGTGTTGTTGAAGAAGACACTGATGAGATAGCTCATGGCAATCACTGAGAAACTGTAGTCCGAAAAGTACAGGAACAAAATGAAGCCATTTGTCTTGGGAAGAATATTGCCATACTTGAGGATGACGATGAGGATGGCAATGGTGACCAGTAAGAATCCGATACTCTCTATAAGCCAGGCAAAGAAATGACTGCAGGAGTTCACGCCCATCATCTTCATGTACTGGAAGAAGAAGGGGGAGTTAGATGCTTCTTCAGCTGATACCCAAGTAACGATTACTTCTGTATTGTGACAAAATGTCCAAGAGTCTCCTCTTGTATGGAACTATGCATTTGGATAATCTATGTGAATTCTCTTTGATTGTTAAGACATTTTATCAGCTCCTCTTGGATTTTATGCTCCCAGAGTGGCATCCAACACAGACAATGATTTTGTTAGAGGAGATCCTTCTCACTCATAAAAACATACATTTCTAGGACCCTCGAGGTAGCGCAGTAAATAGAGGCACTTGCTTGATGACCTGGTGACCTGAATTTGATACCAGATCTTAGAGGATGATAAGGAGAATCAACTCTTGAATGTTGTCTTCTGACCTCAACAATGTGTGGCCTGCTTGGTGTCTTTATCTATTTCTCACCCTCTCTCCCTCCCTCTCTCTCTCTTCTCTCTTTCCCTCTCTCCCTCCCACTGCAGAAAATAAATAAGTATTGATCACTTGCTTAGTTGCAGAGGTCCTGAGTTCAATCCCTAGCAACACACACACACACACACACACACACACACACACACACACACA
>JANHMN010000001.1:151923006-151943408 GCA_030674055.1 Rhabdomys pumilio
AGGAGGAAATACTTGGACCATGCCCTTTAACAATCCAAACTATATGTTTAAGCTTATTAAATGTTGCTCAGAAATTTATAAGGTAGGAAATTACAGAGTAATAGAGTGTGAAGATTCAAATTAAATGATATCAGGGTCAGAAAGTGTTCCTAAATTTATTTCAGGTGATAAGAGTTTTGAATGAGAATATACTAAAATATTTATTGGTTGAATATTGATAATCACTACAAATTATAAATTTAAGTTGTGTTTAAACCTAGAGCAGCCAGTGTTGAATTAAGGTTATTCCTCAAGATTTATGTCTACAAACAGAAAAGCCTTAATATGATGAGAAATGTTCTGCTTTCTGAGTTTTTAATTCAGTCATCTTAGTTCTCAATTTAGTGCTTCTGAACTAGGCAAAAGCAGAAAAGAATCCACGTTTGAGCACAGGCTATCAGTGCCTCCATCACGATTTCTGCTGGCTGTGTGTTCCTCATGAAAGCTATGCTGACTTTTTATACATGACAATGAATCTAACCCGAGAGGTTTCTGAGATGCTTAAAGATTTTGAACCGGAGAAGTCAGAATTCTTGGTAATCTCTAAAACATGGCAGGTAATATTTTAACTGTTTAAGAACCAGAGACTAACAGCATCACTAATGGTTCTAGAAGCCGGGGGGTGGGGGGGGGGGTGTTTCCTTTCAGAGTAGACAGCAATTAGAAAAGCTAATTAGAAGAGTTAAGTTTATTTTTCTATTGCATTATATTTTAATTATATAAGTGAGCTTTCAGCTTGGGCGTATTCATGAACTAAGGGAGGGAAGCATTTATTTATATCACACAAAGGTGCACTCCAACAGTTGACTTACCATGAATACTTTAATAACGTAGCTCAACTCATCCTCAACTGTAACCAGAACAATGAATGGGAAAAAGGCGATGACGTAGATGAGGCTTCCAATCAGAGCTGCGATGTTGGTGTTGTTGAAGAAGACACTGATGAGATAGCTCATGGCAATCACTGAGAAACTGTAGTCCGAAAAGTACAGGAACAAAATGAAGCCATTTGTCTTGGGAAGAATATTGCCATACTTGAGGATGACAATGAGGATGGCAATGGTGACCAGTAAGAATCCGATACTCTCTATAAGCCAGGCAAAGAAATGACTGCAGGAGTTCACGCCCATCATCTTCATGTACTGGAAGAAGAAGGGGGAGTTAGATGCTTCTTCAGCTGATACCCAAGTAACGATTACTTCTGTATTGTGACAAAATGTCCAAGAGTCTCCTCTTGTATGGAACTATGCATTTGGATAATCTATGTGAATTCTCTTTGATTGTTAAGACATTTTATCAGCTCCTCTTGGATTTTATGCTCCCAGAGTGGCATCCAACACAGACAATGATTTTGTTAGAGGAGATCCTTCTCACTCATAAAAACATACATGTCTAGGACCCTCGAGGTAGCGCAGTAAATAGAGGCACTTGCTTGATGACCTGGTGACCTGAATTTGATACCAGATCTTAGAGGATGATAAGGAGAATCAACTCTTGAATGTTGTCTTCTGACCTCAACAATGTGTGGCCTGCTTGGTGTCTTTATCTATTTCTCACCCTCTCTCCCTCCCTCTCTCTCTCTTCTCTCTTTCCCTCTCTCCCTCCGACTGCAGAAAATAAATAAGTATTGATCACTTGCTTAGTTGCAGAGGTCCTGAGTTCAATCCCTAGCAACACACACACACACACACACACACACACACACACACACACACACACACACATACACACACTCTGTATGTACATTACAGTAGTAGCTTTGAGGCTGGTATCTAGCTGACTTCTCTAGATTAAATTGATTTAGATGAGAACATCAAATTTATGGTGTCTCCTCTATTATTTTACAGCATGAACCTGACATTTGCTTAGGTATAAATATTTCAATCTGGTTAAAAAGCCACACATAGTTTAACCTCAAATAGGGATTGGAATAAAAAAAGTCTACATATTTTTTATAAGTCTTAATGAACAATATAACTATTGCTTCTGTTTTGTGAGACAAACACAATAGATGTGGATTCTTATTATTCAAACGGTGACTCTTGGCATCTATTTATTTATTTATTTATTTATTTATTTAACAAAAAGGCATCCACATACCCATGAACTGGGGTATCTGAGATGCTGTAGCTCAGTTTCTCAGCTAATATTCTTTTCTGACTCAGTGATATCCCCAGGGCCAAGACATTCCACTGGGGACCTTCTACCTGATAAAGATCTACTTTTGCACAAATGCGAAGGAGTCTATTGTCCACAAACTCTCCCCTTACTTCAACCTCAGTAATCTTAAATTTGGTACAAGTGGAACACTGGGGGAACCTGGGCATTCTAGCTTCCAGTTTTAACAATTTATGGTTAATATTAAGCTTATAAATCTAATGTCCTATTATTAATGTCCCATTTTAAAAATAATAAAATAAATGTTTTACTAACAGTATTATAGTCCAATGTTTTTATAGAATAAATCATTTTTAATATATATCTCTTAATACAATATAGAAGTGCAATAATAATAATAATATTGCACTGGGTATTTTATTCTATAAGCCAATGTAGCAGACTTTACCTTCTGTTTTTTTTTTTTTCCAACTTATCACATTTGATAACTCTGCTTGCTCTTGTTACCATGGAGACAGCTACCAGCCTGCCAACAGTCTAAGCAGTGGGCCTTAAGCTAATCACCACTGAGGAAAAAGCCAGTGACTTCTCCTTTTAACTTTGTCCTCTCCCTCACCTTCTTCTATCCCTCCTCCAATCTCTCTGCAATAGACTCCGTCTATGTTTCTAAAGAAATAGGAAGAGGGAGTCAAAGTGAAGAAATTGCATTAAGCAAAGATTTACCATGAAAAGTTTCCCCTAATTGCAAAATTTGTTTTTATTGAAATCAAAATTACATTTTGATTTTTCTAAAACGAAGCAGCACTCACTGATTTTACTCCAGAAATTCTCACTGTGTTTCTCACCAGCTTAAGACAATTATTGTGTCAGTTTTGATGGTTACACTTCAGAGATACTTATCAATCCCAGTGTGATTCTGACATGCAAGCTCTTTTTATCTCCCTGGGTGTTATTCGAAATTTGAGATTTAGTTACTTATGGATGCTTGAACATAACTAATTGGAACACACACATAACTAAACTATTTAATCTTACGTGGCCTATAAAACAACAATAACAATGACAAGAGAGGAAAATATCCCTTCCTCCACCTGCAATCTGAATATGAGTCAGAAACATGCTGCTATATTTTCTAAGGTGAATATCACATATCTAAGCTACATCGAGGCCATGAAATGAAAGGTACATTATATATTTAAACATGCTTTTCTCTCCTGGTGACCAGCAGTCCCAATTGAAAGTCTATGTCTCTAGAATATTTTCTATCTGTAGACTTATTAAAAGATAATTTGGCAAGCCCCACAACTAACAATGAAGGTGCCTATCACAATAATCAGGAACCTTTTAAATTCAAAATGTGATTCTTGTTGTTAAGAGCTGATAAAACTTTGAGACTGGTCATTTCACTTTTCACAGAAACAGGCTGAGCTGGATTCTCCCTGAAGTAATCACAGTTGGACACGCTAGCATGAAAGTTTGGTGCCAAACTTTAGGATTTCATGCCACAAGGATAGCTGTACTCATAACAAGAAAGATCTCTGAGACACAAAAGTCATTCATAAATCATCCAGAGTTGCTGCCAACTTTGTGGTAACAAAGAAGACCAAAGTTATGGATGGAAGGTGGGCTGCGGAGAGTGGATCAAGCTCTTCCTTGATGCTATTGTTTCTTCCTCAAAGTGGCAGATGTCAGGTGCCTGCTTTGTAATCAAAGAGTCACTTGTCCCAAGCCTCCCTAACCTGCCAGTGCAATTCATCAATATCTGATAACCGGAAAAGCCTCGTACAGAGTGCTCAAAGCTGGCCCACTTTACAGCAGTCACCGAGAAAGAGATTTCAGAAGAATTTGTGGGAATATGTTGCTACGCTCCAGAGAGGCTTCTGCTCAGAGGCTGATGCTAATATGGGAAGGAAAGTTACAAATATTCATGGATTTGCTTGTCAGCAGTAACGTCCAATTCAACTGTAGGCCAAACACTAAGTCATTAGGAATAATGATATATTTTATTTCAGCTTTTAAAATTAATTTTAACAATAGATTCTTTTTAAAAAATGTGAGATTAAAAAGAATGTGATTATTGTTGGGAATGTTCCATATTCCTGCAGGGATGAATGGACATGTTCTGAAAGCATAGAAAAGGTGTTTGCTATGAAGCCCTACAGTACTGAAGACTCTGTTCTTTTTGGTAATAACTCATAGATAGCTTGGGTTGCCTATCTGAACTGACAGGAAAACTCCAAATTCTGTCTCTAGCTGTATATAAAGTCCCAACAATGGATTCTCGGAGCAACCTGATTTGACCAGCTCTGAAAACACACACACACACACACACACACACACACACACACACACACACACGCACTCTTCATTTAAAAATAGGAGTTTTTTAGCCAGGTGTGGTGGCACACACCTTTAATCCCAGAACTTGTGAGGCAGAGGCAAGCAGATCTCCGAGTTCCAGGACAGATGGTTCTACACAGTGAGTTCCAGGACAGCTAGGGATATACAATGAAACCCTGTCTCAAAACTAAAGTAAAACAATTTTTTTCTGTTATAAAATTAATATTTTTTATAGCTGTAATATTTTAATTGTTAAGAGCACAGAATATAGAACAAATTTCATGAAGGGTATTTAAAAAGTATTTTAAGACTTAATTTCAAAAATAGACTTATTGGTTATTAATATTTGTGCTACTTTCAAAGTTAAGGAGATTTCTCAGAGGCACATCATGACAGGGTCAAATATTAATGACTTCATTGAGATACAGCTAAATAGGTTTTCTTGCCCCAATTTAAAAGTAATTATAGAAAGCAAGAAGTACAATGCTGGATTTTTTTAACCTTTGTGTTTTAATTTGAATGAAAAAAGAAGTAGTTTATGGGCACTTTTATACTACAACTGAATATAAAATGATGGCATTAACAAGTAATTTCAAGTTTCTGGTAACCAAAGAGATTGGCCATCATCATACTGGAAACATCTTAAAATCCTGCAGCCATGAAGGGAAGCAGCAATGGCTTAAAAAAGGGTTGGATGAAAGTCAAGGCACTCCTGCTGAGGATCGTGATGATGAACTAGGTCAGCAGGTCACCTCTCACTTCCTGGGTACACAAAGCTCCTCATCTTTGAAAAGAAGGAGTAGATGTGACCTGAGCTCAGTGAAGAAGACAAGCTGGGGACACTAGGAACAATAGGGACTCTGGGGACATTCCGTTTGTGTCACACCTTGCACCAATTCATTTCACAACTATACTGTATTCCTTTTAGTTTAGGACACCATTGTTTTAAAGATGTGACATTAATTTGCATATGGCCCCCCAAAGAAAAATTACTGCTGAATAAATTATGATACTATATCCTGATATCAGAGGCTTTTTATAAGGAGACCAATATCTTAGTAGTGTTAAGGAGTAACTCAGGTAACTGAGCATCTCCTCTCTTCTGAGGCATGTCCATTCTGTAAATACTATACTGAGTAAAGTCTAGGCAGAAGAAAAAGACTGGGTTTAGGGACTAGGCTCAAGTAAGGATAACTGGCAGAGTGGCTTCCCAAAGCCTCCACCTGGAATTCCAAGATGACTGAAATTTTTTCCCCACTGGGCATCTTTGACCCTGTTGTCATGCAGTTAGAACTTGAAAGCAGATGCCTCCTAAGTGAAGGCATAGAGCTAGCACATAGAAATAGTTCACTGTTAAAAATATGCCTTTCATCTCTTCTGCTGAGAGAGGACTGCATTATGCCCCGACATTTCAGGTGACATACAAGAGATGCATCCAAACAGCATTATGTCCTACCTACCGTAAAACAACGTGGTAAGCGTGTGGCACACGCATATGTATATACAAGTATATATCACTACACATGTACAGGTACGTTTGCTGTTTTTATCATGAGTAACATATTTGAGGTAGTATCTGTTTTGAAGTAGAAAATAGCTCAGTGCCTACCACAGTTTTCTACTTCAAAGTCATCCTTTAATCTTTAAAGACCCACTTCTGAGGCTCAGGAACCTGAGACATACAAGATAGAAAAGACCATGCAACCCAATTAAAGCTTTGAGGTGTGAATTCAAGCTTTCAGATTGTCATTAGGAAACCACGGAACACAGTCCGGAAGACAGCGAGGCCTCTATCAATTTATGAGACATTTAGCAAATTGTAACTGAAAGATAAATGTGAGATGCAAGGTGTACTGGAAAGGGAATTTATTCTTGAAAAGCAAAATTAACCTCATGCCTACATTCATATCTGTGTCTATACCTATAAGGGGCTTGCTTGGTTGCCCTGCCAGCCGTCAGTCCTCCTTGATAGTATCTAAACTTTGTTAGAGCCTATGTCTTGTGGTTAATTTACTCTGGAAAAAATTACTGTGAGGTTCATAATTATATTGATATTTTATTCAATATTATTTTGATTTTGTATTCTCAGAAGGACTCATTAAACACCCTTTGTGTTGCTTTTTGAAAAAAAGAAAAAGAAAAAGAAATACTGCCTGTGATCTGTAAAATGTTTGTCTTTCTAATTTGCAATGTGTAGGCTATGCTGTTTGAGTCTGAATAGGCATGATAAAAGTCAGAGTGACTAGCTGTCCTGTGACTAGGAGTTAGTCACAACAGGAGAAGATGCTCAACATACCTCATGGAGCCGAAGGTCCTTCTCATAGACGAGCTTTTTAACAAAAGCAGCTATGAATACAACCCAGGCGACCATAAGCACGATGGGAAGGGAATAGGAGACACTGGTGAGGAAGCTGTGAGACAGAAGAGAAGACCCAGCCATCAGAATAAATGCCGCCCTGCAGACTGCAGCGTGCAAGAAGTGCATACCGCATGCGAGGAGGTTACTCTCCCATTAGAGAGCTCAGAATAATTGTTAAGACAGCCTCACTATTTATGAAGTGGAAAGCTGATTTAACAGTGGGCTATCATTTATTATTATTATTTTGGTGGTACAAGAGTGAAGACACAGCTCTGGGAGGGCGTGTAGAGAAAATTGTCATATTGTTTAAATTGTATTTGAGTATGTCCTGGCTGGGAAAATCATTATTCGGCTATAATTACAACACTCAAAACTTTTCTTATCTGAATGGAAGAGTCAAAATTAGAGGATGATTGGCAAGCCAATCTGAAAGTGGCAGTGTCCAGAGTGACTGTATTCATCTTTAAGGAAGTTAGTAATTATAATTAAACTAAAATTTTCCCGAATCAAATAATATAAAATCCAGATTATTTTATTTAAAATGCAAAGAACTTGGATTCTTCAAAGACATTTTATAAATACTTTTGAAATGTCTTTTTTTTTTTTTAGCAATACGTTGTATTAGAGGGATCTTGGAAAGCCCATCAGCCCTACAGGTATTTCTGAGTAGCTGGTCATAACACAAAAGGTCTCATTTGATGTTTCTCCAAGCTGACCATAACGGAGAAACACCATAAGTCTTCTAACATAATACCTGCTTATTTACTATGTCTGGACAGGCCAGGCATTTGCTTTTGAGCAATTTCCCAGGAGCTGGTGGTGGTAGTAACCAGGAAGGCACAGCTCTGACAATCACAATTCTTCAATGGGCAGAGGCAAAGGCGGCTGTTTTTAGTGAGGTTCCACACCAATCTGTTTCTCATCTTGGGTTGGCCAGAAGCCTTTATTTAGAGAAAGGTCCTAAGACCATTCTTATACACTTGAGAAAAGGGCAAATATTAATGGACCACGAGGTCACTATCACTTAATATCACAATAGTGTGCAGAAGTGTATCACTACTGAAGAGACGGGAAACAAATATACAATTTGCTTCCTGGGGCAGATGTTTATAATAGAACATTTGTTGAATGAATTTTGTCTCAGACCAGGTCCATTTTGATACAGTTTCTGGATGTACAATTAGGTAAGGGCTCCCATTAGTTAACGACAATGCTCTTGTAACGTTTCGAAATAACGGTGTGTTTTAGGTTTAGTCTAGTACTGAGAAAATGTGGGTGCAGTCAATCAGACGGGCATATATCTTAGTCAAGTGAGCTCTCTGGATCCCCTTTTTATGACAATGATGCTGCTTCCATTTAGGGAGCAGAGATAGGACAAATATAATATATAGGGAAGAATTTTGTATGCTACAAAGAGTTTAAATTTACATACATACAACGTCTTTTGTTCTTACTCTCAGGAAGCATGCCATGTCCTGGTGCCTCTTTAAGGAAACATTCAGGCATCTTCTGCTTTAGGTTCTAAACCTATGGTAAAGGCTTGGTGACTGTCTTCCCTTCATTGGACACATTAAGGAGGAAGGGAGGTCTCAGAAGAGTGTTTGACCACTAACCAGCCCACTTACTTGTCCTTCATGAAGCACGGATAGGGAACGGCTTGAACCTGAACGGCAACTTCCTGAGAGTTCCTTCCTGTTTGTAACTCAATGATTGCTCGTTCAATACTGTCCTGCAGATAAATGAAAGCCCGGCCATAGATCTGGTTGTGAGACGGAGAGTTGTGTGGCCCCGGGGCCCAAATCTTCGTTCTTATGCTCCTTGTGGTCTGTGCGGTCTTCAGACTCATGCGGATGGTATATCTTACGATAGGAGGAAGAGAGACTTTTTCAGAGTCAAAGCCTCTGTGTGAGCTTCTGTTAGATGGAAGCTTAAAAATGACACCTAAAAATGAAACGGCAACAAGAGCGCAAAAGTTACTTCAGGGGCAGCACTGCTTATCGGCCAGAGGACACACTGAGGGAGCACCCAGACAGCTGAGTTAGTAATGGGACAGTGCATTCAGGCTCTTCATTTAAAAGGATGGATTCTAGAGGTGTCAACAACGTCAAGGTTCAAAGTTAGAGTTAAAAATATTATCACAAAGCGACAGATTAAATATCTCACTATAAGCCACTAATTCAAATTACCAAACAATAATTTTATTTATTTATTTTGGTTTTTCGAGACAGGGTTTTTCTGTGTAGCCCGGGCTGTCCTGGAACTCACTCTGTAGACCAGGCTGGCCTCGAACTCAGAAATCTGCCTGCCTCTACCTCCCAAGTGCTGGGATTAAAGGCGTGTGCCACCACCGCCCGGCCCAAACAAAACAATATTTTAAATAGATGATCTTAACTGATAACGAGGCTAGCCTTAGCTTTACCCTTTAATTACATGATGCTTTCCATTCTTTTTTTTTTCTCAGTGAAATGAGGTATTTGTTGAAGAGTTCTTGAACTCAGACAATGCAGCTGACTGACTACATGAAGGATCACATTTATACTGACATAAAAAGCGGCAACGGGCTTCAGACTACTTTTTTGAGTTCTTGATGGAATAGGGGGCTGAGAATTCAGTCTGTTTTAGTCCAGAGAGACTCCACCCCTATCAGGACGGCACTTACTTCCGAAGAGTTCATTGCTCTTGTAGAGCTGTTGGGCCATCGTCTCCATCTCCTCCACAGTGTCTGCTGCCTGAATACGGTCGTAAAGTACACAGGAGGAAATATTGACTGTCAGGGAAGACAGCGTGTTAAGCTGATCGATGATGTCAATGTTGTTCTCTAATTTCATCCTGAGAACATCTAAAGAAGGAGAGAGAGAGAGAGAGAGAGAGAGGGAGAGAGAGAGAGAGAGAGAGAGAGAGGGAGGGAGAGAGATTACCATCTTTATTTCAAAAGTAGTAAAACAAAATACTGAATTTTTTGGGGGGGGCAAATAGTGCCCATTAAACTAAATTATAACAATGAGGTGATGCTGTAGAATTTATTTTTAATATTCTAATATTCCATACTGAAGGAAATGTGTCCAGCTCTGCAGAAATTCCTTAGGAGAATGTTAAGCCAGTTACAAATACAGTCGACCCGGGCTCAAAGGGATGTAAGATAATGCAAAAGTCTATTCTGCTATGATTTAAATAACAAAGGACTAAGGATGAATACATCTTAAAAATTATGCATATAGTTGCTGTGGAGATGGTTCAGTGGGTTTAAAAAAAGTACTTGGCAAGCAAGCACAGGGACCCTGAGTTTGGATGCTTGGCACCTATGCAAACACCAGGTGTGGCAGTGTCTGCCTTGGCAAGCGTTGGGTTGGGAGCAGAAACAGGCAAATCCCCGGAGCCTGCCAGCCAGCCAGTCTAGCTGAACTGGCAAGCTCCATGTTTAATGAGAGATCATGTCTCAAAAAAAAAAAAAAAAAAAAAAAAAAAGATAGGATGGAGAGATACTGAAGAAGACATGCAACATCTATTTCTCCGTATGCATATACATGAACATGCTATGTACATATACAACATACAGAGAATAAATAAAAATATTATATATGTAATAAACTTTGAGCTAACTATGACCATTTTAAAGAAATAAAACCAAAAAGCTTCCTTACTGTTGGGAATTGGTTTTAATGCTTTGTCTTAATTCGGCTTCCAATGCCATGCTTCCAGACCTGGTTCCCGCCCCCAGTTGGCTTTGATTGGTAATAGACTTGCTGTACAGCCAATGGCTGAGCAAGAAGAAAGAGGCGGGACTTTTAGATTATCTGGGCAGAGGAGAGGAGGGAAGGGAGAGGGAGGGAGGGAGGGAGGAGAGATGGAGGAAGAAGAAGAAGAGGAGGAGGAGGAGGAGGAGGAGGAGGAGGAGGAGGAGGAAGAGGAAGAGGAAGAGGAAGAGGAAGAGGAAGAGGAGGAATATTACTATGACTGCGGAGTGGGGAGAGATCAGATTTAAGAGCTGCAGAAGAGAAAGCACTCAACAATGTAAGTGGAAAGGGAAGGCAGCTCTATTTGGGGTCTGCCCAGTTAAAATATAGATTTAGAAAGTGTTTGTAGCCACTGGAGGGAAGTGTGTGCGTCTTTGTGATCCTCTGGGTGCCAAAGCAATTTAACTAATTCACTGCTCTACCTTAGGACAAAATGATGTTCACAAATTTTAGATGAAGGAAACTATACAGAATATAAACTACACTACAGAGAGGCTGAAGAGATGGCTCAGTGGTTGAAAGCACTCGCAAACCTGAGTTCAGTTTCCAGCACCCACATCAAATAGTTCAAAACCGCCTTCAACTCCAGCTCCAGAAGGTCTAACATCCTCTTCTAGACAATGTGGGTATCTGCCCTAGGGCAAATACTATCCCAAAAGCATACATGTATCCATGTAATTTAAAATAAAACAAGATCTTTAAAACGAAAAGCATGCCTATAGAAACACTTAAGATACCTAAAGATGTACTTGCAACTTTGTTATATCGTCAGTCGACGACCCTAGGAGCCAGTCCAGAGATACAGCACTTGGCTAGCATGCACAAAGGCTGGGATTTGATTCCCAGTACCACTGTCATAAATAAACAACACAGTCTTATGTGATTTATCTCTTTTCATGTCTGAATTAACCTAGACAATAATGATCAAGATTTAATTTCAAGTAATTACTCTGGAAGAAAGAGGATTTAATTGTTCTTCCATTGTAAGATTCCATGGGAGGAAGGCAGCAGGGACCAAGGGTAAATATAAAATCCTAAGTTAACAAATCATTTGACCAATTAAGTTTTTATTAACTTGATCATTATGAAGACCGAGCTGTGACTATCATAAATCCTTCAAAACAGGTCCCTTACCTTATCCATAATAAGTCCTTGTTCTCACAGAGGCAGCTCCCTAAATCCATTTCTCTGTGCATTTTAACAGCAGAGGCTTTACTTGATGGTGATGCTAATAAGGAAGGCTGTGTTAGTGAACCCTGTGCCTCCAGCAGACACAGGAAATCAACAGTAAGGAGGAAGGAGTCTCTAAACCTGTTGGTGCATGGGCACAAGGAAATGCTCTGGAGAGGTAGCAAGTTCTAACTATATACTCCTTACATATATAATTATAATACAAGTCTCATTGACACACATATATATGTATGTATACATGTATATGTGTACATATATTTACACACATATACATATATATGTATGCATGTACATGCAAGTATATGTGCATGTGTGTGTGTGTGTGTGTAATCAATTTTGAGCATCAAACCTAGGCCTTCAAGTGAGCTTGACTCACTGTTATACTTACTTTAATCTGATTTAAATTCTAAGCCTCATCTCCTATTTTAAAAGTTAGAAATGATAATATTTATTTAAGAACTTCATAATTTATTCCTGATATTTTATCAAATGGTGACGTACCATTTACTTTCAGAAAATAAATCCCCTAATACCTTCCTGTAACCAAATTGGGTTGAGTATCATCAAATGTGTATAATTATACACCCACCATACAGCGTCATACAAATATAGACATAATTCCTTCCCACCGGCTTACTACCTAAGTCATTTGGGTCCCAGAGGTGCTGGGAAGGAGGAGGGTATTTGCTCTGCTACTGCCAAATTCTGATGCTCTCAATCCCTTCCTCATCCTTGTGGGTTGCATAGCAACCGTGAATCAGACACAGCCTGAATTAGATGTCTTGCATCCTTTAGGTTGAAGGTGGGGACTTGGCAGAGGAAATATGTAAGTTCAGACAGCTGCCTTTGATTCTCTGCAGCTTGTTCCTTTCACATGACCCTGAGAGGAAGATTGAACCTTGAATACTGATTTAGGCTTATTTCCTTTTGAGTCTCCAACGTTTGCCTTTGTTAACTCTATAGCCTTTTCCAGTTACATTCAGTGATATGAGGCCAGTGGAGATCAAATGTTAAACGCTGCCAGAAATCATCTCACGTTCTCACACTTGTGAGGACTGACTTCTCTCTGAGTTATCAAGGAAGGGGAACAAAAGTAAAATGTGCCACCTTACTTATTCCTTCCTGTGAGTGGAGTAAAAGTTGCATTTACCTCACATGCATTGCTGTAGAATTATTGAAACCAACCACGAGTGTTCACATATCCCTACTACTAATTAACAGAAAATGTAGGTAGACACATCCAGGGTCCCACTTTTCTTCCAATAACTAACAAAGAGCTAAATACAGAAGAAAAGGGACATTCTCTCACAGGAACAGGGCACTGGGTCTCTTCCCTGAATTCTGACATGCAGAGTGAATGAGAGTACGCAGAGTGGTGGGACTCACCAAGGTCATCTATCTGTTTCAGGAGTTCGACAGCATCGAGTCCCACGGAGAACTTCACAAAAACTTGCACAAAGGGGTTCCGTAGAGTATTCTAAAAATTAATAATAGGAACCAGTTTCAATATGAGAAGAAAACATGTTTAATCACTGTCACTCCGAACACAACCTTGGAACAAAGAAGCAGACATCACTGGGCGTTATTAATGTACCTGCTGTGGGCTCGCTCACGCACAATGATTTGAAAGAATGAACTTTTGTCTTTAACACAAATTGCTCAGATTTCTAAAAGTGCCTGTGGAGGACCATAATTATTTTTAACATCAGAGAATTATATTCAATTAAATAAAAATTTTCTCAGTGCTAATAAATTATTTCCTTTTAAACATATTATAAATAATGTGTTTCAGGGTGCATTTCATTCTCCAGAGGTTTTAAAAAAGAGGCAACTTGTGACATTCACAAGGTCTGCATAGTCTGACCTCACAGCTGTTTTGTATTCTAGTTTTTCATCCCCAGCTGCGAGGCCTCCTATTTCTGGCTCCAGGTTATCTTTCTGTGAAGTGGGGAATAAATGACTAATCAGAAATGTCAGTGTCCATTATTGTAACGCCATTCTGCATTGCACATGGCCATGGAAAGATTCATCAATAAAACCAACCTAACCCACTGAAACACTGATAATTTAAAATAATAATTTATTTACAACTTTAAGGCTTCTGTGGCGATTTTCAAACCTAAGGGAGATAGCTTTCACTAGGTACTCATCATTAGCTCTTTTCGCTGTCAACTAGACACCATGAAGATTTTTACCACACCTCAAAGTGAGTGGTGTTATTACCATCTTGTTTATATCTACTTGGCAAGAGTGTGCGTGTGTGTGTGTGTGTGTGTGTGTGTGTGTGTGTGTGTGTGCGCACGCGCGCATGCGCATGCGTGCGCACATTTGTAATGGTTGAACCCAGAGCCTCCATACTGTGGAGCAGCCATTGTATAGCATGTAATGTCATCTGCTAATGCCTACACTGTCAAACTTGCTGTGAACTCACAGAACTAAGTTTTTCCTTGAGAACTGAGAGTAGCAATTTATCCTTCTCTGGAGTAAAGATACTTCAGTTAGCTGGTAATCCCACTGTGAAGATGGTCACTGAGGTGCTAATAAATTCTGCACTTTGGAACTGTTGTTGGGTACAGTGCACACCCTTTGGTAATTCAGAAACATCGCTATCTGAGACTCGCCAGAAAAGATCCACTGTAAATGAGTAGTTGAACTTAGGATAGTTATTTCATTAATTGTTCAATTGAATAGTATATTGTGGGGACCATGTTTGATGAAACATACCCTTCACTTTATAGTTATTAAACATATTAATGTTTTTTATATTCATTTTTTAATTCACACTGTAAATGTAACTATGCATTGATTGTTATTCAAAACAAACCAAAGAAAGCAGCTTCCAGGTACAATTTTCCTGACAAACATTCATGAAACAAATCGTTCATCTGGGTTTCATTTACGTGGCATGATGGTAAAGGCAGGAAAGGAGTTTTTTTTTTTTTGCCAAAATATTCTTGGTTTGCATCAATTTTATTGGGGGCATCTCTTGGTGGTGTAAACCACTTCCTTTTGAGTATCTGTGATGTTATCATTCCTGCAGTTTCTTTTTTTTCCAGCTGATCACAGGCTAGCCCTGCTACTTGGTCTTCAGTTGTCAGATGTCCTGTTTGCACCTAAAACATTTCCCTACACTGTTTTCTGTATCTTCCGAAGAACTTGCTTCTTTTTATCAGAATCCCAGACCATGCCTTTCAAAGTAAAGTGCACAGGGCTGCAACGTCAAATCTGTAACTATACTAGCATGAACATTAAGAGTGGCTGAGTAAAGCTCAGATAAATTTGTAAGAACCCAATTTATTAGAACAGTTTTTTTCTAGGTGTGCCTTTTGCTTCTTTACAAAGACTTGAATTTAAAACACTTACCCATCTACTCCCATAAGAGCACCTCATGTGCAATCTTGCCTCCACTAAAAAACTCCTAATGTTGAATGCTTTCTAGAATATTAATACTTTAGAAATTCTAAACACATTAACTATCAAAGAATAATTTAAAAAAGAGATAACAAGCATATCTATAGCATATTAATTATAATCATTTAATAAATAATTATAGTACTAGTTACAGTTACATCTGTGAGGCAGAGCTCTCATTTCTAAGGTAGTAGAGAGGTGAGAGCATCTAGAGGGAAGGGCATGGTTATGAATGTGAAGAATGAGAATTCTGCTATCTTATCTCAGACTCTGTTTTTGGAGAGGAGGTTATTCTGATTTATTGAATATGGATGCTAAGTTACTATCTTCACCTAATCAAAATGATTAAAATATCAAAGAATTGTAATTCCCAGTAAGGTGTATGACACAGTGATCCAGTACCTGGAGCATTGGAATTGTCTGGTTTAGCAGGTGGAAGGAATTCATGAAGATTGGTGACTTATCCATCCACTCCTGAGATTTTTCTCTTAATTCTGCCAGCTGTCTCAGAGTTACATTGGACTTAACAATGAAGAAACAAGAGAGATATGGTCAATTTGTGTCTTTCATGTATTTTAATATAAGACTTTTTTGGTATATTAAAAACAACAGCATTAAAAGGTAGAGTTGGTAAAAAAAAAAAAAAGGAAAAAAAGAAAAACCATTGTCAGATTATTTCCACGTGTTCAAAGCTTCAAATGATATATATCTTATAAGGACCAAGATCATTTATTAAAAATTCTTGGAAATTTAGGGCTTGCTTCATGTCCAATATAAATTTGTAATCAAAATGGAAGTATTCCCAGAGTACTCACAGGGTTTTATTTTTTACCAATGTCAAATTTGACATGTCAATATTAAATAGCAGCAAGTTCACGTACATAGGGAGGATAGTGACCTTAAATTACATGTTCTAAGTTAGAAAACAGGATAAGAGAGATGTGCCTGATTCTTATTCCTGGGAACATATACATCATACCATTTAGGAAACCAATCTGACAAGAGCTACTCAGATAAAATGCAGCCAAGCATGGTGGTACATGCCTATGATGTCAGCACATGCAGGCTGAGGCAGGGAGATCCTGAACTCTCAAGGATTGCATGAGCTACATAGCAAGACCCCATCTCAATAAAATAATATGATAAAACGAAGCAATAACATATTCTTCAGCCCTCCAATCTTAAACCCTAACCTTATTGAAAGAAAACAACATGCCGAAATGTATATGCAGTGTGCTCTGTTGGCCACAGTGTTTGCATTAGCACAAAACTAAAAATGTGCCTTGGAAATAAAATGAATGACCAGCAACTTTGAATTAAATAAATGTATTTCATGTTATTAAGACATTTCTTGAAATGTCTTTAAAAAGCAAAGACTTTAGCTAGCTCTATTGGGTTGAAGGAATTTTTTTTTTACCATATAAAAGAGAGATGTAAGTCTACCATAAAAGGGCGGGTCCACATTGACAATGAGAGTGACTCACTTACACAGAATTATGTGATGCTCACATCCAGTAAGATAAATAAAATGTTAAATCGCAAACATTCAAAGCAGCAGTGCTCTGCGGGAACCTGTGCATTTTACATAGCCCCAGAGAAACGTTGACTCACACCAGCTGTGATTGAAGGCAGATTTTTTTTTTTGCCGTCTTTAGTGTTTCAAAGAGTTAATATGTAATTCAAACTATTATTTCTCTTTTGAGAAGGGTGTCAACCTCCAAAGCCTCCTGTCTCAGTGTCAAAGCACTGGGTCTTCATGTGTGCTCCGCATGTCTGTCTTCAAGCCAACCTCACTAACCCTTTCTTTTCTTTTCTGTGGTATGAATTGGACTCAGGGCTCTGTTCATGTCAGACATGCACTCTACCAGGGAGCACCATGCTCATCCCTTAAAGCCAACTTCAAAGTGACAAGATGTTATTATAGTAAACTAAGGCAGGTGGTAAGTGCAGGTCCTGGTGACACTGTCCTCAAGATGTGTCATTGATGAAAGTAAGAAATATTAAACCATGCAACCAACTATGAAGTTGAGAATCTATACTTTAAGGGCTATTTTTATTTGAATGAGTTATATACTCACCCTTTTTTTTTCTTTCTAGTGTGATTTTTCATATGCTTCTAACATTTGACATTCATTGAAAACTTTTTGGCTTTCTTAGATGCAGTGAAAAGCCTGAGTTGTAGCTGTATCTAATTTTATCCCCAAATGTCATATGGTTCATTTCACCAAGCATTCCCACCTGCCATCACCTGTGTCCAATGCCATGCACACCTAACTAGGGCCAAAGCGAGGAACTGCCAAGAGTTTCCAAAAACCACAAGCAATGATGATGGCAGAGAAGACATAAGCCAGAATCATCTAAAATAAATTTAGGAGTTGACTACGTTAAAACAAAAATGGTACCCCATATAGACACATTGAGTTTAACAACCAAACCTTTTCCATAATAGCCTTTGTAGTTGGGTTATATGGTGAATATAAAATCTTTCCCAGCAACATAGGTTTCAAGAAGGCCCAAATCACAGGCCCAGCAGGCATGTTAATGATGTCTTTGTAAAGGGTGAAGCAAAATGGTGCTGGAAATAAAAAGCAAGACAAAATAATCCATCAGTCAATTAATATACACAATTAATATGCAATAATCATTGTAATTTAGGGGAAAGCCAAACAATAATTTCTAGGCACACATTCTAAATCCACTTATTCATGGAGAATGGGTAAAGACTATATAGCCTAACTTTTATGTCTTAGCACTTTCTACATTGGTCACAGATATGAAGCATCTGGTATTGATGCAAGAGAGCAGAATAATAATAATTGTTCTTTAGGTGTGAAAATTTAGGCTGATAAGCCAGCCTAGAATAAATAATGGCATTTGGCCAAGAAGAAATACAAAGATTTCAAACCATATTTCAGAATTGCTTCTAACATAAAATTTTGCCACCACTTAATTTTCTAAAAATACACAAAACTCTACTCCCAGAACGGAACCAGATATGTAAGAGACACTCATAAGTTTATGTTGAATGAATAAGGAGACGAATGAATGAACCAATCCAATTGCTATACTAAACATCCCTATGTCACCCGGAAGAGTTTCTCAGATCATGTTTTGCATCTCAAAGTTTATAGATCAAGTGAATGGCTTTGATATACCGATAAACAGTTCTGCTCAGCTGCACACACGCAGCTCTGCCATATGCCACATAAATGTTGAATGCTAGAAAGTTAGGGGGAAATATTGACCCAAGCAAATTTAAAACAAGCTTTTGCATTACGTATTGGCAAGAACTCATAGCTACAACCTAAGGATGCTGTAGCCTACAGCCACACAGAGCTGTGCAGGCCAACAACAATGTTGTCAGTGATGGGGTGCGGATATATGGTGGTGTCCTATAGAATAACGTCACCTGAGATGTAGTGTCTGGTACTCTAGGGTGCTGTGATGTTCACATAATGACCAAGTAGGTGACTTTATCATTAGGTAATGCTACCTTTCTCAGTTCTCGTGTCTAGTACTAAAGTGATCTATGACCCTTCATTCTGTTGCTTAAAGAACCCAATAGTTCTGAGACCTCCAAGTTCAGTGAACTTGGGCAGGTGTTTCATTATCTTTGGGCTCCACTCCCCCTCAGTAAGATGCAACAGGGCAGACATTAATTCGTGGGGTTGCTGTGACCAGGGCATGAGTTAACAGGCAGAACACGAAGTGAATCCTGCACAAGTGTTTTCTATTTTTATTCTGAGGTGAAATTAATACTTCATTTACCATGAAAAGTGGAGACAGCACATGTAATGCTCTTGTCATTAAGAATAATTATCATGCCTAATTTGAGGTACACTTACTAGCATTTAAAGGAATCCCGTATTTTGAAGCAATTTCTTCTTTAGTTAGTTTGTAAGTGAGAAAATCCTTGGTGTGGTTGCCTTTTGGCTTCTGGGAAGAAGGCAGCATAGAGGTTAAGTACTCAGTGGTAATCCCTTGGGAACACAGGGCTTGGGAGATGGTACTGAAAGATCCTGCTGGCGTGTTCATCCTGGTGCTTCTGTACATGGCCTGTGAGACAATGTCCAAAGAGTTATTAATGTTACCAGAGTTATGTGTGCTCAGAGAACAAAAAAGAGGTAGCACTCAGAGTTTCCTTAACTTCTTTAAAGTGTGACTTGCAAACCTAAACAGAGAATGGCAAGCCTCACTGGTTTAAGTGCCAGATGTGGCTAACGTGGGAGGTTCTCTTCTTGTGAGTGTCTGTCTTCCATGTGCTAGATCTGTAGCTGAACTTATTGCACCCAATCTTAAATAAAAGCCAGCTTGACAGGAATTATTTCTCAGGAAGAACATTACTGAGTGACTCTTCTACCTGTGTTAATGGAACACTTTTGGGCAGATGCATTTGTCTCAGGGATCTCATTTTGTCCAGCAGTGGATGTGTGCCGGAAGCCAACTGATTGAGAATCTCTCTCAGCTTTATGAAAAGCTCCATCATCCTTTCCATTGGCTTTTGATCTTTCCTTGGGAAAAACACCTAATGGAAAGAGAATAAAAATGAATGATTTATGTGCAGGCACAGGAAACTCGTGGATACTTCATAAGATTATAAAACAGAACAGCCTCTTTGTGAAATGTTTTGGAAAGCCTACTGATCAGCCAAAAGAAGATATTCACCAAGCAAGCCAGCCATTCCATTTCTAGATAGTCACCCAAGCAGAGGGAAGACATAAACCCACATAAAGGCCAGTATGCAAACATTTATGGGGATTTTTTTGCTTACAGCAGCCAAGAAGTGGGAGATGGGAACACTCCACCCACATTTGTCTTTAAAATACAATATAATATGGACATATAAGATATGCTGATACATGTTACGACATGTATACAACTTGAAGATACTATACTAAGTGAAAGAAGCCAGATCCACAGACCAGATATTGTGTGATTGATTCAACTGATACAAAAGGCTAGGGCATAATTTGAGACTGCACACATTGGATGCTTGACCTCTCGGAGGGAGGATAGAAATGCTACCATTTAGGGGAATACTACATGGTCTTAACTGCTAAGCCATCCTTCCAGCCCCCAAATAAGCTGTTTTCAATGTCAGAATGGTAAACATCTATTGTGCGATGCCTTGCATATGTGCATGTTATTTTTTCTAAAAGCTGTGTTCCTAACTACACATATACAAATAAATAAAAGTAAAAAAAAAAAAA
>JANHMN010000001.1:151947336-152080938 GCA_030674055.1 Rhabdomys pumilio
CATGCACACAAAACACATACACACACACTCACACATGTGCACACACACACACACACACACACACACACACGTACAGAATACTTCAATCTTCACTTAAGAGTTAGACTTTTTTTTTTTTACCATTTGCATGGAAAATTGATCAGAATCACATGCAACTTCCTGGTGCCTTGTTGATTAATACTTAAAATACTAAGTGCTACAAGTTGCCTTTAAATCCAACCATGAACCCTTACCTCGGCTCTATTGTCTGGGATGGGAATGGCCAGCAGCTTGTCAATACTGGTGTTGGACATCCCTATTGCCCTCAGATCTTCTTTCAGCAAATCTATGTTTTTAAACATTTCTATTAATTGACCTGTAAAGAGAACACACACATACACATAGTTGACACATCAGTTTTACTGTCACTGTTTTTACAGTTTGTGTTGTGTACACTGACACAACTTCCAGATTAACATGTATTGAACATGCATGCCTCACCAGAAGCAGATGTCTCTCAGTTGGGCAAGCTTTGCATCTTTAAGATCTATCTCTGTCTTTTGCATCTTTAAGATCTATCTCTGATTTGCATTTGGACTTGTGATGCCATCAACTTGAGTTAACAGATTGGTCTAGGCTGTACATTTTCTTTAGGTGTCCACAACCCAAGGTTGAGCCAAGAAAAATAGGGTTTCTTCACAGACTTTGATCATATAATCCACAAAATAAATGCATCTCCATTTTATTTAAACCATCACCTAATTTCAAAATGCTTTTTAACCTAGGAGCATATGATGGCTTCAATTTGAGGATAGACTTGATAAATCAACTATAAGATATTCGTCTTTAATTTGTCCCAGAACTCTATAGAGCTTTTAGAATCTTACACTAGTTGTACATTGAATGTTTGTAATTTCAAGCTCTTTAAGGATGACAACTGTAATTATTTCACATTTGGGCCAGTTTATACATGGTAAACAACATTTTTATTTTATTTTTAGAAGATTGTAATCTCTGTTCTGAAAACAACTTTTGTTTTGTTTTAAAGCATTTTTTAGATTTATTTATTTTTATTTTATATGTATATGTATTTTGCATGCATGGATGTCTGTGCATCATGTTCGTGTAGTGCCCATAGGGTCCAGAAGAGTACATCTCGGGACTTAAGTTATAGATGGTTGTAAGATGCCATGTTGGTGCTGGGAACTGAGCCCAGGTGCTCTGCAAGAGAATTCAGTGTGTTTAACCTATGAGCCATCCCTCAAGCCCTGATTTCTTGCACTAAGTTACTCTCAGGCAACACATCTTCTTCATTTTTAGACTTAATGTCCTTCTAATTCTGTGCCTCAGAATGTCCTTCTTTTCAGTATTTAAGTATTATGCCAAGAAGACGTGTATTGCATGTCGTATCATGCTTAGTATAGCAGTAGAAAGTTCTGAATTAAGATTTCTGCACACATCTGTGCATCCATTTTGTTTTTTTTTTTTTTAATCAAATTATTCTTACAGAAGGGAGCACGGTTCCTCCTCCTTCATACAGCCAACTCTCTAATACACTTTACTATATCTAGAAACTAAAGGTAAATTGGTCTAACTTGTTAAATTTTGGAAATCTTTTGCTGTAACGTTCTTTCAGGTCTCAGTCCCTACTAGCTTGATGTGTCTGCTTTAAACAGGCGTCTGTTTCAGAAGCTTCAGGTTTCTCATTGTCAGGACAGACAGAAGGGCAGGTTTGTTTGGAGACTTTGAGAAAGCCTTTTCTTAAACTGCAGATGGCAACCTGTGTCCTAATAAGTTTTTAGGATGCGGGCAGGGAAACACCTGGCTGCTCGGAAGCATCCGCACTGGTATTCACATGCAGCATGGCCTCTACAGTTGGTATTAACCGTGTGATATTTTCCAAGTAATTCATTTGCAACGCCTGTTCCAGGAGCCTAGGACAAAACAGAAGAATAAATTCAACTAGGCAGAACAATTTTGGAAACAGGATTTCTCCAAGGAAGAAGAAAACTTACCAGTCCATATTGAGATTAATTTTACTGGGATCTCCAGTGAGCAAATCCCTCAGCTTTGAAGACACTATATTGTCGTGGTACAGTAAGCCAGTGGCGAGATCAGTGCCCAGCTCTGCGGCTTCGATCAGTTGTATGTGAAAGGCGTGGTCTTCACACAGCCTCTTGAAGCTCACGTTAGAGAACTGGCAAGACTTCTCAATTGAACTGAAAGTCTCTGACTCGCAGAGAAGTTCTGTCAAGTTTCGAAGTTGAGACAGCTTTTCAGAAAGGGGAAAGAGGAGAAAATAGATTAGTCATGTTATTTGGCATATTTAGCAGTTGAAAATGAGTAACCAAATTTGATCCTGTAAAAAATGTTTCTGCCTATGCATTAGTTAGTTGGCATTGGGCTTAGCTTTAAAACAAAGTAGTGGGTTTATTTATTTATTTATTTATTTATTTATTGCTGTTTGTCTGTATTTCTCTTTCCTAAGACTCTTATGAAACCTTGGGACCCATTCGTCTTATTTTTCTCTATAGTATATATAGGTTTGCAGGTTTTTAAAATATAGTTTTAAAAGTTAAGAGGGATAGTGAGATCACTCAGTAGTTTAGAGAGCTTGTTACACAATGTTGAAGGCTGCAGTTTCTATCCAAGTGCCCATGTAACAAGACAGGTGTCCTGCAGACTCCAGCTCCAAGGGATCAGACCCCCGTTTGACTTTTCACGTATAGGATGTATTTTCTCAATTACTGATCAATGGAGGAGGGCTAAGCCCATTGTGGGTGGTGCTATCCCTAGACTGATGGTCCTGGGTTCTATAAGAAGACAGGCTGAGCAAGCCAGGGGAAGCAAGGCAGAAGCAGCAATCCTCCATGGCCTCTGCATCAGCTCCTGCCTCTGGGTTCCAGCCCTGCTTCAGTTCCTGTCCTGACTTCCTCCAATGATGGACTTGTGGTATGGAAGTGTAAGCCAAATACACCCTTCCCTCCCCTACTTGCTTTTTGGCCATGGTGTTTCATTGTAGCAATAGAAACCCTGACTAAGACAAGTAGTTTTTCAAATACAGTTTAAACTGCAAACACTTCCACAAATTTTATATTTTATACCCTGTGTAAGAACAGAGGGGAGGCAGATTTGGCTTGGATCTTTTTAAAAAGCCTTCCCTTCCTCACATCCATCATGATGGCTGTGATGTATAGCAAACAGAACCAGGAAATACCAAGTGCTGATGAGGGTGCACAGGCATTATAACCTTTGTGTATTGTTGGCAGGAGTGTGAGACGGTATAGCATGTATGGAAAATAGTATTCCACTTTCTCATGACTCAAAATTAAAGTCAGCAAATAAGCTCAAACTCCACTTCTGGGTCTATGCTTCAGGGAGTTGAAGATAGTGCTTGGAGAGAATATTTGTATACCAACGTGCACAAAAGCCTTATTGGTAATAGCCCCCAAAATAGAAACAACTCAAGGAATGAATGGACAACCAGGATACATAGAAAAATGAAGCAATGTCTAAGGATGTTTGTATATGAATATATATATGTATATATATATATATATATATACATACATACATATATGTGTGTGTATGTGTGTGTACATAAACATATATATGTATACACACATATACATATACATATATACACACATACATATGTGTCCTTAAATAGAAAAGGATATGCTGTTGCAACATGGTGAATCTTGAGGAAACTATGCTAAATTTAACCAGCTACTTACAAATACCATATAATTTCAATATATTAACAACTTAGAGAAGTGAAGTTTGTAACTCAGGAGGTCAACAAGATACTATGAATTCCCAGAGGCTGAGAGGAAGGAGAAATGCGGAGTTTGGTAATAGAAAATGTTTACATTTACATGATGAAAGGGATTCTGGAACAATGATTACCCAACAACAGGAATGTATGTAACCTCTCTGAGCCCTACAGCTAAAAATGGTTATGATCTAAATATTATGTATCTTAGGACAATTAAATTCAAATCAACATTTTCTTATGTCTTTAAGCTGTAGCATGCATTAGCAACTCCATTTCCCGACTTTCAGCTGTCTGCCTTGTTATTCATATTGTCTTCTGCCTTTTGGTCTGTCTAGAAAAACTAAACATTTTTGTCCTATGGAAATTGTCAAAATGACATAAACTCCCAAACCCACAAGAAGAAAGGACCCAGAACTCTAATGATCTAAGCTCTCCAGTATATTCCTGAACTTCATTCAGTATGCCCCATGTATCCATCCTCGGGATATGCTCCCAATTAATACATCCTGAGGGAGAAAAGAATTTGCCTCTGGGAACTCCAGTTCAGCTGTGTGTGCAAGCAATCACAGTAGCTTCGTTTCCAATCAGAAGCTGCATTTTGACAGAAATGAACTACTCCCCACCAGGAGCATAGGTTCGATAACATTTTACGTCACTGGGGAAGGAAGGATGATGTGTCCTTAGTAAGAGGTTTACAGTAAGTACAGGAAGGCCACAGAAGCCAGTCATTGACCATCCTAAAGAAGAAATACCATTGGCTCATTTTGCATAGTATTGAATACTACAATTAATTTCTGCCTTTGAACATTCTGAAACAACTTCATAATATATGAAAATTCCACTTACTGGTCTTACTGCTATGAAAAATTTTCCATTCTGGAATAGACTCAATCATTGTACATACTGTAGTTACATGTTTACTTATTCTAGACGTCAGTCCAAATACTAAATCTGTTTAAACCTCTAACAGATGGGACCAGATTTCTATACACAGTTTCTATTGTCTGTCCTTGATGCTTTCTCAAAATTTAAATTTTATTTCATTTGTTAATTAAAATTATTTTATGTGAATTGGTATTTTACCTGTATGTATGTATGTATGTATGTATGTATGTATGTATGTATGTATATATGTATGTATGTATGCACATACATCATATGTGTGCCTGGTGCCCTCAAAGGCCAGAAGAGAGGGTGTCATATACACAATAACTGTAGTAACAGAAGTGAGCTGCCATGTGTGTGCTGGGAATTTAACTTGTGTTAAGAGAGAGTATTCTTTTTGGGGGAGGTTGAAAGTTTTGTAGGTGAGTTGGTATCCCCATCCCTCCACTGGTGGTCCTGTCTGATTGGTGGACCCTTCAGGCTCTGTATCCCCACTGTTGGGCTAAGGTCACCAGCATTGACTTTTGGGAGCCTCTCCTATCCCAGATCTCTGGGACTTCCTAAAGAGTCTCCCTACCCCCAACCCCTAGCAGCTACATATTACCATTCATTCTCCTTGTCCTCTGGGCCTCTCTCTTGTCTCTCTTCATACTGATCCTGTCCCCATAAAATTGATCCTGTCTAAAAGAAATGCAGGGACCAAAATGGGGCTGAAGGTATGGCCAACCAATAACCAGCCCAACTTGAGACCCATCCCTTGGGCAAGCACCCATCCCTAACACTATTATTGATACTCTGTTATGCTTGCAGACAGGAGTCTAGCATAGCTTTCCTCTGAAAGGCTCTACCCAGCAGCTAACTGAAACAGGTGTAGAGACCCATAGCCAAACATTGGACAGAAGTCAGTGACCCTTATGGAAGAGTAAAGGGAAGGATTGAAGGCCCTAAAGGGGATGGCAACCCCACAGGAAGACCAACAGTGGCAACTAACCTGGACCCTTAGCATCTCCCAGAACTGAGTGACCAAGCAAAGAGCACACATGGGCTGGTCTGAGGTCTCCCAGCACATATGTAGCAGAGGGCTGCCTTCCCTGGCCTCCGTGGGAGAGGATTGATGCACCAGAGTGGAGGGATACCCGGGGATAGGGCACCCTCTCAGAGGTGAAGGGGAGAGGCCTAGGGAAGGAAATCTAAGAGGGGTGACTGGGGACAGCATTTGGAATGTGAATACATAAATTAATTAACATTTTTAAAAACTTTTTTAAAAGAGCCATTGCTCTTAACCACTGAATCATCTCTCTGACCTCTCTTTGAGGCTTTCTTAAATAAAAGGATCGTAAATAATGTTGGGTCAATACATTCTTAATTGAGTTTTGAGAGGTAGCAAGCATCAGTGACTTTTACTGAGTAGAAACTGGAATCTTTTTTTGTAGTTTCAAGGTCAGCATCCATGTATGGAAAACCAGGAAAAATCCAGAGTAGTCATCATAGATGAGATAAAGAAATCTGATATATATAGAAAGAGAAATCTGACATCCTGCTGCATTTGCTGAAGTTGGATTAGTCTCTGAAACAAGAATGTAAACCAGGGTTAGTAATACTGAGGGCGCCCAGAAGTGTGAGGTCACCAAGGAGGTACCTCAAAATTTTCACAAGTGTCATAATTCAGTACTTTATTCTAACAGCAATACAGGCACTGAGTTTCCTCTTTTAGAAGCTTCGTGAAGCATAAACCCAGTGACTATAATTCTCTTTTAAACTATTTGTTAGTGTTGCTATGGAGATAACTCAGTAGATACATGGATGCTGACCTTGAAACTACACTCTCTGCAAGCATGAAGATCTGAGATTGAATCTCAGATACTCACTGCCTACCCATACCTATAGCCCCAGAGGAGGCCCGGGAGGGAGATCCCATGATCTCACTGGCTTGCTTCCAGCTCAGTGAGAGACCCTGATTCAAAGCATCGAGTGGAAAGCAGTAAAAGAAGATGCCACATGTCCTGCTTCGACTTCTGGGTGTGTGCACATGAGTGCATGAGGACACAGACATCTGTGTCTGCAACTCACATATACATTCACAGCATTTGTTAGCATACCAAGATGTAGTGGTGCACATTTCTAATCCCAGCACTCAGGAGACAGAGGCAGGAGGATTGTGTGTTTAGGTCCAATAAGAGCTACAAAGTAAGATCAGATCATCCAGGGCTATGGAGTGAGATGTTGTCTTAAACAAAGCATATGCTAACTTTAGACTCCAGATTTTCCAAAGTCCTACCTAGAGGCTCTGTCTCCATCATCATAGGCAGCCGTTCAGGCCTATAACTGGACAATGATCCATTACTAACTCTATTTCTAGCTATGACAGGCTTCCCCATTGCCCCAAATAAAGGAGAAATTTAATTCACATAATCATGAAGATTCTATAATATAATATTTATAATATTAATATAATATTAATAATAATTCTATAATATTCAGACAGAAACTGATGTCCTCAATATGTCTGTGTGTATATGTGTGCGTGTGTGTGTGTGTGTGTGTGTGTGTGTGTGTGTGTGTTTTAAAATTTTTAAAGGCATTACAATAAATATAGTATATTGTCTACATTCCTGACCAACATAAGAAATTTATTTTATGTAGTCAAGAAATCTCCCTTTCTACCTAAGGAACCAGAGATGGGGGAGAAGGCGGCTGGGGGGGGGGGAGAGATAAAAACAGACAACAAGGAGAGAAAAGAACATAGACATTTTCAAACCAAAAGTGTAAGCAGAAGGCTGGGAAATAGAAGAAAATGTTGTAAGTGGGCAGACATTTGCTGTTTTGGAGGGTCTAGCCTGCTGCAAAGAATTCCATGAATAAAATTCAGGGGCCTATGGACTCCAAACGACTGCCATACTGAGGATGTCAGGAAGCAATGGCCACTCTACTTAGGTGCCCGGCTTCATTCTTTCATGGCCATGTGCCATCGCTCAGAGAACACAGCGCTATTGTTGGCATTCCACCTTAATAGCCCCCTTTATATGCTCATGAGTCATACCTTTCATTTCGAGATATGTGCTTTTAGAGATGAAGAAGGCCTGAATTCATCAGGGTTTCTACTCTAGTGAAGTGATACCCCACACACAGAGCAAACAATGATGCTAGCTAGATACCGCCTTCCAAAGGCCGGAAGTCTCAGTCCCAAGAGTTCCGGCTTCCTCGTGCCTCACCTCGGGTTGACCTCCTAAACCACAGTTGAAGCTCTTTCTCTCTTTTGTTCTCTGACTGCTCTGACTCCATGCAGGCTGTGTTCTTTCTTGTTTAGATTATTTCAGATGTGTCCTGTGTAATAGTCTCCCAATCTGATCTCTTTCTAAAATACAAAATTGACATTCTTCATATTTGAATCCAACCTCAAACCCCTCCATTAACAGAAGATGTCTGTAGAACCTGGGCGTGGTCTTTCTCTAAAGCCGCTTTCCTGACTTTCCCATAGGACTTTCCCTTCTCCTTCCTGTGACTCCAGGTAACCGTCTTTGAAGCTCATACCTCTCTGGCTTCCTACAAACTCGAGTTTTTGTGTCTGGAATGCATGAATGTGACCTAATGATACACAGCCTTCAAGACTCAGAGTAAGTATTACACTCTTGGCCAAGTTTCTTCCTTTCACCTCTGTACCCCATAATCTGAGTTAGCCCATCTTAACATAGAACCTCGTCAGTCATCACGTCACATCCTTTATCTTACTCCGTTACAGTCGTGACTCTCCCTTCCTGAGTTCTCCCCTGGCTGGATTATAAGAATTCAGGGGATGGAGATTATTGTCTTATAAATAAAAGAGGAAATTGTTCTCGTAGGAGCCATTTCAAAGAAAAGATTTTCTAAAGTGAATTGTGGACTGCAGAGGTCTTTCGTTGTCTGCAGAGGAGGGAGTGAAAATGACTTTGTAAGAATAACAAGGTTACTTGGGGAGCACATCGGAAAGGGACTTTTATCCTGACCTATCAGCAAGGAGTTTTGTTAGGATGATATCATAGTTCAGTATACGTGTAAAATAAATGAAGGGGGCACAGCTGTCTGGAAAACAAGGGAAAAGTGATAAACCAGTGTCTCAGAAGTGACATTTACACTGATTCTTGAAAGATGGCTAAGAGTTTTCTGGGTGAATGTACTCCTTTCTCTCATTTGCATAAATTAAGATAACTCTAAATTAAGTACATTAGAAAATTTGATTCATGTGGAAAAGTGGGGCTAAAAGGTAGGTAGTCTAATGAGCACATTTATCTGTAATATACATGGACATAATGTTTTGCGTGCCTGCTTAATTACGGCTTGTTTACCACACAGCAAATCACTTGCTTGCCCTAAATAAACCACTTCTAATTTAACTTTATCCCAGGCTACATAAATCCAATTAAATTGCAGGTCTTACTAGGAAAACTGTTTTCAAGACTTAATAGAGTTGCTTTAAAAATGAATTTCCTGATAATCTGTACACTGTGTGAACAATAAACAAGTGAGCTTGGGCTGACTCAAGTTTAAGAGATTTACATGTTTGGTTCCTCCCTTCCTTCTTCAGGGTCACGAATTTTAATATGACTTCTTAGTGTCTTGTGTGATGACAAGAAAAACAGATATGTTAATATTTGAGTCCTTTGTGCACCATGAAGTCAGGATATTAGCCTTTGAAATCTTCTTTTACAGATATTAAAGCTAAAGACAAGACAAATTAAAAATGATAATACAATGAGCTCTCAAATTATGAGCTTAATAGGTAGCTACATTGTGAAATGTTTATGGATGCTTATGAACATTGTACGTGGGCCCTTATAGATCATCTTATGCCAAGGCTGACACTGAGGACGTTATGTAAAACCAAGCACCTTTGTCACCATTTGGCCAGGACAGAGCTGCAGGGGAAAGGAGGTCACCTGTAATCATCAGATATTTTTAACTGAATCTTCCTAGAGTATCACTGAAAGTGTTGCTATTTTGTTGTTTATTTCCCTTCTTGGCTTACCTTGGATTTCAGGATCTCAAGAAATGGAGGGAAGCTGTCCTCATAGGAGCCATTTTGAAGGACAGATTTTCTAAAGTGAATTGTGGACTGCAAAAGTTTGAGATTGTCTGCAGAGGAGGAAGAAAGACTTTGTGAGAATCACAAGGTTACCTGGGGAACACATGGGAAAGAGACTTTTATCTGGACTTATCAGCAAGGATTTTTTAGAATAATGTTGTAACTCAGTATAAAATGAGTGAAAATTAGGCTTTCCTTGAACCATGTGGACTATAGAGTTTATTATTTTTTTAAAATATTCACAGATAGGCTGCTTAGAGATAAAAAATGTTTCTAGGAAAGGTACTGCACAGTTTTGGCTCTTTGTGAATTAAATAATGTTTTTACTTCTGACTCTGGGATATGCTAGGTTGGAATATGTTGGGGGAAATAGACTGTATAGTCACTGTGTCCAAATATTTACTTTCAGCCATAATTTAATAAGGGGAAAACAAACTTTAGGCTTAAATATATGTTGCACTATTTTCTTGAAACTGTGTAGTCTAGGAAAAAAAGAATGTGTATGAGAATAGTGGAAAATGTTTGGTTGCAGTCTTTATGATCGCTTACATAGGTTAAAAATTGAAAATTGAATGTGTGAAGGCAGGAAGCTGTCTGGCACATGGTTGCCTTGCTTGTGCAGTATGCAAGAACTCTGGAATTCTTGATTATTTGTCTTAATTTCTCAACAACCTAAGAGCACTAAGACACAGAGAGGGTCATGAAGGGTTGCATGAGCTCCCAGTGACTTCAGATTCTTGGGAAGTTTGTCCAGGTAACCTTTATCACATTATCTAGTAGGAAACCATCCTACTAAAATTTGCTCAGCTGACCATGGGGTGCAAGTAGCAGTAAGAGGCCAGCATAATGAAGTTAGAAATTCCACTTTAATATTAAATCACTTAGCTAAAACAGAAGTATAACTATGAACAAGAATAGTTTCTTAAAACAAATCTCTTTTGATAAGTTAATGCCCTAACCAATTAGAACAGAAGTTGAAATCATGAGAGGAGTTGAGAGCATCACCTGGTGATCCCTTAGCCAAGTCATCAGTCATGTTCCTTACACATGCCAAATAAGGAGAATATGGACTATCTGATGATATGTTCAAGATGGCATCTTCAAAATTTTCCAGGATCAGGAGCCTATAAATTAGATGAGAACATATGATTCGGCCTTGTAAAAATGGAAGCAAAGTCATTTAAACTGTGATTTGTTGGCCTGAGCACCAAACCCCTGTGAAATTAGGTGCCCCCCTTCACCAAGCCCTGCTGTACAGAGGCAGCACACCTCTGAATGTATGCTCGTGCATGCGCGTGCATGTGTGTGTGCATGTGTGTGTGCATGTGTGTGGTGTATTCCCTGACACCTCAACCATGAGAAGCTACTTCTCCATTCTGTAGCTTCTTTCATCACTGGCTGCTGTTACATTTTAAGTGACAAAGAGAGAATAAGTGTTAAAGCCTGTTTGAAAGACATATGCCTTGAATTATGCTGAACAATAGGCAAAATAACTAATAACAGGTTCTGTCAGATACTAACTTGTATTTTATCAAAATGCTAGTGATGAGACCTGTCCTAGCACTGCTAGTAATATAGGAAAAAGCATTAATATTAAAGAAGCCTCTAGATATTTGAATGTGGGCTAATGACTCTGGATCCTGAAGGAACATTAAAAAGAAATAAACCAACACTAGGAAAAGTCTCCAACTTGGCAGCAAGAGCACACTTTGTTGGTCATAAAACTAACTTTTAATTATAATTCCAATCTTATACATTTTTTCTTTTTTTTTTTCTGGTGATGGGGATTGAATCCAGTGCCTTGTGCATACCAGGCAAGGGGTCTACCATTGAGCTACCTGCCTAGACTTTTAAATGTTTACATTTATTTATTGTGGAGGAATAAGAAGTGCAAATTCCACAGAACGGGTGTGGACAGATACAGGAAGAAAATTTGCTGCAGTTGGCTCTCTCTTTCCATCACAGGGCACCCAGAGATAGGACTAGAGTCACCAGATTGTACAGCAAAGGTCTTCACCCAGCAGCCATTCTGATGGATCACAGATGTTTATTTTAAAGCACTGATTCTAAAAGCTCTTGTTTAGGTATTTCCTTGACTAGAGACTGTGGGAAATGCCATGTTTGCTTGCCTTAGATCTCCAAGCTTTCAACACTTCGCTCTATCCTTTATCAAAGCCTCTATGTAAGTAATCAATGTCATTTATCAATTGATGAATAAAGGACAGGGAGTATAGGTTTAAACAAACTTGTATGGCCCAAATAAAAGGAACCATCTGTCAGCTGCATTTCCAAGCTAAATCTCCTTATAACTAATAATAACCTGACAGGATAAGATGGCTATCAATGCCAACCTCATTGTATAGGTTAGCTGTAGAACACTGAGTCATGCCTGTATGCAGATAAGTTTAAGGTACTGTCTCTCAATCAGCCATCCAAGGTCATAAAGATCAGGCAAGAAAGGAAGAAAGGAAAAAAGGAAGAAAGGAAGAAAGGAAGAAAGGGAAAAAGGGAGGAAAGAAAGAAGGAAGAAAGGAAAAAAGGAAGGAAGGAAAGAAGGAAGAAAGGAAAGAAGGAAGGGAAGGAGGGAGAAAGGAAGGGAAAGAGGGAGAAAGGAAGGAGGGAGAGGGATAGATAGATGATAGATAGATAGATAGATAGATAGATAGATAGATAGATAGATAGATAGAGGCTGGAGGAAGAAAGGAAATGACCCTGACCCATTGTTTTGGAATATGTGACAATATTAATGGAAATGGGAAGATGTGTTAAAAAATCTAAGGATAAACTAAAAGTCAAGCTTTAGGGACAAAATGCCAAACAAGAGACCAACAGAATTACGGAAATAGCTGTAAATAGAGCGTATCTATTATTTGAGGTTATCCATTTATTTCATTCTTTTGTACAGATTTCACGATAAACAAGACTCTAGTATACACTTTGAAGAAGTGACCCATTTAAATTTGTACTCCATCCTTTCTGACCATAAAAGACTGCCTAGCACCTACAGTTTTGTGAGCATTGAGTAGATACATTCATCTGTGAAAGAGACATGGGAAGCTACAAAGATATTAGCCATTGAACCTGTCTGCCATTGAGGCATCTCTGGATGGCTTTGTGTGCACTGGTTCCAGTAGGAAGGTTCTTGTGGACATAACCTTCCTGCACCTTCCTTCCCTCTGTTTCCCACTGCAGGATACACAACACCGCAGAGCCAGCTCTGCCAGGAAGCAGTGGTCGGTAGCAAAATGTTGGCCTAACCTCCCACAATAGGTGAACCTGAAGTGACCCAGGAGAAGCATAGAATCCGCCTCCCTACCTTTGTAGAAAGCACTGATACCAACCTTTAAAATGATTTAATATATTCAAAAATTTAGATGACATATTCATACCACTGCTTTGGCATAAGCACCGTGAGTCCTTTAAATGACTAATTTTAAACCCTTTATACAAAGTCCTTTCTTCACAAAAGTGCTTACAATAAAAGGTAGGTTATGGATATAAATGCGCATATATGTGCACGTGCGCAGGAGTGCACATGCACATAAACTTTAAAAAGACATTAGAACATGAATAATAGTGGAAAGCTATAAGACAAGAGTGATATTGAGTAGCTGTCGTTAGAAAGAACTAAGCCCAAAGCCTTTTTGTCTTGTGCCGTTATTGCCATGGTGTGATTATTTTAAAATGGAAATGGAAAGAAAGTCTAAAGAAACTCCTTAATTTCATCAATCACAACAAGACTCACCTTATGGGTATTGAATTCCCTCTAATAAGCTGACAGCAACTGCTGAGGGATTTACAAGACAGAAGTGCTGAGTACTGTCAAGGCTATGCATGCCTGTAGGCTCTGACAGGAATCCCTAGTATCAGCAACAAGCATCCACTGTGTCAGTTTAAAGAGTTTTTTTTTTAAGTTATTATTATATATGATGGTTATCTAGGCAATATATCAAAAGTCCCAGATATCTTTGCGAGAAGCCCCTGGGTCAGCCAGATTGAAGGACGGAAGTGAGGCCAGGAGAAACCGGAAATGGGTTTTACTCAGAATTTATCTGTAGAGACCTTTCCATTAAATTCGATATTAGAAAAAAAGAATAGTTAAAATAAGTATTTTTGGTTGTTAATTTAGTTTATTTGAAATGATGTGTAAAAACAAAGGGCAGCCTCATTTGTGAGACACAATGCAATACTTCTGTATGTACATACTGTACAATGTTTAAATGATTTTTTAAAGATTTATTTATTTATTTAATGTATATGAGTACACTGTCGCTCTCTCTTAGACATGCCAAAAGAGGGCATTGGATCCCAATGCCAAATGGTTGTGAGCCACCATGTGGTTGCTGGGAACTGAACTCAGGACCCCTGGAAAAGCAGTCAGTGCTCTTAACCACTGAGCCATCTCTCCAGCAGCTTAAATGATTTTAAGTATATTCCTTGATCATATATTATTTCTTTATGACAAAATCATTCAAAAATCCTTTTCTCTGGCCTTTAAAAATATTTTGTTTTTTATTTTATTTATTTATGCTGGATATGATAGCACATATGTTTAATCCTAGCACTCTGAACCTATAAGCAGGCCAATTTCTATGAGTTCAAGGCCCTTCTTGTCTAAATGGCAAGGTATAGGCCAACCAAAGCTCCATGAGACATGTCTCATTTTGTAAATTTTTTAGGTGTATGGATGTTTTGCTTGCACATATGCCTATGCACTAGGTGTGTGCAGTTCTTGTGGAAGCCTGGAAAAGGACATTGGATTCTCTGGGATTGGCAGTAACAATGGATGTGAATTTCCATGTGAAATGTGAATTTCCATGTGAACGCTGGGAATGGAACCTAGGTCCTCTGAAAGATCAGCCAGTGTTCTTCCCTGCTGAGCCATCCCTCCAGTCCCTTCCTACCTTTTTGAAATGTATAGCACATCACTGCTCTCTCTAGTCAGTTTACTAAGCAGCCACACCAGGGAACTTCGTGGCTCTTCCCTAACTGTGTTTGGTATGACTGAGCAACCTCTCCTTGCCTTTATACTCTTCAATTTTAATTGTGCAAATTTCTACTAGTTACAAAGATATATCTGGTGTGACTAAATTCTTAGAACCACAATAGCGTGATTTACCAAGCAAAAGCAACCTTTATCCACAAGAGCAACTAGACTCCAAATTTACCTAAGCTTGATAATTCAGGGAACTGCTTGCATTCCCTGTCCTAATTATGAGTTCCTTCGAAATCTGCTCACGTCTGTGGTCTTTAGACACCATGGTGACTGCTGTCATTTCCTAGGGAAGTCCAAAATTAAATGATTTGTAATCTTTTTTCCCCCTGCTATGTGAATATTACTGAGAGGAGACAAAATTTGCATTATCTTGATTAGGCTTTAAGAACATTTTGACTCTTTAAAACTCCAAAGAAATAGCAATGTAAGAATTCTGGATGTTGCTGTGGTCTGAATGTACTGAATTCTATATATTGACACTCTAGGTGCCAAGGTGATGATGACCATAGAAGATCAGGTCTTTGGGGACAAAATTCTTATGAAGGGGATTGGTAGCCTATAAAAACAGCCTTAGAAAGATGGCATCCATTATGATATGGAAAGTAGGCTCTTCTCAGACATCAAATCTGCTCCCACCTTGATGCTAGGCTTACCCAGAAGTGTAAAAAAATAAATCTCCAACATTTATCAGCTTCCCTGTCTGAGGAATTTTGCTACAGGAACTGAACAGCCTAAGACAGATGCTTATGTATTTTTCATAGAGAAAGGCCTTATGAATCTGGAAACAAGTGCCCACAAGACGCTACTCACAGGCACAAAGACACCCTTCCAGACAGGCAGAGTTCTTCCCAGAATTGGAAAAGAGTTCCTCATACCATGATATCAAGACTCTATTGTATAATATGCCCAATTAGTTTCAACTTTACAACAGTCTGTTAATGCCCTTTGATTCAGCTTGGTTTTCCGTGCTGATAAGATAAGGAGGCTTATGAGAGGCTTTGTTTATTCAGCCAGTTAGCCCACAATTTGGAAATACAACTTACTGTGCAGCCAGACTGCTTGGGGATAGTGTCTGCTCATCATCATCACTCCACACATGCGTTGAGTTGTCACCTACAGCAATAATACATAGGTTAATATAGAAGGTGTCTGTCCAAAGACTCTTTACTCTTTACCAATAATAATAAATAATAATAATAATAATAATAATAATAATAATATAAATAAAAATTTAAAAATTAAAAATGCCATAAGTCAAATTAATACTGGAAAAAGAAGGTGCAATTTTTTTTAACCAATTTCTTTTTGTTGGAAATATGTAAGGTATTTGTAGGAATTAAAATCTCAGTTTATTCGTTTTTCGTTCACACATCAGACCATATTGTTTTGTCTCAAGACCTGATTCCACATGTGACTTTCAAACACCATAATGAAGATTGAGCACCAAGCAATTTGTTAATCAAATGAAACCACTTCCAGTCTAATGTGTCACTGGGTTGTTTTCTCTGCCCTTCCCTCTGCCCTCATCCAGAGACTTGGGCAATTCAGATGTCGATCTAGGAAACATTTGCTCTCACTAATCTACTTTGTTGCAAAGAGCAGGCAGCAATCACTGCATGCAGCTATAAATGAGCACTGGTCAATGTAAACAGGATGGTGCAGCTTCTCAAACAAGAAGCTGAGAGGTGGCGGCAGGTTGGGGGAACTGGACCACTAAACGGATTGCAGTGAAACCATAGTAACCACTGAGATTTGTCCCCTAAAGTTAAAAAAGGTCAATGATTCTGCTTGTTATGTAAGTTGAATGATAAAGAGAAAGCAAGTGTATAAACAACATGAAAACTGGAAATGAAAAGTTCTTAAGCAGTCACAGCATAAAAGAAAACACTAAATCCAGGACATCAGGCCACCTTGCTTAGGAAGAGTTATCAGCCTCCTATTCTCACATTGACGCTGTTCACAGTGGACCAGGATGCTTGGGTGCTGCAGTGTTTTAACGGTAGCTGTTTTCCATAGGACATTACACTAGCCACTTTAATGGTTCTTCCATCGTTTCTAGGTTGTGCACCCTCCAGTCTTCAAAAAACTGCCCTTGTGCAAAGCTATGCAGACCCATGCTTTTTAAATGTTTTCTGTCCTATTGAAATAAATGAATAGCTAAAAGAATATCCCAGAATTTAACACGCGTCCCCATCTATTTTCTGAATTGTTCACGTCTAAGTTGGCTTGGCCTCTAGTCACTGTCAGAATGGCCTTTTCAGCTTTCCTGTTCAGTGGAGTGAAATTTTCTGAGGTTTATCTAAAGGGCAATTGAACATTATTGTCCACCTTACAGAACATGTATGATCAAGTTAAAAGACCAGCAGCAAAGACACCCACAATAAATACGCCTAATTAGTATTGGTAATAACATTACTCATTTGATACCCACATTTCGAAAAATTAAGGACAGAAATCTATTGAGTTTTATGATTTTTCAATGGAAATGTTTGCACAGCCATTTTCCCCAAGATCCATCTTGCTCACATTAAACTTGTGTGTGAGGCTTATCAGCAACTTGGTTGGCGTTTGTACACACTCTGGTTATAAAGTTTCTCTTTTCCATCAGGCCATTAAAGTGAATCACTAACAGAAATTAACTTCATGTAATCAGTGAGGCTTAACTCTGAATTTAAATAAAAACTTTTCCTCTGTCCACTGAAGGCTATGAAGTACTTGGAAGAAACACTTTTATCAGTAGACTAAACTAATCAAAATGAATGGAAACATATTAAAACCATTAAAAAGATTTTACTTCTCTGACTTTTGTTGGATTAGGCATGCATCAAATGGTATCCACAGACATCTAGATAACCCTCTGTGTTGGTAAAGTTTATTTTTTTAAGTTATTATTGCTTTGGGGTAGTGGCATACAAAGAAATGGATTTCACTGTGATGTTTTCTACTTTTTTCTATTTGTATTTATTTATTTGATTGATTTCTCAGGCATATGACAGAATAAGTGTTGGGGTCAGAGGTCAACTCTGAGAGTTGGGTTTCTACTTCTACTTCTGAGTCCCAGACTGAACTTAAAACATCATTCTTGTTAGCAAGCACCCTTACCCACTGAGCCACCTCGCTGGCCACTCCCTGTGACATTTTCATATAATATACATGCACATATATAGTATGTAGGTAGGTATACATGTATATATGTGTGCATGTGTATATGTGTGTATATGTGTGTGTATATGTGTATGTACATATATATGTGTGTGTATGTATATATGTGTGTATTACATTGTACATGTATGTGCATGTGTGTATGTATGTGTGTATGTATATATATATGTGTGTGTGTGTGTGTGTGTGTGTGTGTGTGTGTGTGTGTGTGTGTCTGTGTTTGTGCGTGTATATCTTTATACTTTGTCCATTATACTCCATTCTCTTCTTTCTCCTGCTTGCCAAATCTCTTTATACTTCCATAGAGTCACCCTTCCGCTTCTATGATACATACATTCCACTACTCTCTTTTAATTTCCATCTCTCCCTATAGATTCTTTCTCTCTTTTCATGGTTTCCTTTTTAATTTTCTTCCTATTTATCACCTTTTTATCTACCTAAAGCCAGTTTTAACTGGGTTTTAGATATAATAGTAAGCCTGGTATTTGTCTTTCCAAGCCTGGCTTATTTCACTTAACTTAATGCTCCCTTGCTTCACTTATTTTCCTGAAATTTTTATAATTTTATTGTTCTTAACACCCAAAAATCTCATTGTGTGCATATGCTTAATATTCTTTCTCTACTCCTGTGTTGATGGGCATCTAGCCTGTTTGCCTACCATGGGTATAATGAATAATATGAGAGTAAACTTGGATGTGCAAAGCACCTATGCTATGCTGGCTGTAAACTGGGGAGCATTACTTTGATTTAATAAATTTTTACTTTCTTATTTATTATTGCATATGTGTACAGCATGTGTGTGAATGTTGGTACATATATGTGTCATAATACACATTGGGAAGTCATCAGATTATCAAAGCAAATGCTTGTTCTCCCGCTCCCAGCAATCTTGCCCACCCTGTTCTCTGTATTACAATACTGTTTCACTGGATTTATGAATTTGCAAAGAAGCTCGTGCTCCTGAGTCACAAAAGTAACCTCTGCTCCTGAAACTCAGTCTTCATAAAAGGAAATTCTGAGTATTGGAGATCCAGCAACCCCTGGGGCAGAGTACAGAATTTAGACATCTTATCACAAAAAGAGGAGAGAATAGCAACTCCATGTCTTCCTGACTGATGAGGAGGCTTTTGAAGGTGCCCTAAGTGTATTTCTAATTCAGGCTGGACTAGAGGCATGCTATAGGGAGCGGGGAGTATGGTGGTATCAGACTGTGTCGGACACTGGAGCATGGCTATGAAACTTGTCATTTGGGAAAAAGTGTGGCATGACACGTCACACTCCATCAGTGGCTGAATAGAAGTTCTGCAGTCTGGCGGTGGCTCATACTGACATGTTTCAGTGGGAAACTATGTGTCCTAGTGTGTCTGAAAGGATGCATGAATGGGGTCACCTATAAAGGAGCTTAAGGGACCTGGCTTTAGGAACAGATAGGTCCAGGGTCCACACTCAGACTGGCCTCTTGCTGGTGGAGTAACACATGTCAAGCCAGGTGTGGAATGGGTAATATCTCAGAATTATTTTGATAATAAAGTCACTTAGCATTGACATAGAAGGTACTATTGCTTTCTTCATTTTTAAGAGTGCTGCAGTGAGAGCTACTATGAGTCAAAACATCCCTGTGCCTTGCAGCAACACAAAGCCTAGGGAACAAGTCCATAACCTTCAAATATATGACTAAAAACATCCAAGACTAAGCGTGTGGTGACCTGGCCACAGGTGGCAAGTGGTCAGAGATTCTCCTGTAAATGAATTAGCATCCCTGGTTTGAATTTGAGTTTCCTGAAGGATTCCTAGGAATACCTTTGGAAAACTGTCAAAGGCCATGAAGTTTCTGTTCAAGCTGGGATTAATGACTAGGGAAAGAGAGTTGAATGGATCTGCACTGCTGTCCTCAGACTGAAGACTTCGCACGTGCTTAGATTTAATAACAAAGAGGAGCTAAGCACATCCAACTATGCAGATAAAAATAACTTTTCTGGCTGCATTTCCTTGTTACCTTGATGATCAAGTTGCGTGTTTTAACACTTAACATTTTTTAGGTCACTAACATAGTCATAGATATAAATCTTGACCATTGTTAAATATGGAAATACAGAAAACTGAATTCCATCATTCACCAGAAAAGGGTTTTGCCGTCAGAAATATTGTTTACTTTTGGCTTCTAAATCACAGATATACTCTGTCTTCTTGGGAGAAAAACCTTGAGGTGATCACTCTGCTCTGTATTATTTATATGTTATTATTAATTATGTTATTTTATTATTAATTTAAGATGTAAGTCTGAAGATGGAAAAAGAAGAATCATCATAGAAACATGAATCCTTCAAGTCTTTAAAATGCAAATATTAAAAAAAAAACAGAAAATAATTAGCACACTGCCTAGTTCTCTGAGCTAGACTTTTAAGAGAGTAAGTCTCTCCTGATGTTCATAAAACCATTAGCATTAGAAACAATCAACCATGCAAATGAGTCATTAATTCTGTAACTGTAGATAGAAAACATCTCTTTGCCAGCAGAACCTGGTATATAAGGATGTCCGACTCTGCACTGAAAATTCTGCACAGGCTTCTAACGCCTGCCTTTCATAAAGCGACCGAGACAATACAAGGAACAGTCAGCTTTTTGTCTGATGCTCACAGTATGCTCACTTTAGAAGAATCCAAAAGCAGAAGCCTACTTGTTTAAAAACCGGCAAATGCAGACAAGGAAGCATAATTCTGAATTCATTCAGAAGAGGTAAATGTTACCCTGTGTTTGCTTCGGCAGTGGGGATTTGTGTCTCACAGCTCCAACCCTGCATGTGCCTGTGTGTGTCCACCCGACTGCCTCCATGTGGCTTCTACGTAATGACATTGTATATATTCAAAGGTGACATTTTCAGCTCATGCAACATGCTACCTATTGTCTTCCTGAGGATGATTGACTTTTACTGATAGATAATTTATTCTATGATGTCTACCATGCATTTTCAAGAGATTGGGTGAGCATTTATTTTTACCAATGAAATATTCTTTCTGATTTTTTTAAATTCAAGTATAGGAATGAGGGTGCATGCCAGGTGTGGTGGCACATCCCTTTAACCCCACCACTTTGAAGGCAGAGACAGGTGATCTTGAATTTGAATTCAAGGCTAGCCTGATCTATACAGTGATTTCCAGAACAGCCAGAGCTACAAACAAACAAACAAACAAAAAACCCAAACAATCAAGCAAAAAAACAAAAACAGGACACAAATTTTACAATTCAGTTTAGGCTTTTGTTCCAAAAAAAATGATGATATAAAATCTATTGATTATGTTTACTATCTGATATTCATTTTCTGTTCCAAACATAGACATGATTTTTTTTTTTTTACAGTAAGAGAGCTCATTTTTTTACATAAAGAAAACTTTTAGGAACTTGTCCTCTTTCAGACCATGGCTTCCTTTGCTTACATTTCCCCATCTCGGAAGAATGCTGTGTATACAAGATTGCATCAGTTGTATTCTGCTTCATTTTTGTGATGGGCTTTGTGATGCTACATTCATACAGCAAAATGGAAACGCCATACCTTGCGTTGGGGAGTCCAGAGTGTTCAGCAGATGTTTAACAGACTTCTGGAGGGTGTTGAATCCTTCATCGGTTTGAACACGTGGGTAAACCTTCTGCACCACCAGCAGCACCCTAATGAGCGGAGAAACAAATTAAACCAGATTGTGTATCAAGGCTCACAGACAGAAGCAAAAGGTTATTCAAGGAGAAAATGGCTACAGTATAGAAAATGATTGCTATAAAAGACAAGATGCTGTTTCTGTAATTTAATTACCTCATTGTCTATCCACGCACAAAATGCCCCAACACCGTTCTTGAACCAGAACAGAGAACTTAATGTTTCCAGAATTGTAAAGACTTGTACTCCAGGACCCTGATGTGAGGAAGCAAAGGTCCTAGCAGGCATTTTGGTTTTGCTTTTCTTGTTAAGAATTATAAACAAGTGGTCTCAGCAGCCCACAATGAATTGAAACTTTTTTTTTTTTTTTGGTTTTTCGAGACAGGGTTTCTTTGTGTAGTCCTGACTGTCCTGGAACTCACTCTGTAGACCAGGCTGGCCTTGAACTCAGAAATCCACCTGCCTCTGCCTCCCAAGTGCTAGGATTAAAGGCATGTGCCACCACTGCCCAGTGAAACTTGTTTTTTAATTAAAGAAAAAAATTAAATGCTAGAAACTATTTTTGTTAGAAGTCAATCTTAGATCCGGTTTCAGGAGTAATTATATAAGCATGTCACATATATGAATATTTTGCTAAAGAAATGATAATTTTTTAAAGCAGAGCTCATGCTAATTAAAGACTGTATTCTGTCCCACTGCATAAGTGGCCCACAGGCACTACTCCAAATGCAGCTCAAATTTAATATCCAAACACCCCACATTGGCTTTCTGTGAGTTATGTAACCAATAAGACAGGCATCCACACTGGGAACACACTACTTTTTTTTTCCAAAGTAATTCACTTTTGCTTGAGTTCCTTTCGCATCTCCAATTAACAACTAATTATTCAAGAAATATCCTTTTGTCTCTTTATGGTCATTGGTGCATTTCTAAAACAGATACAGCTTCTGTGTGAGGCCGTCTGAATCTCACAAATACAGTGATTTGTACCAACAATCAGAGCTCAGTCAGCATTTTAACGTGAATAGAAGCGCCTTGACCCCTGAGCTGTCTTGTTGGTTCCCAGGGCTTTGAGTACAAAAGACCATTGCCACCTATTTACCACTGTAGAACTGGTACAGCCCAAATTAGCCACTCCTTTTTCCTTCTCAAGTATCTCATCGGGAAGCTGAAAGTTTTCTCCTGCACTAGATCCAGTATGTGAGTAGAGAGAATCTGCACATTCTACATTATTTTTGGAATCTTTAACATTTTAACTAGAATCAGTTTAGTCTTAGCTCCCTAGGTATGAATGAAACCTAAACTGTAAGTATCTCTTAGGTAATTTCTAGTGTAATATATAAACATGTATATAAATATGAATATATACATATATATATATATATACATATATATATATATATATATATATATATATATATATCACATAAATTATGTGTGTATGTATTTTAAAATTTTGGTTCTCCAATGCTTCCATGAAGCTAATTTGATTTGCCTTGCCTTTTCAGATGGATACGGTTTTAAAAGTTAAATAACTGACCAGACAATAGTGACTCACACCTTGAATCTCAGCACTCAGGAGACAGAGGCAGGTGGATCTCTATAAGTTTGAGGCCAACGTGGTCCAAAGAGTTGGTTTCAGGACAGATAGTGTTACACAGAGGAAAAGTGAAATAACTCACCAAGGTTACCTGGTTAGTAATAAGCACAGCTGGTTTGACTAATTTCAAAGGCTATATGTGACTTTTAGCATAAAAGGTACATCAGCATGGGGGAGGAGAAACGTAGACCATTCATGCACAGAACCACAGACATTGCTGACTTAGTACCCCAGCTGTGCTTAGCGTGTTCAGCCACAGGACTGTGGCTGTATTTTCTTCTTTTCTGCTTTCTCTGGGTAACAGTCAAGATTTGGGAAGTTTTATATTTGCTCTTAAGAACCTTGTCATTTGTGTTGGGTCTTCAGTCGTATAATTCTAGCCTACTGAGAATCTCCTGGTTCTTTGAGTTGTCTCTGAACTCTGGTAACCATGGACACTGGCTGAATGGGCTTCATCTTGTATTGATGTCAGCTCATTTACAGCCAATCTCGTTAGTTGGCCTAACATCTCAATCTATTGTTTCAAATTGAAGGATTGGACACTTGCCAATCTAATCACAATAGCCAGCATCATTGTTGCTAATATTATTAATAAACTGTCAGCAAGCTGAATTTATTTTTAGCAAATTCAAACACTAGTGATGCAGACTCTCGTCCTCTCTGAAACATGTTGAGCCACGGATCAAAATATATTTCATAGATTTTTTTATTTATCATATAAAATGGAAATTATTCAAAACAAGTCACTTTCTTCATAAAGATTTTTTTTAAAGGTTCATGACTCATATTGCAGTGTAATCTTTTGCTCATAAAAGCTGGGAATTACATATAGTCTTTCACAGAACCTTCTGATAGGGCTCATTTTTGCTAATTACTGTTGTAATCTTAACAGCATAATCTGATATTGAAGATTGTTAATATACAGATTACAATTAAGAGAGACAGGCAAAAGAAGAAAGTAAAACTCTCTGGGGGCCACTTGTCACTTTATTTTGTGCAACAAAGAGTGAAATAAGGCAATGAGACAATATTTTGATGATGAAATTTTGAGGAAATTGTAGCTTTTAATGATATTGCCAATTTAGTAATAATAATTATTTATTAAGATTTATTATAATTATAAGATTAAGATTTATTATAAAATACAAATTTTACTTTAAAATGGAATTGCAATTAAAAATAACCTGAGATATATTTAATTTTGTTTTCTAATAATCATATCTCAAAAAGCTAAGAGAAATAAAACTAATTTTAATACAGACTTCAATTTAACTGCAAACAAAAATCTCATCATCATCTGGCATTCAGTATATAAAAATTAGTAAAACACCTAGAATCTTTTAATGTACTGTACTTTCAAACTTTACGTGTGTTTTATACCAACACAGAAGGCACTTCAATGCAGATTTACTGTGAGCATAAATCTTTGCATTATATTGTTTTTCTCATTTTCAAGTGAAGTTATATGCTTTCTAAAATCAGGTAATGCACCAAGCCCAAGCATATCATTGCTAGAAGATATTGCTCCTATATAAAATAATTCCGTATGTAGTATGGTGTTTATGAAAGAGAGAGACTAATTATGGAGACCCATATATGAATTTGCGATTGCACATATCCAAGCATATAGCAATGGGGACCAGAAGAAGATTTTAGGATTTCTTCCTCCATTATTCTACCATATTTCAGTGAAACAAGATCTCTTAGTGAAGTGGATCCAGCCAGGCTTCCTCCTGGAATCCACTCATCTCCTCCCCCGGAGATGAAGTCACAGGCACACACAGCCATCTCAACATACTTAGGTGAAGGATTTGAACTCAGCTCTCTACTCTTGTGTAGCAAGTGTTTTTTTCCACTGAGCCATCTCCCCAGACCTGAGAAGAATTATTTTTTAAAGGGCTAATGTAGTGTAGGGATGAATTAAATGTTTTCTAATATAATTAAAGATTGATCAGCTCTAAGATATTATGCACTGGCCACAAATAGCTGTCGAAACTTAAAGCAATGGTCTTCCCCTTTGTAGATTTATTTTTAATCATTTGTGACAGAGGGTATTATGTGCACATTAGTGGAGGTGTCCCTGGAGACCAGAGGAAGGTGTTGGGATCCTCTGGAATTGAAACCATAGTTGTTGTGAACTGCCTGGTGGGGTACTGGGAGTTGAACTCAGGCCCTCTGCAAGAGTAGTATGTACTCTTAGCCTCTGAGCCATCTCTCCAGCTCCAGACTATTGCCATTCTCAATTGAGATGCTTTGCTCTGTGTTTAAATTCTGTTAAACTTACAGAATTTTTGAAGAAGTGAAGCCACACATTCAAGATGGTCCAAACTCATTTAAAAGTTTCCCAGTAACTAAATTAAGCACAAGTTTTAACATTTTAAGTTAAGGCTCAGTTGTTAGTTCCTCTGTCACCCTAGCACGTGCCAAGTATTCAGAACCTTCACTGATCATGATACCATAATAAAACTAGCAAGCATATAAATCAACAGAAATTTACCAGATCAGTAAGGAAACAATGTCACTTAATTGGATCAAAGTCAGATGACACTGTCTTGCAAAAGCCAGGAACAGAGTAGGAGGGAAAACTTACAAACCATATATCTGATTAAGTAAACATTTAAATCCATGGAGCCATATATGCCCAACAATGCCATCCCTACCTGTGCTAGCTAGTCTTACGTCAACTTGACAGTTAGAGTCATATAAGAGGAAAGAACTTCAATTGAGAAAAATGTCTCCATAAGATCCTGCTGTAAAGCATTTTCTTGGTGGTTGATGAGGGAGGACCCAGCCCATTGTGGTTGGTGCCAATCCTGGGCTGGTAGTTCTGGGTTCTTTAAGATAGGATGAGCAAGCCATCAGGAGCAGCATTCATCCATGGACTCTGTATTAGCTCCTGCCTCCAGGAACCTGCCATTTGTGTTTCTGTCCTGACTTCCTCCAGTGATGTAGAAGTGTAAGCTGAATGAGCTCTTTTCTCTCCAACTTGCTTTTGGGTCATGGTGTTTCATCACAGCAATCTTAGAAACCCTAACTAAGACATCATTTGTTGACTTAGAAAGACCATATGAAGGAAGTCAATCCCATTGAGGTGACTAGAGTAAACGAACAGGGCTATTTTATATTGAACCGTACAAACCCCACCGAGGCAGTTTATTCTTACTTAGCTTAGTGACATGTGCACAGAGCTCAGGTTGTTCCTGAGTGATCCTGTGTTACTGGTCCAAGCTGGGTCTGCTCTCTGCCTCATTCTCAGAAACTCCAGGATACAAAATGATACAAAGTTCTGAGGTGAGCATTCCTTTGCTTCCTTATGGATGCCTGCTGGCCTCCGTGAGCAAACACAATGTGTCTTTCTTCTACACTTAACTGACACTCACCTCCAGCACTAAAAGTCTCAGTCAGGATGCTCTAGGACCACTTTCCCAATGTTTAAATGACCTACCCGACAGTAATTCTCACAGGAACCGGTTTTTAAAGACTTCTTTGTGAGCAATTGTATTCCAATTAACGTTCCATTTACTCACCTGTTTGCCTTTTGAAGCACACTGAATAGACTGCGCAGTGAGGTGTCATTCTGAAACACGTCTGGTAAGCTTGACAGAAGTTGCCACACTTCTCTTTGCTGCTGCACTTGAGAGAACAAGGACAGCACCTGGACAAGTCCCCGGAACACCCTCTTCTGATTGTCGGGGTCACTTGACATCTTCAAAAGCCAAACCACAGAAAAAAAAGGATAATGCGTTAGTATTTATAATCGCAGGGTTTACTGTCTTCAGAAATTTTTTTTAAATTCGATTTTTCACATTCATGCTGTTTTCAAATCCTCACTCTGTTTGAAGCCATCTCATTCTTGGAAAAACTGTGAACATCTCTCAACATCACTGTATTTCTTTTCCCCTTTAGAGTTCCAGATATTAGCATATTTAAAGTTTGATTAACAAAATCATTTTTGTTATAAAATGTTCTATGGTAGATATTAAGAAAGTAAAGCTAATTTAATTAAAAGAAAATGAACAAGTTAATTTCTAAATGTTTTTCTTTTTTTAATATTATATGTGCTCTTTGGGAATTTAATACAATGTGTTTTGCTTGTACTCACCCACTACCCCCCCATACCCACTACCTCTTTTCAACCTACCCAACTTTGTGTCCTCCTTCTTTTTCTCCTTGTCTATCAAGTCCAACTAGTGTTGCTCATATACTCCCTGATAAGCCACTTCCTCCTGGAGTGGGGTCACCTTATCAGTAGCTACACCCTCTTAAAGAAAACTGACTCCTTCTCACCCAGCATCTCTCAGTAGTCAATACCTCCTTGACTAGCGCTGAGACATCATGCCCACCTCTCCGCTCTCCATGCTGGGATTGGGTCTAGCTTGAGCTTCTACAGGTCTTATGCATGCTGCCACAATCACCGTGCAGCCTCCCTTTTCTGTCCACAGGACCCTGAGTAGTGTTTTTGTTTTGTTTTGTTTTGTTCCCTAATAACATTTCCTGGGAGATGTAGGCATATTGTTCCCATATCTTTTACTAACTAGGATGTCTATTTTTGGTGGAGATCCATTAAAACTAATGTGTGTGGGGAAATGGCAGAAATATTTTATAGATATACTCATGAAGAAATATGTTTACCACAGTGCTTATTATCAGAGCTATATATAATAGAATAAAGTATTTCCAGATTCTGTTGCAAAGCTATGAACGTTAGTTATAATGAACCCCTAACTAGTGTGATCACCACACTAGCAATAACTGAACTGTATCAATAAACCAGGAAAGCTATGGTTTTTGAATTACATGGTCCAGATAGTGTCTTCAGAAGTATTTCTTCATTATGTTGTCAGTGAAAGCAACTCTCTCCATAATATCAGTCAGGATGAACCTTCCGTCTGTCTTAATTTGATTGGTTTTGAACAGTATATTTTTAGCTACTCAGACTACTCTACCTGACTGAAGAATTTAAGTGAGGAAGTGTTTGTTTGTTTGTTTGTTTGTTTGTTTGTTTATTGTTTTTGTTTTCTAGTACTAGGGGTTTGAGCAAACCTTCTATCCCTGAGCTATATCTCCAGCCCTCTTACAGTTCAAGGATGGGAGAGTTTCATATAATATTTGAGCTATTACAACGGTGTCCTTAACCTGGTTCTTTTGAAAACCAGATTACTAAAGATACATTTTAAAAAATTAAAAGTCACTTTCAGTTTAATTTAGAAAACTAAGAGGAAATGTTAAAAATTGGCATGCTTCGTTTATTCCTGTCTATAAAATTTGTGAAAAATTCTGAATTTATTTCAATTTTTTGTTACATGCAGATCTCATTAAATTTAGCCTATTGGTTTCTTGATTTTACCATCCCCACTTAAGACTAGCTTACACAGATGTCACGGAAGAAGATTGGCTCCAGTGTGCAAGATTTGAGAAACAGGGATAAATGATTGAATCAAAAGCCACCAAATGAAGTTTGATGTCGCGAGAAAAGTAAAAAGACATCGCCCATTTTTCTAACTTCCGACAAGAATATGAGTCTTATAGTTGAATTATTAAACTTGCATTTTGTCCTACATAACCACACTCCCGGTCTCAGGGAACACACTCATTACTCAACATAGAGCAAGCCATATTTCATCTGAGGTGTATGTCCATTAGCCATATGAAATATTTCAAATTCAACTTCAAATCATTTCAGTCCTGCATATTTTAATGATAAATATCCAGTACTTAACATCAAATCTTGGGTGTAAATGTTTATGTGGAAATAAATTATGCTGAAGATTACAAATATTCCAACCAATATTTCCCAGTCCATGTGGGCTACAGAGTTGCTTAGTAATTCATAGTGAGTCAGATTGGGGACTCAAAGAATGGAAGTGCAACCCCTCTAATTATGCATAAGATTTTTAATATATATATGAGTACATATATACATATGTATGTGCGCACACACACACACATATATATATATGTATATATGTATATAATCTGTACTCACCTGAGAGACCTGATATTTTACTTCCTGGAGAGAAGACTCTAAAAGTGTCATGTTTGAAAGGCAGAATTTATTAAAAACATTTTTTCCTAGAGTGACCCAAGAGAAGGCGTAGTCTGCAGTGTACCCCGGGTAGCTGTCACAAAGTTTTCTTCGTATGTCTTCTGGAGTTGAATTTTGCTTCAGCAGCTAAAAGTATGTAAGAGAATTGGGAAGTGATATTAGAAAACATAAATAGGAAAAGATTTTCATCTTCAAGGTCACTGACCCATCTTCAGAACAGCGATGCTCAAAGTTCTGCCTTTTGAAACAATAATACACAATTTTGCCCGTGTGGAGCTGGAGAGGAAGAGTATGCACGGAAGTATGCATTCTTGTCATGGTTTTGATTTAACTGGTTCACATTTCATTTGTGTAATTGAACTTACTTCTTATGTTTGACAACATAAAAGCACCCAATGTTTTCTGACGAAATCTTTGTGAATAAAAAACATATTAATATTTCTTGGCCTTTATTTGGCATAAACTCAAGTGTGTTAACTCTGCTTCTTGTAAAATTGGTCATAATCTTTGGAAAACCTCAAAAAATGCTTCAAGATCTGCTCTTAGGACTAATTGTGTTTATTCCAAAAATGGACAGATGGCTTGCATTTTCTCTCAATCTCATGTGCAGAAAGATAAAAAAAGGGAAAATATAAAAATGTTATTTAAATAGGTAAGTCAAGCTAATTACAATGAGCAATAATGGGAAATAATTTTCATAATGGAATCATTGTAACTGACCAGTGTTTTCCATAGCACAGAAGAACCACAGAAACACTCCTCCAGCCACGATGCTGATCACCATAATAGTTTATGCATTTGCAATGTTAACTGCATCATAATACTCAAGGGTTTCCTTCAAGTAGCTAACTCATATGACACTATGAGGTAATGGCTAACTCCATTCTCCCCTTAAGTTTACATCATAAAATTTATACTCTATTCTCCAGCAACTCAACTTCAAGGTATAATGGAACAAGACAGGATCCACTTATCTGGAAGGCATTGGAAGTACTAGGTTTTCTGGTCATTCATCCACATCCTCAATCTAACACATAAACTCACTCTGAAGTGATTTCTCTACTTGTTCTTGCAAGGGTTGCAGAAAGCAGCAAAGAGAAAGAAAGGAACTGGAGAGATTGCTGACACAGGCATCAATATGTCATCCTAATTCTTACATCCCTGCCTTGTTCCAACTACTCGAAAAATATGTGTCCATACATACAAAATTCACTTGGGGTTTCTATCTCGGGAATATGTGGTTTTGTGCTGTCTCACAAAATTCTAAATTCTCATCCCATATGAAACAGAGAACTTGCAAGTTACAATACAGTAAAGCAGTAATTCTATGCATTACAAAAATTGTCTGATCCAATACAAACTCCTGGGAAGCAAGAAGAAAGCAGCATGAAATGGTACAGATTTTCCTTGTGATCCAGTGAAGGGAGGACTTAGGCTGGAATTAATTGGGAATGCAGAGCAACTCTAAGTCACCAAGGGAGCCTTAGCAAGCATGAATGTGATGGAATATCAATGTTCAATGTCTAGAATACATATACTATAATGTCTAGACTATATATATATATATATATATATATATATATATATATATATTATAGTAAGAAAGTCTATCACAATCAGCACAGGGAGGATCTGCATAATTGTTGATTACGATGTCTTTTCATGTAATCTTTTCATGTGCTATCTTTCTGTTCTTATTTTATGTGTTTTGATAGGACATGACTCAGTTCAACGAGATGCCTCTCTTACAATGGCAACCCAAGAGTCAGTAATAAACTCACAGTGAGCAGTAGTGGCTAGGATTACTGGAACGGGGATAAATGTCAGAGGCATGTCTTATGATTCAAATGGGAGAAATGCTTGCTACATAGATAAAGTGTGTGAGAAAGAAATGAGGAGAGAAGACAAGATGGAGAGAGAAAAGCAAGATGATGCAGTAACCAAGGTGGCTGAAAGATAGCAAGAAATTGAGAATGTAGTTAATTGCAAAAAAAAAAAAAAAAGCTATTTTCTTAAAGCTATTCACATCCATTTTCTACACACACACACACACACAGAGAGAGAGAGAGAGAGAGAGAGAGAGAGAGACAGACAGACAGACAGACAGACAGACAGACAGAGACAGAGAGACAGAGAGAGAGAGAGAGCTTGTAGACTTCCAGCTCATACCTCTTATAAAAGAGTGTTTAAATCTTTAAATCTGAGGAATCATAAAGTAGGTTATCTCTGGGAAACAGAAAACTCCATAGGTAAACTCTCTAAAATATGTTAAGGAAAATATATTTCAAAGAAAAAAAATATTTCTACTTAGGGGAGAGATTTCCATAGCTCTAATTTGTCCAAAGGTATTAGCGTGGATGAGACATCAAATGCAGAGTTTTTACAGCTTCATTTTTTTTATTTCCTTGCTTCATAAAATTGAAAGATCACATAAAATACTACATTATTTCTTAGTAAGTCAAAACTGTAAGTTCAATTAAGGGACTTACTAGGGCAGTAAATAAATGCCCAAGACCTTAAGGAATTTACAGTGTGTTAAAATTAAGCTATGATTGAAAAGTGCCCAAGGAAAGAACCTGCCTTAGACAGTACTTAAATTGGAGACATACTGTAAACCCCTTCCTGCTTGAAAGATCCCTCTATCAATGTAAAATATGTTTGTCCATTGCATAAATCAATTAAGTTACCTTTTCCAATTCAAGGATGCGTGTAAGCAATTGGCTACCATTGAAATTTTCTGTGCCCATTCCTTCCAAATCATAGCTTGGTCTAGGAGGTATTGTGCCTGTGATAGAAAGGAGAATATGTAAGAAATTTAAATACATACAGACACATATGCTTGCAAATGGGCACAGACACATAAGATTACATAGCTATGTGACCTCATGTGCCCCACAGCAAGAATGTGCTCACATACGACTCTCCCATGAACATTTCATGATGGCAAAATGGCAGATTTTGTAAGTTATTCTTTCCACATAAAATTGTCATGGTTTTAGTTCACTCTTCTATTTCCCCCCCACAAACATTTTGATGGCATTTGCATTCATTCCAGTTTCTGCTATTAAACTTCATCACCAGTGTTATTGCCCCATAAACAGAATCATTTCTGTGTAGACTCAGAGGATTGAGGTGCCCTGACCAGCTCCATAGATCCATCATCTCCAACATCTGTTCCAAGGATCAACCAGTGCACATCTGGTGATAATGGTCTTTCTCTTTAACTATCCAATTGGGATGCTGAAATCTGCTTAGGATCATAAATCCCTCCTCACCAAAGTGGTTCCTGAATGATATTTTAGATCAAATAGATGGGATGAAGCAACTAGTTTAGACTATAATATATTCTAACTAAGAAGTTCCCAAAGTGGCCTTGTTTATACTACTTATATAATGTGGTATAATTTTCTGAGTATAGAGTATTAATTAACTAGAGTGTAGATTCATATCTATTCCATGAATGTCCTGAAAGCAAGTATGTTGATTTTTTAAAATATTGGGCACAATTATTTGCTATCTTCACGATAGAAATATCAGCATTTGAAGATACTGGTAACATATTTCAGGAGGACCTTTATTTTAGTGCCTAGGGTTAAATAATTTACCATCTGATTTCTCTAGACCCAAGCAATCTATTTATTAGATAACTACCCAGGAGAAGCAACGTGATCTACAGATACCGAACAGAGCAGAGCTTACTAGACTGTGAGACTGACATTACTTCTGCTGTGCCTTAACCTCCTCAAGCAGATGGCCACAGATCAGTCATAACAACATTGACTCCTGAGACAATTGCCCGGCGTATTGCCTATCATAGATTTAAGCATCCCATTAATATGATCCTTCTTTCTCCCAAAGGAGCAATCAGACTACAAGAAGCCAGGAACTTTGTTCTGTTCCTTAGTATGTGCCCAGTCCCTAAGGCACCAAGTAGAAGACGGCATACACCTAATTCATATTTGTCAAATGAATGTAAAACAGCCTTCTGGGTTGAGGACTTGGGGTTCTGATTAGTGTTTCTTCAAGGCACCAGCATCACTTATATAAAAAGTTAGAAATCTGTATTTTTACAAAGCAACTGAAGAATTTCAAGGCACACACAAATTTGAAGGGTTCTGGCTTTACATGAAGCATGGTCAAGCTGAAGACTTTGAAATCTGGCATGAAATGGCAAAAAGAAGCCTACAGCTCAAAGATCACTGGACATGATCTGTCAAACTCCTGTCGCTCTTATGACCTAGTGCTTAAGCTGACTGGGTTTTATGATCTTCACCTGTTAAGATGAAAGTTTGGACAAATCTGTGAGGTACTTGACAATCATTTTTGTCACTGTAAATTCCATCCACCCAAGTTCTATTTATTTTGCAGGTGAAGTCCTGACATGGTGCAATTCTCAATATCTAGACATTTTTTCCTATAAAGCATTTCAGTCAGAACTGAATTTCTAATTATTCTGAAGGACTCTGTACAATCACAGTGCCATGCTCAGGCAGTCATGGGAAATCCTGGGACCCCACAGGGGCAAGCTAAGTACTCCATTTTTATCTGAAAAGCTGAAGTTGAAATATTTTAAAGAGTATCCCTTTTGCTGACTGTTACAAAAGTCTATTCGAAGCCTTACAAGAGAGAGCTGGCTTACCCAATGATGTGTGACTTCTTTCTGGAACTTGGGTGCTCCGGAGTGATAAATTGCTGTCCCTCTTCAGGTTGGATGACTTTTTCAGAATTTCGCTAGAGAAGAAAAAGCAAGAACTCTCTGACTTTGTCCACATTAATTTCAATTAACTAAAGCAATATATTATCCAGAAGGTTTAGGGGCTCCAAGGACTTGCAAATTTCTTACCTATTTTCTAGAATATTAAAAGATGGGATCACTTAACCAATGTACCAATGAACAGATAAGGTTTCTTGCCTGGTAAACTTTTATTCCTTGATGATGGACTAGATGAGACTTTAAATTAGTCATTAGTATTTTATTCTTGTAAGAAGAACTTATTGAATAAAGCATTGTAGGCAAACACTGAAAATTTTTATGACATTCTTTTTCTTATTCAAAAGATGACAGATCCCAAGTACAGGAGTCGTGTTTTGAAGAGAGAAACAAGGCCTGCTTGTTTGGCACATATTTTAAAAAAAAGTCTACTGTATTTAATTATGGATGGTGTTTTGATTCAAAGGAGACTAGTACTTACAGACAGATTCAAGGAACAAGAAAAGAATAAACATTTGATAAGTGTCTAGTATGTGCCAGGAATGTAGTGGGATTGATGCCCTTATAGGTGGCACTGGGTATAAAGGGATAACATTAAGCCACATTTCCAATTCCACCGAATATGTCAATATGATGACAACTGCATTGTGAGGTCAGGTATTTCCATGCGACATAGCCATGCCAGCTTTTGGAAGAAAATATTATTGAATATTCTCAAATTTAGTAACCATTTTAAGAATGCATTCCCTATATTTATGACTAGTACTAAAATGCACACATACACACAAACACACACACACACACACACACACACACACACACGAGAGAGAGAGAGAGAGAGAGAGAGAGAGAGAGAGAGAGAGAGAGAGCAAATAAACATATTTTCTTCCATTTTTTCAGTAGTGAGTATTGAACGTAGGACTTCAAGTTCACCAGGCCAGAACTTGACCAATGAGACACAATGGCTGTTCCCAAAAGTGGAAATAATATTGTCTTGAAAATTAGATACAACTAAACACAAGCACTTAAAACAGATTTGTCTCTTCCACAAACAGAATACCTCAATTGAAATCATTTTCAGAATTCTGGGAAGTTGGTGAATCGTATGTAATTGTTTATGAAGTGTATAATTAAGATACATAAAGATGGCAAGACATTCTACTTATAACTGAGCTTCATTCGGACTTCTGCTTTATACAGGAGATCTTAGCAATTTCTAATTGGGAAACTGTATTTAGTGGAGGGTTTTGTTTTGGTGTCTTCTTTTTATAAAAATGGTAAGAAGAGGTAACATTTGTTTCCAGTCCCCAGTGTTTTTCCAATATTCTCCTTAAAATGTACTGGTTGCTCCAAAAGTTCTGCATTCTTAATGCACGTTTGAATTATTCATGGCCATGACTACATTCCCCTAAATCTTTTTACATTCCTTATGCTGACTATTTGGATGGAAAAGCTATTCAGATGAAAATAAGAACTGACCTGAACTTTCCCCTTCTCTCAAAAAAAAAAGAAGGGTTAGAAAGTTGGAGAAAGTTGGGTTTGCTTTACTTTTTTTTCCCTTGACTTTTTTTTCCAGTCCAGCTTGTAACTCTATAAGGAAGACCACTGAATATCAACACATTTTTAAAATAAAGAAAAAATGAGAACAACAAAAACACCCTGCCTTCATAAAAATTTTAAGGACCAGGGACAGGAAAAACAATCCCTAGAAGACCAAGGAAGATCAAAATAGCAAAGAAGAGCCAAGGGATTATATGCTGAATAACAAACAAATAGGAGGAAAGAGGGGGAAGGAGGTGGGCAGTTAAAGACTGTGGTCTTAGAGAAGCAAGGCTACTTCTGCCACACAGAGACAGGCTACCCAGCTTCCCTTGTCACTTAACAGTCCTGACCCTAGTCCTGCCAAGAGGACAGCTCCCTCTGTTCCTGGACATTAGTGAAGTTCTGGTTCCAGACAAGGGGCTCTGGAGGTTCCGGTTCTGGGAGAATCCTCTCTAGACCGGAACATGCGTGCCACGCCCACTTCCTTTTGTGAGTCTTGACTGTAGGAGCGCGGAGTTAGAATGTTGTATGTACCTTACTGTTTGTCCTCCAGAGAAATCTCCCCAATTTTATTTCATATAGATACTATAAGTTGAAATACAACTTTTGTCAAACATGATCATTTTATTACCCCTCTCACAAAACACAAAAAGGGGTAAAAATGAAGCCAGCTTTTCTGAGTGGCTTCCTCTCTGCTTTCTAATGAGCACCTTTAGAGAGCGTCAGGAGAGGAACAGTGCCCTTTCTGTTACTTCACATAATTAATTCCTGCATACAAGTGCTTAACTTCTCCATTTTAGGTTGTGACATCTTGGATACCAGGGAGCAAGCACCATGTCTCATTCAACTCTTCATTCTAGGATCTAATGCGGCCCACCTAGCAGTGGACTATTCGATGCAATGGCTGATTAAATAAAGAGACAGTATCGCTGGGATGTGGACAACGCACATGGATTAGAGTTAGAGGAAACTAGAAGTCTCAGTTCTGTTTCTTCCTAAGAGATCTTGGATATTGTTTCCCTCATCTCTGTGTTAGGAACATGAACTAACTTGAAACAGGTGAACTAAGCATCTCTGTGGGACCCCTCACCATAGGCATGTTCAAGTCTTCAGGCATCCTTGCAGAAGGCAACATCCAGCTGTGGCATTACAGACATAAACACGTAGGCACCTCTCCCTAGCCGTGATCATCAGTAGCTTACCAACATGTATTAAATTTCTGTATAATCACAATGGGCAAATCAAGTAGGAAAATCAAGAGTTTCAATACGTCCATGAGGGGGAGGAGCTAAGCAAGGATACACACAGAGGGTGATAAGAAAATATAATGGTACCACTAGATTGGCGCTATCATTGGTTGTATTTGTAGAACATAGATTCACAACCTTAACCTGAGCCCCTGTCACCTGATTTTTCCTTCATTGTCCCACTATCCTACTGGCTCTCATCTAAGAATGCCTTTACTTTCTTCTTTCAGAGAGTATTTGACAATCCAGTGTCTGGAAACATAGTCATTTGTCACTACCTCAGTCAGGATGCACTTGGTTCTTAGTAGGCAGAGGCTGGTGATGATGCTCCCTCCACACCCTCCAACACACTGCACAAGAATGAATTATCTGTCCCAAGTATCAGCTGTACCAAAGCTGAAAAATGTTACAGGAGTCAAGACACTGTGTGTGATCACACGTGGGTAACTTATGCCCATTCACACTCCGCACCACCAACTTAAGGAGGCTTAAAGTTCCGACTCAGGAGCTCTGAGCAGCTGTAATGAACTCATCTGAAATCTGTCTCATATGGGATAGCTCTGAGAGTAGATGAAAACATTATGCAAAAAATGTAAATAGCCTCTGAATTTGACACATAGGGCCATCTGATTCGAGAAAATCTATCCTTGAAAGTGAGCCAAGAATGTCTGACACACATCAGCAAGTGGTCCATAGCATTATCTAATGGGCCTTCGTTGCTCTAAGATGTGTGTATGCATACCACAGAGTTGGTTGAGGACCTTTCTTCTAACATGCCAGAGATGAGGACTTTTGCCTCGGTGCCCGTTATGAAAATTTCTTTGCAGCAGAACGCAATGAGAAAGATGTTTTGTATTAAAATTTCCTCTCAGTTATGATGAAAACTTAACCCAGAATAGATTTGACTTCTCAGACGTGTCTACCAAGAGCTACATTTGGGAAATGTCACATTTATCTATATATGTCATCATAATAGGACTTCTGCACTTGCTCCCGGGTGTCAGTGTTTCCTGTGTGAGAGAATGACTACCTGGATAGGTAATGTCTGTGTGCCATGGTGAAGTCTGTCTATAAAAAGCACTCTTACCCCGAAAGAGACATATGGCCCATCCTGGAAAGAAGCGTCTGACATTCTTTTTTTGTCTCTAAGGGTTAGTTAAAATTTTGTAAGTATTTTTCACTTTTTCTCAGAATCATAATCATATGTAGTGACATCTGGAAGAAAAATGTGCTGTAAGGCTGCATCTGATCCCATTCCACCTGTCATTCATCACTGACTTAACCACAGATAGACTCAGGATACTATAGTGGCCATGGAGACATTCACACTTGCGCAATTCAGTTGGTCTTCCTGGCTATCCCTGAGCCGAAGCCATTCACAGAAAAAAATTTAATTGCCTTACTTATCTCTCTGATTTTATTCTGACCTTCATTCTTCAAAAGTCGTCCAGCACTTCAGATAATACCTGCCTGTTCCTTTCTAAACCATTCTCATCTAGGTCACCCAGTTATGATCAAGATTTATAAATTCCTTAATATGTTGACCTATGCTATAATTTTAATATTCATGGGAAGGCCTTTGGATTTATATTATCTACTAGGACAAGAATATGTCTAAAAGTTTTTCAAGGTCCTGTGTTGAGTGGATGAGGAAACATGTAAGAGAAGACAAGTGTTAGGAACATGGAAAATAGAGAGGAAGAGGCAAACGGTGGCTTTTTCAATGACAATGTGCAATTATGTGCTACCCAGACGCAGAATAGATGTGGCAACACTGAGAAAATTCATGAAAGTCACATTTTTAAAAAAAAAAAAAAAAGCCATTTTCCTGTCTTTTCATGCTGATTAATCCACATGTTCATTTATTTATTTTTTCACTAAGTTCTAGGATTCTTTCTCTGTGGTTTATCCTAAACACATGTATTCTATGTAACACAACTACAACTTCTATTCTTAGTGATTCTTAGTTATTCTTAGTAAACACTTGATAGCACAATTCCACCTGCACAAACTTGTGTGTGTGTGTGTGTGTGTGTGTGTGTGTGTGTGTGTGTGTGTGTGTGAGCTGCATCCTCAGCGCTCAAAGGCAGCCCCTGGGAGAACTCTCCTGCCATCTCCCTACCCAAATCTACTTCTACTCTAACGGTACATCTAACAGCAAGATCCACAATGGTTTAAGAAAGCTGTGTGACGAGTCACCATCAATGTGTAATGTTCTGGGCACAGCGAGAGCTGAGAACAAGTATTCATCACATTTACCATATTATGCGATCATTTGACTGTTATTTTGTCTCTCTGCCTCTTCCTCCGAGGTTCTAAATTCTTGTTGAGCATGAAATGTGCATAATTCATCTCTGCATCTGCAGCAACTTACATCGTCTGTAGCACGTTTTATGTAGTCAATGTATTCAATCTGGCTGAAAAACTGGCCTATGTGACAGCTTATGCATCTTTCCTGTTTGCTCTTAGAGAGATAAATTTTAATCTTTATTTTTAACACCAATCCCACTTAAAATGACTATATTTGAAATTAAAACAACATAGAAACTATATATATATATATATATATATATATTCCATTTCATCTCTATAATCAAACTGCCCTAACCTCCTTCCTTCTTATCTTATTTCTAGTATTTTCAGATTCATTTCAAAACTTAGTTATATTTGTTTATATTTTCTAACACACACACACACACACACACACACACACACACACACACACACGAATTCTCTGAATAAATCACATCAGCTATTTTCCAGTTCTGCAGGGGCCTTCAAATAGGATCAAGGACATGAATTCAGAAGCTGTGGGTCACGGAAAAGTGTAATCAAGAACAGGAGTGGAATCTAAAGAAGCAGACGCACCCCTCCCCAGTGTCCCCGGGAATGCTGAATCACTTCTCCAAATAATGACTCTGTGAGCTCTGAGGGGGTGATCTCTGCCCTTCACCGACTGTGTGAGCAATGGCACAAGCCAGAGGTTCCCACTGTGTGATGTATTCTTAGACACTGCATAGGGAAGAAGTACAGGGGTAAGCTCTGTGATGTCAAACTATCCATCACTCTAGGGAGCTGGAAAGCTGTAAACACAACCATCCCTTTGCCACACAGATGCTGAGTTCAGCATCTTTGTTGTTGTTGTCATTGCTGTGTTTTCTTTCTTTCTTTCATTGTGAAGCTAATGCCTAGAGGAGTATGAACTTAATAACAGAAGGCTAGTGCCTAAATAAAAATCACATCCCAACACCAAGCCACCGGCCAGGCAGCAGTGACTGCAGCGTGATTCTATCTTTCAGAAGAACATCTGTTAAAGGCAATATCGTGGGCCTCTTTTGATGCCATCAAAGGTGTTTCTTTCCTCAGTCTGAGACCAGAAGAGGAAGACTGTTTGGTGTTTTAATAAGGCTCTGCTGGTGAATCTTCCTTCACCAAAGGGAAACAGTTTACGAGTTTACTGAGTAACCAGGTGCCCGTTTCATTACAAGCTGTATAAAGCATAAAAAGTTAATAGCGTGCCAGAAAATATCATTAATGCAATTTTATTATTGTACATAATTTCCTAAATTAAGCTCCAGTTAGTTCAGAAAAGTACTGAATGTGCAGCAATATGCAATAAAGTAGATAAATAACCTGGACGTTAGAAAATCATTTTAAGTAGCAGACATGACGAATTGCATTTGACTCTCTACACTAGGACATAGGAGCATCCCCTTTTGGGGAAAAGTTTATTATTTCCGTGAGGCCCTTGTAATGGGTAGAAAACACCATAAAGAGGAAAGTCATAATAGATAGATAGATAGATAGATAGATAGATAGATAGATAGATAGATAGATAGATAGATAATGGATGAATGGATGGATACATAGACACATAGATAGACAGACAGACATGATGGATGGATGGATGGATGGATGGATGGATGGATGGATGGATGGATGGATGGATGGATGGATGGATGGTGGATGAATGGTGGATGGATGGATAGATAGAGATAGATAGATGGATGAATGGATAGATACATGGATACATAGACACATAGACAGACAGACAGATGGATATGATAGATGGATGGATGGATGGATGGATGGATGGTGGATAGATACATGGATACATACATACACAGATAGATAGATAGATAGATAGATAGATAGATAGATACATACATACATACATACATACATACATACATACATAGATACATAGATACATAGTTAGATACATAGTTAGATACATAGATACACAGATACATAGATACATAGATAAACAGATAGATGAATAAAAAGTAAATATCCAAAGTGTCTTCTCTAATGCTCAGGTTGCAAAACACTGATCTCTAGCAACCATCCCTCACGAGATTTCCTTTCTATCAATGGTGAAAATTCCTTTCCTTCCTTTAGTATAGAGAAGGTATTGCTTAAGTATCTTTTTAAGCATTTTCAAAAAACAAAAGGATTTTGTCTTCTCTACCTGTGTGCCATTGGGAATGATGTCTGGCCTGTGGAAGTATCATCAGCATTATTTGTTGAATAAATTAATAAACAAGTGAGAATATTAGAGTTGTTTCAAGCACTGAACCTGATCAACTCACTAAAGCAACAAAACCCATGAGAATTACCAACCCAAACGCAACAATCGTTATGCTTCACATTGTTTCTATGGCAATTCTTGACATGTTTACAGTTTATGCTAAAAAGGTTTCATTCGATCATTCTAAAATTATCAGTCATCTTATAGGATGATCTGATACAATTAAAGGAGAAACTGTACTACATGTTAAAGAATTTAACTTTCAAGTTTGAGAACCAACGATCTCTAATCTTTGATTCAGTGTACCTTTTAAAGGTATCTGTTATCTCACAGTTGATTTAAATTACAATATCGCTTGCAGTTCTATTGACAGGTAGGCTCCTGGGCATCTCTTTAAGATTAGATTTCCAGGGAGAAAGCCAAGGTTGTAAATGATAAGACTGTAATTGGTCTCTATTGTCTATCTTTACTCTTCAGCTGTTTCTCACATCATAAAACAGAACATGAATTAACCCCCATTTTAAGGTTATTATTTAATCATGGTACTTTGGGGGACAAGGTTCTCTGTGTAGCCCTGGCTGTCTAGAACTAGAACTAGCTTTGTAGTTCAGGCTGGCCTTGAACTCAGAGATCTACCTGCCTCTGCTTCCTGACTACTGGGACTAAAGGCGTGCACCATCACCTCCCAGCTGATTACTATACTTTCGTCATTATTACTTTGCATTTTGAGACCTTTGGTTTTCTTATTTGCACTTCCTGGTTTCCATTATAACTTGAAGGACCACATATGGTAATATAAATGTGTCATTCTTCCTAGAGATGAGTCCCTGCTGTTTACTTTATATCTGTGACTGAGTCTTAGGACAATGTGTCACTGACAAGGTAGGGAGGTAGGGAGAATCTTTGAGGGAAGCAAAATAGAACCTCAGCAATTCATCTTAAGACAGAAAATCTGAGGAACTAACTGCCTCAGAATAAATAGAATGTGATCTATCTTTCCTAATGCTGGGACTTCAGAGCACACTCACTTCGTTCTTTCTCAGTAATATCCACTCACACAGAAAATAAATGTTCATATAGTTCTCAGATGGATATACTGGTTGTTTCACAAGGAAAGACATTTGATCTTTCAGAAAAACCTAGCATATCTAAAAAGCCCTGTCCCCCATCTCTCCACCCTCCACTCCCCCACCATCCCCCATACCTCTCTTTAAATAGCGTTCCATCAATCCCCTTCCTACGGAGCAGATCTCGTGGCCCATAGGGTGTATCTTTACATTTAGAGTCTGTGTCACAGAGGAGGGTTTGTAGGAATGGGAAGAATCCAGCACTGGGAAGGTTTCGAGGTGCGAGGTAACCTGAAATTAAAAAATAAAGATGATGTCACTGTGACAGACATACCTGGGGACGGAAAGAAGAATAGTAACAGCTGCATTTGATAAAATTACATTTTGGGTAAGACTTTCTGGGACCTTAAAATTAGTCCCACCTTGTCAGATAATGCTGACCTAGAGACTTTTCTTTACCTCGATTTTTCTAGACTTTCTAAAATGAATCAAAGGACTTAAAAATGCTGGTTGCCCCATGGACTCTTCTACCTAGAGTTCATTCTTAAGAAAGACTTTAAAAATTTTTTATTTGTTTTATCTTTGACTATGTGTGTGTATGTGATTGTGATGTAGGATGCTCTTATGAATGCAGGTACCTGCAGCATCAGGAGCTGGAGTTCAGGCAGTTGTGAGCCACCCAGTGTGGGTGCTGTGAACACAGTTCAGGCCCTCAAAAAGAACAGCAAATATTTTTCAACCACTGGGTTGCTCCAATTCCTTTAAAATAATGCTTAAAGGTAGTTTTAAGAACACCTGTTAAGAGTGGTTTAAAAATAAATCTATAAATCCATATGATAAAAGATTATGTAACCATGAGCATGCCAATTCACATAGGGAAAGTTTACAAAGTATGCCAAAGGGGACAGGTTTTTAAAAACAAAACCTATATACTTTAAAGTAGTATTAACAGAATATTCCAAATCTTTTAATATACATAATCACATTTGTATTAAAAACCTGAAAGACCATACCCAAAAAAGTATATGGCCTTTTAAGTTTGGGTACTACATACATTTCATGTGAATTTCCTTTCTTCTTTCTGACTGTATATTAACTTTTCCCACAATATATAAGTCTGATTTTGTAATCAAATAAATACAACCAACTTTGCAGAGGCTAAGAAATATTTTAGACTCCTCACACTTTGGCATTTTAATTATTATAAATAAATGTTCTTTTGCCCCTTGTTTAAAAACTCAGAAGTAAAAATATCAGCAGTTAGCACACAGCTTACAGATGAGAGAAAAGTTTTTGCTAACTACACCTCAGATAGGGGCTTAATATTTAGGAGATGTAAAGGCTTTGCAAAAATTAAACACTGAAACCACAACATTGCTAATCAACAAATGGCTAATGAAATTTTTAAAAATGGGCTCTTTAAAAGACCCACAAATGGCTGACAAACATTTAAATAAATATACGTATTTAATATTATATATTTAATATTCAATATCCTTTAACTACCAAGGAATTCAGATTGACATCCCTTTGTGACCATCTGTTACCCAAGTCAGAATAGCTCCTGTCAAAAAAACAAATGATAACAAGTACTAAAGAGTAAGTGGAAAAGAAAACCCCATCTACTGCTGGTGAGTGTGTAACTAATGTGAACACTATGTCCATCAGTATAGAGGTTCCTCAAAAGTGAAAAATGCAGCTACGCTATTACCCAGCCATAGCACGCTTGAGCATGTACTCAAAGGACTGTGTGTCATCCAACCACAGGGACACTCGTGCGTGCATTCATGCTCACTGTTGCACTTCATAATAGCAGGGATATGGAATAGCCTAGATGCCCGTCAGCTGGAGACTGGATACAAAAGAATGTATTCAGCTGTTAATAAAAATTGAATTGGCACTGGGCAGTGGTGTTGCACGCCTTCAATTCCAGCACTTGGGAGGCAGAGGCAGGTGGATTTTTGAGTTCGAGGCCAGCCTAGTCTATAGAGTTAGTTCCAGGACATCCAGGGCTACACAGAGAAACCCTGTCTCAAAAAAATTTGCAGGAAAATGAATGAAACCAGAAAATCTGACATGAAATGACATTGCCTCATCTCAGAAAGACAAAATTCTCATGTTGCCTTTTTATAGGTGGATCTTAACTTCGAATGTTGGTATATATGAGATATATGTATACATGTTTGTAAGTGAGGGGTTATGAGAGCAGGTACACGGAACTAGACCGGAAACCATGAGAGTGGACCAAGTTGGTTGAGAGGGAGGGGCAAAAGGCACGTGCATCCCGAAGTAAAAGTGAAGGTGCCGGGGGCAGGGCATAGAAATAATAGAAACAAATTTTGTTTGAAAAAAAAAATGTCAAACTGAAAACTAACTGTAAAATAATAAAAACAACAGTAAGTGGTTTGAATGAATATGCAGATTTTCCCCCCAAATCATTCATACACTGCAATGTGAAGGGCTGACTTTAACAACGGCTTTATGAAATGTGCCGGCTGCCAAGGCAGTTGGCCAGCTGTGGAATATGAGGGTTTTTTCACACTTAGGCTTGATATTAAAACACTAGATGTGTCCTGTGGGAAAAGACGGGAGACAATGAGCTTCAAAAAAAGACAGATGTTATAACTCTAAGGGAAATTCCAAACTGGAGCCTCAAAACAAAACCTTAATTTCCCCATGAATCTGGTTGAAAAGGGAGTCAGCGTAAGTCTAGTTTCATTTTAAAGAGAAAGAGACAAACTTAGCGGTGAGCTCACCATGACCGTGCATGAATATGAGAAGATGTGAAGATTTGTGATCTAAATTACCTAAAGACAGGCCAGTGGAAAGAAAGAACTGGAAACAGAGGAAGGGGGCATAGAATGTTAGCCAGAAGATAAGCAAGTCAACTTGATTGTTCCCTTATAGCTAATTCCTGAGGAAGACACACATGGGAATGGTTGGTCCCCTTTAGTTTGCATTTGGGTGTAATAGAAAAACTCTTTTCTTGTGTCACCAACTGGGCCAGCTTACATGGTACTAGTGGGTAATTAGGTGGGTCTAAGTTCTCTTGCATCTCTTCTGAATTTCCAAGCTTTTGAAACTACCCATATTTGTTTTGAAGACTGTTGGTGATTGTTTCCGCACTATTTCTTTATGTAGGCTATAATAAATCATTATAAAATCAGTTGCCTAAAAACAATAGGAATGCATTACTTTACATCTCTGGAGATCAGAAGTCCCAGAACTGAATCTAGGTGCCCTCAAGATGAAGGTGTGAGCAGACCCTCATGTCTCTCAGACTTTCTGTGCACGAATTGGTCTTGTGGCCTTTTCTGACTTCCATACATAGCTCACCCCTGGACTATTAGCTGCCCTCTTCATCTTCAAGGTCAACAACACCAGTTTTTCCTAAAACCTCTTTCTTTACCCTCTTGCTTATCCCCTCTACTGCAAACTTCTGCCTCAGAGGACGTTCTGCCAGCCCAGCACATGTCTACAGGGCAAATTCACTATGAATGGTCACCTGCTTTGTTACATAGATGCCAGCTATAGCTGCTCATTTAAATTATGATCCTGCCAATGAGATTATCCCCACTCTATCACAAGCATACATAGACACTGAAAGAAGAATTAGGGACTGGAGAGATGGCTCAGTGGTTAAGAGCATTGGCTGTTCTTCCAGAGGACCTGGGAGCAACTACTAGCTCCCACTTGGGAGACAACCTACTCACATGTGTCTGTAAGTCTAGTTCCTGGGGATCCACTGCCCTGTTTTAGCATCTCTAAGCACTACAGCACTACACACATGTGGTACACAGACATAGACATGTATGCAAATATCTATACACATAAAATAGATTACATTTAAAAAAAAAACAGGGAAAGGAAGTAAAGAAAGGGTTGTAGAAACATGACCAGAAGGTTCGGTTGCTCTACACCGCTTAGTGTTGCTGGGATGAATGAGTGGAGCCAGACTCTAACAAACAGAAGTACACAAAAGTCCATGCTACAGTCTGAAATGAGGCAAAGAAGGAAAGACACTGTGGGAAGAAGGGAGCTTTGCCTCCAACTTTACCTTTTCTGGAGCTGATTTTAACTTAAGAAGAATTGGAAAGAATATAAACTCACAATAGTCTTTCAATGTCATAAAAAAAAAAAAAGGATGAGCCTACTTATAGGAAAACTCAACACAGGCTTGGAAAAAAAAATAAAAAAAAAGCTCCTGGGTGTATCAGAGGAGAGGTGATGACACTGTGCCTAGATTTTTGATAAGTGATATTTAAGCTGTCACATAATAGGACCATGCAAATGAATAATAGGTTCCCTTTTGGCCAAGCGCCTCACAGGGTGTGTTGTGCCTGGAGTCCATCCTCAACCTTCATCTTTGAGCCAACCACAGTGCACTCACAGACTGTGCACTCACACAGTGAGGAGGCTGCTGCAGGAGCATGCCCATCTCCTGTGTTCTCTGAGAGGCATCCACCATGCATTTTGCCACTCGTCCCAGGTTCACCGCTATGATTTCTTTCCTCTTACGCACCAACTTTTCACCAAGCATGGGAAGGCTCTAAAGCTAACCAATAAGAATCAAGTAGAAGTCAACTCTTCTTGCTTCCTTGTGAAAGGAAAATGGATTTTTCTGTCTTCCACCCATCTCAGTTATCTCCTCAAGGAAGTAACTACTCAGAGCAACTTGTCACTAAACAACCACAAGCTCTGAGGAGTGGCTAATTTTAGCTTGAACTTACTCTGCTCTAAAGGTGTCTCGGTGGTGTTCAGATTCTAAAATAACACTTTCCCTTTATATCCCTAAATGTCAGCATAAAGGAGAAAAAAAAAAGAAACAGCTCCCTCTCACAAAACTTTTAAGATGCATGCATAGTTTATCCTAATAATTGAATAATCATGTTCTATTTCAGAGCTCCAGTTTAAGAAACAAATGGAAGAAGGCCGTGACTGTAAAGCAAACCACCACAAAATTTGCAGGTAAAATCAGATCTCAGGGACTCAGGATGTCTGGTAGGATAATATCTTTGGTATCATGATGCCCAAAGATTCTACACTCAGGAAAATACCCATGCCCATCACTGGGAGAATAGCTACTGGAGGTCAAATTTGTCCCTACCCCAGTTTGGAAGAGGAGAAAAAAGGATAGTAACAAAAAGTCCAAGTCACAAGTGGCTCAGTTTCCCAGTATCTCCAGGCAAAGATAGTGAGTGACCAACCCTGGGCGGAAGAAGTTATTTCCTTAGAATGGAGAAAGTCTGCATTGCTGACTCCAGCCCCATTGTAATGTCAACACATTTCAGTTGTCTTGGGGAGTGAAATCAAAGCCAACCATAGGAGAGCTTTAGAAATGAATTTCACCTAAATCAAATTCAGTAAAACTTGCCTTACAAAAAGATTTAGATCTAAGAGTTTTGAACAACACATGCTTTGTGTAGTGATGTCAGTCCATATATCCATGTTCACTGACACGAAAGATCAAATTTTCCTTTCCCACTACACAAAAATTCTTATTCAGAGCACTATCTGTGAGACATAATGTGAAGATTAAAGCAGTGTGTGGACCACAGCCTCCGCAGCATCACCTGGGACCAAGTTACAAATGAAATTTCAGAGACTGAGATGCCTGCTTTGCATGGGTAAGATATCCAGAGTTCAATTCATTCCATAGGAAGGAGAGAGATTAGTTAGCTCAGCTCCCAAATTAGAAGTCCTGCTTAGGGTTTATTGAAAACTCCAGGGGAAGGGCTCAACAATCTGTGCTTATTACTACTTTAGATACTTCTGGCACATACTCTACCGAAGATTAGATGACAGACCTTTACATAAGAGTCAGATAGGAAACATCTTTGCTTGGTAGACTGTACCAACAGCATCACAATTACTTAACTCGGGGACTTTTATTTTGAAAGAAGCCACAGACAATGTGTGAACTTCCTTATGTTTCAGAAAAACTTCATTTACATAGGCAGGCAGTTGGCTGGATGAGCCTGTAGACTGTAGTTTGCTGTGCTCTGGGAGGGTGAACCTTCCTAATTCATCCTTCCCCTCTCTGTCTCTCTGTCTCTGTCTCTGTCTCTCTCTGTCTCTCTCTCTCTCTTCCCCTTTCTCTCATTTCTTGTTCTAATTTGCTCTTTCTTGTCTTCTCCTTCTTCCATCATCGTAATTGCCTTCATATTGCCCTCCCCGCCCCATTTCTAAATCTTTCTTTGCTTTTGGGAAAGCCTGCTTCCTCCATCTCTCTCCCCATCTTCTATCTTCATCATGTAACCTAGAGTGCATCACTGTTCTCCCAAGCATTCTCCCTCTCTGCTTTACCTTTACTTTGGTAGGACTGTTGTCCACTTCCATAGTAAATTTACAAGCATGTTGCTCTCTGGTAGTGTCCAGAAAATGACTCCCTTCTACTTATTATACTGTTCAAAACAGAGACGTCAGTCTTTGTTGTAAGGAAGCTTTCTCCATTTAACTCTGTTTGGCCAGGAAGCATTGGGGAAGCTGGCTTGGTGACATTTATGGATATTCTAGTAGTGGCAGAATTCACAAATTTTCACCGTGTTTCTTTGTGTCTGTCTCAAAACAGGTCAGAACTCCAACCTACTTGGTAGTTTTTAATACTTGCAGGTGAAAAAAATTAATGTTTATTCCAATAAAGACATGAACTATGTCTTAGAAAGAAAATTTGGACTAGAAACTAGTGAGTTATTCATTAAGGGTTTTACATTTTTCTTACGTTTTCAGACAGAGTCCTATTGTCAGAATAATAGAAGGCCATCTTATCACTTACATGATGGTTCTTTTTGTTAAACTCCAGGACATGAGTAAATAAGACAAATAGATCCAAAACCATCATCTATAAGCAATCAAATACTCAATACAATTAAATATAAATCTCAATATAAAATAATATAAGCATGAAAATGGGTCTTGGAAGTATATTTGTAATAATTTATTAAAGTAAGTTTTTACTCTGGTAATTTTTGAACGAACTTTGTTCTGAATTACATTTCTGAAGACATAATTAAAACTGTGAAGGATATAAAGCTGCCCTTCCAAATGTCATTTCATAGACATTGTCAAAGAAGCCCAGAGAGCTGCCCCTGTTTCCCTTCACAGGAATCTCCCACCAGGTTATACCTAACAGGAAAGTCTGCTGCTCTGCCACCCTCCAGTGAGTAAAGACAAAGGTATCTGCTCCTCCTTATTCTGCACCCTCTGAGGAAGGGCGTCAGCACCCATGAGGTCCAGTGTGACAAATTAGGGAAAAACCTGATAGGACTTTAAACACTTCGATGGAGAAAATCTTTTTAAAAGATACTGTATAAGTCATAAGTTATTTGAAAGAAGGAAATTCCCAGTATAAGTCTTAGGACAGTGCACAACACTCTGAAGTCAACCATGAAATGCATGTTAATTAATAATTGGTTAAAACTCCCAAGGTTACAAGAATACAGCATGATGTAAGGGTTTAGTGTAAGATTGTCCTTCGTGTTATTAATACACCAAAGTGTTAGCTTTTCCCCAAAGTTAAAGTCAACACAAATTGCGCCTTCAATAGATACTACTGTCTTATATTTTGGGGTCATAAAAATGGGTAGAATTGGTTATTCAAAATAGCCAGTGCTGCTTATTCTTGTATGTTTCATAAGTATTAGTGCTTCTGAAAAATCTAACTAATGCATGGCATCCATAATACCAACCACTGAACACAGAGTGAAGCCCTCTATCTTTTACTCAGTAAATATTTACAAAAATATTCTGTGCTTGGCACCAAGTAAAGGATTAAGTAAGGCTCATTCTTACATTTTTTAAAAAATAAAAATTCTATTTTAATATGAATCCAGGAGTTGAGAGGGGTTATAAAGAGATAGGACAATGGGTATGAACTTGCCTCATTCAAGTTCAAGTGTTTATTAAAGAAAATGCATCTAGAAGTCTTTATTTTCCTGAACTGCCAGCAATACTGTGTATATGAAAACATATATTTAAAACAAAAGAAAAAAGTTTTATTTTGAAAAAATTTTTCTATCCTGATCATTTTTGTTGTTTTGGCTTGGGTTGTTTGTTTGTCAACTAGACCCAAGATAGAGTTATTTGACGGGGGGCGGGGGGGATGAACCTCAATTTAAAAAGTGCCTTAATCAGATTGGCTTATGGGTTTTGCTTAGGTTTTTTTTTGTTGTTGTTGTTATTATTAATGAATGTTGTGGGAGGGCCCAGTTCACTGTGGGCGGTGTCATTCCTGGGCAGGCAGTCCTGAGTAGGATGAGAAAGCAAATTGAGAAATCCGTGAGGAGCAAGCAAGTAAGCAGCATTCCTCCGTGGCTTCTGTTTCAGTTCCTGCCTTATTTGAGTTCCTGTTTTGTGGTGGACAGTTATCAGGGTATGTAGGCCACATGAACCCTTTCCTCCCCAAGATGGTTCTGTCTTCAGCCGTTATCACAACAACCAAAAACTAAGACAGCACCATAACTTTTAAAGAAAATTAACATATATCATTTCTCGTGAGCCTTGCAACAATCTTAAAGGACAGGCTGGGCAGGTTTGACCTCTATTGGCAGCTCGAGCAAGGTTAAGTTCGGACGAACAGCAACATGTCAAATGCAACCATAGGATGCTTGGTGGTGAAGAAAACACTTTCTTCAGCTACGTTTTGAATCTTGGCGAAGTGGGAATTTGAAAAACAGGCACATTTCTGTTTTTTTTTTTTTTCTTGAATTCTTAAATCATGAGTTGGGGGGGCACGAGGGAGGGGTCAATTGACCTCTCTAAACCTATTTCCACATCTATGAAATTGAGGATAATGGGCCTTGCTGCCTCACAGGGCTCAAGGAAGATTAATTAGATGAAGCTTAAGAGCACTGAGCAGGCAGGCCCATAGAAACATAGGCTGCTTTGCTCATCTGGCGGCTATTACAACTTTTTTTTTTAACCACTCAGTGGCTGTGGCTTTGCTGCTCAATCCAGTCTTCCAGCTTTGTACCCTGAGCCAATGAATGATTATAAATATTGCATGATGTTTCTTTCTACCCAGTAACTCATAATAGACACTTGTATCGACTGGAGTCATGTTCCAATTACTGCATGTTCAGTGGGTGTGGTACATGACACATTCTGTCTAATTCTGCCCAGGCAAGTTTTGCTCCATAGGAGAGATGGTTTTCTAAGTTCATTGACAAGATGTATAGTACAGCTGACTGTGAGAGCCCATGTATGATATCTGATCCTTAAAGCAATGAACGATGAGGTCCCCCGTTCATCTGGTTGGCATCTGAGGAATATTGCTCAGTAAAGTGTCTGCCTAAAATGTATAAGACCAGGGTTTTACTCTTTAGCATGCCAAAAGCAAAGCAAAAGTTCAATTGGCATTTGCCTAGCTCAACATCTACAGTCACCAAGAATAAGAACAGACCCTGGACCATTTTGGCTGGTGCTCACATTGTTAAACACACACCTACATCCCCCAATGGTGTTGCCAAATGCACAGACAGACAAATTCTGAAAGGTGCAAAAAAACTGCCCCAGTAGAGATAATTTTGGAACTGGATGCAAACAAAACCATATAGGAAAAGATTTTTTGCCTCTTTATGATTTTAGATTACTGTTCATCAGATTTTAAGGAAACATTATTTGGTTTAAGAATGAGGTTTAGACTCCAGACTGTGATGTTCCTCTGGCTGTTGCTTCTTTGACCCTCAAGTGCACAGTTGGGTTGAAGTTCAGAACCCTACCTCTCTGACTGTCCACAACAGAATGTGTTCCCTCTTCTACGAATGCTACCCGGAGCCAGTTGGATGGGGAATTCCCCACATCCAAACCCTGATTTACTTAAATTCTTTGAAAAAAAAAATCATGATTTAAGGCTGGAAGACTGAACAGAAACAGGTACATGGCAGATAAGAAACTCCCATGTGTATTGCATCTGGGGAAATTTAAAAATAAGAATCTCAGACACACTATTCAAAATATTCCCACTGGGCAAATATGTGGAGGCCTGTGGCTTTATCTTCGAGGCTCTGTGGATTTCTAGAAGAGCACATTGGTAAGTAACAGGCATGGATTTTTTTTTTCCCCAAAACTTCCTTTTTAGCAACAAAGCTTCAGTTTCAGTTTTGAAAATTCTCTCTGCTTTTGCCATCTGTAAACAGACTCTTAAGCATCATTTTTCCTCTCTACAGCTAAATTAGACCTTTAAAGGGGGTGAGAGGAATGGAGGCTAGATTCCCCCCTTCCCTTCACCGTGAGATAACCTCTTTCTATAACTTAGTCTCTGAATTCTCTTGGACCTACTCAGTTAGGAGCCTTCTTTGGCCTTTGTGAGGGGCTGAGTGAGGCTGGCTGTATTTCTACTGGGCACAACTGTGCTGCTGAGTTGTCAAAGACGCCTGATGCCTGGGTTGGGAGTTTCTGCCACAGGCCCTGTAGTAACAGTAGCTATGGGGTGCCCTCCTCTGAGCTCGTCCCTGCTACAGATCCATCAACCCCAGCTGACCTCATCAAAAGAGAGGCACACTGGAGAGGATATCATCCTACAGCACCAGGGCATCTGTTATGAGTGGTGAGCAAAACGCTGCCTGAATGGTTATCTGCACTGTAGATCAACCAGGGCTCTAGGCAACAGAGGCACCAAGCCTGCAGTGGGAAGGGAGGAGTGGAGGATTTAATGCCTCTCTGCTACTCTGATCTCAGAAGAGATGTTTCAGTGTAGGCCAGTGGATGGTGGAGGAGCATCAGAGATTTCCATAATCCAGGCTCTTGGGCACAAAGAGTTTATGAAACTTAACTCAGGCTCCCATTCTGGGAAACACAGAATATCTTTGCATATTAAAGACTTTTAAAGGTTTTGCAGATAAACACACACCACACACACCATACACACACACACACACACACACACACACACACACATCCTGAATAATTAAAGTTAGTCAATTTCATACTTATACATGCATGCACAGGATTTATTTTTCCTTTACTTGGTCGTTAAAGGTGATACTGATTAATGTCCCTCAAGTGACTATTTTACAGAGCTCATTGAGAGAGTGCTTAATCCAGGATCTCACACATTCTTGCTGAAAAGCCCTGTAATGTAATAGCTTACATTAGAAAACATCTTAGTTTCGACCTTTAAAAGTTGCCTGTGAGATGCCACCTCACTAAGATGGCTTGGCTTTGGTGAGACGGGGAGCATTTTGTTTGGAAATATGCATTGCAGTCTTCTTCAGCAGATCATCTACAAAACTCTCCTGGAACATTGCTCAGAGATGGAAATTACAGTGCAGAAGGATTGGAGGAGGCATCTAAAAGTACCCACTCCATAATGAGGAAAAACAATAAAGTAATGAGGAAATCATCGAAGAACAAGCAAGGGTCAGAAAAACAAAGCCCTCTTGACAGTGATGTTGTAAGTCTGCACATGCTGAGCAAAGTGCTATAGGCTTCGGTCTGGATGTCCTAGAGAAGTCCAGGAACTACAGAGATGTGACTGAGTTTACAGCATCCATAAAATAAAATAAAACTAAATAAATATGTCGGGAATGGGGATAGCTTTTTCTGTACAGAAAGAATCCTATCTATCAGGTACTAAGAGCTTCCTTCTGAGGCCTTCTAGAGATTTTTTATCCTGGGGCTAGCACAGGAAAATCACGAAAAGTACTTCAATATCTTTAATGGGGATGGAAATAATGAAAGCATTTGCTACTGGAGTCAAAGCTGAGCTGGCTTACTCTATAAAGTGAATCGCTTGCCATGCAAGGATGAGAACCCGAGTTCAATCTTTAGCAACCATGTCAAAAGCCAGATGCAGTAATCCCTGTGAGTAATGCCAGTAAGGGACAGAAAGAACCCTGAAGCTTGCTCATAAGCCAGGCCAGCCAAATTGGGAAGCTGAAAGTTCAGTGAGAGACAATATTGACTCAAAAAATATTGAGTGTAACTGAGGAAGACACTCAGTGTTGACCTCTGGCCTACACATACACACATACACACGTTTGCACACAAACAAAAGAAACACATGAATGCACAAGTGTTTGCATGCGTGCACACACACAAACACACACACACAGAGGGAGGGGTAAGGAGAGGAGTAACATTATTATTCTCCCTTCACCACACAGAAGAGAAGTAATGCCAAGTAACAGACAGTATCTTAACACCAGTAGGCAGAATTGTGATCAGGACCGTGAAATAACTTTCCAAGGTGTTAAGGTATACACAGGAAAAAAAAATGTCCACTCTGGCTTTTCTCCCAAACCTTTTCCCTTTGGATAAACTGAGTTCTGGGTTGTTATCTGAAACTACATATCAGCAGCATTTTTACAAAGTCCTCCGGTGAGTGAAATATCAGATAGGAAGAGGAGTTTAAAAAGCATCCTTCAAGTACTAGCTCTGCAAATGATTTATTATTTAACAGTCACCTTCTGTCTCGAGTCAATTTCCTTACTTACGCAAGGAAAAAAAATCTGGACTACTCATCCATCATGATGTTGCGAATTAAAGGATCTTCTGTAAAACGAGATTAGCATGCTGAAGTGTCATACATTTAAGATGAAAATTATGTTTGGAGATAAAAATGTGATTTCTATAAGCCATTAGGAATAATGATATTGAGGAGAGAATTATGTCCTGTAGAGGTATGCTCCTGACAGTGACTTTTTCATTTGGAAATCTGAGTCAGTTGTTACTTGTCACAGGAAAGTGTGTGCAATATACTGCAAAAGTAGAGCTGGGGACTCACACTGCTGGCATCATTGTACAGACAGGAAAAAAATCTCACAAAGGCACAAGCTTAGTACTTCTCTAATCAACAGATGGTCTGTTCATGGGGGAAACACACAGTTTGGTTAGGGGTCTCATCCCTCCTCACCAGCTAGGAAATATTTAGGTCTTTGATATTCAGATGTCGTCTGTTTACAAATGATACAAGTGACAACCTGCCAGTGGAAAATGTGTGTCACAGCCTTTTCTTTCAAGTGGTACTGTTGGCAGGTAGCAAGGCCATCTTCTTGTCAGACTGGGCTCTTCTGCTAAACTAGAGAGTCCTTTACCAAGACCCCCGCCAATCGGAAGAGACAATGTGGGTGACCTGTGGCTTGCTTTGTAGTCCTCAATACATTGCTGGGTATCTCCCCAGCTCTGCCAGAGCTACTTTTCATCAAATTTCCTCTCTCATTAGGGGGTGAGGGAATACAGAGAGAAATTCTGTGCTGGTAATTTTGCAAGTTATATAGTTCAGAACATATCAATTAAAATTAGCACAACAATGAATATTTTCTATGTTTTCCTAAGAAATCTTTCTGCTGTAAGAGAAAGACTTTAGAGAAATTAAAAACATTTTATATCAACCATCTTGAGTGAAAATGATCTGATACCTCCAAGAATAGGAGAGTTAACAGAACAACAGGAACAGCTATCATCCCACAGTGGGAAAGAGTAACTTAGTAAACTTACTGTAGAAGGCACTTGGGCGCACTCAACAATGACTGAAATATGCTTAATTCTAAGGACAGATTCTACTAAAATAAGAGACATCTAAGGGAATGCCCATTGGGTTGTTATTGACAATAAATTGAAGAGATTGTAAGTGCCTATCTGAAGACTACTGATAGCTTGTGATATATCTGAGCAGGAAATTCGTGTAAAGATCGGTGGGGACAGATCTATAAAACACAGAAGCAAGCAAAGCGTGATGTTGAGCCTAAAATAAACAGTGTAAAAGGATACACAAGTGGGAGACCGTTTCTGTGAAGTTTAGGAAACTGAAGGCAGACCAAAACAAAGAAAACAAACAAACAAACAAACCCACAACAACATCAAAAAAACCACTGGATAACATAGTCAGGCTCAAAAAAGTAGTAGTAGAAACAAAGCAAGTGTGAGAATATTGTTGGTCACAGTTTCTCTGGTAATGTAAGGGGAAAACAAGCAAGGAAAGGAGAAGTGAGGTCTGGAAGGGTTATATAGGAGCTTCAATGATCGTGCTCAATTTTTGTCAAACAGTAACGAAAATAAGTATTGATTCCAATATAGCATAAAAATGTAAGGATTTGATAAGGTTCTATATAGTGGGTGCATTTTGATATTTGTATGTTGTTTTTATGCTTGCCAGTGTGTTCTGAGTATTTCACATTTTTCTTAATACTGATATGCTAGAATTGCATCAGACCATAATGAGAAGGTTTTAGTTACAGAAGAACCCGAGAAGGCTCATTAGAAGGCAATCTTACCTATAAGCCAGTTCAAGGAGAACTTTATTACAATGCTCTCTAAGTTAATAAACTCTATACCCTTTGTGCAAATCTCGTGGAAAACTCATTGACCTAGGTACTCCGTTTTTGTTTTCTCGCCATCCTCCTTGCCCTGTTTATTATGATATCAGCGAGGATCTGTGTTCCTACGAGGGATGGCAAATTCAGAGCTCATTAAAAGCAGGACTCCAAACTGTTCATTATACATTACCTCCATCTTGTTCCCACTGAGTATCGTGTGCTACTGTGTTTACCCCATTACGGAGCTTAATTAAGTCCTTTAAGAGTTTCTCCTAATCCTTCAAACTTTGTGTTGTTGGTAAATATGTGCCGTTCATTTGCATCGCTTCTAAATTATTAATGAATATATTTTTACTTGTCTCTAAAATCTGACTCGCTGTTCAATCTGAGTGCCTTTCTCAACTGGCTTTTTGAAAGTCTCCTAATATTAGACCTTTCATCTACTATTAAAAAATTCCCCCGGGGTCATTCAGTGTGGTGGTCTGTCATAGTATTATGGAACAATTACAAAAATATTGACAATGACTAGATTTTCCTAGCTACAAATATTCAATTAATTTTTTGCAAAGAATTTCAGCCAGCTAGAAAGACATAATTTCCTTTATTACGGTTGACCCAAGCTGGCTACCTGGGTAGTCACTTCTCTCTTCTGGTAAAGGCAAAAATGTCCAATCCTTGGGTGAATTCCCGGGATCTCTCATTCTCATCTTACATTTTAATCAACAGATTTATCATTTGCCAGCTAGCAGCTCCTCCAGGATACCCTTACAAATAATGACAAGTGATATGGATTTGTTAGTGCTTTGGTTTTGTTCTGAAATTTCATCAGATTTTTTTAAGTGAAAATTCAGAGAAGTGCTGCATTTCCTCTCCGCTAGACTCCATGGCTTCCACTGGAAAACTTAAGTCACTGGTCTTAAGTTTTCTATAGAGAAATGTAATGCAAGGCCTTGCAGCATCGTGGTGACCTTTGCCCTCCTACGCTGTCACTTTGAAAGGATAGAGGCATTATAGACTCATCTGATTTCATCATGTGTATGACATAATCAATTTCCTGTTATGATATTGGGTAACTCTGCCTTCAAATCTTTCAGATTTAAAAACAATTTTTCTAGATCTTATGAAGTCACATGTGATAGGTAACCCTTTTGTTATCATTTCCTAGCTAGATATTGTTCCCATATCTGGGTCCGCAACATAGACACAACATCGTTAAGCATTTATCCATCCAATCAATGCCTTTGTTCAAAGACTTATTTATGCCAGTAGCATGGAGCTACTTGGAAAAGGATGGTTGTCACCTTTTATTTGGGGCCATGAAAATCTAAGAATCATCCCTAACTAACACAATACCTTCCTGACAATGGCCCTACCTTTTCTTATTTTAGAACTTCCCTTCTCGGATTAGACTTCTCTAAAGTAGCAATAAAATGAAATCCTATCCACAAGTAGAGTAATTCAAACAAAGTGCTATGTGAATTGGCCAACTAGCGAACTTGATGAGTCACACAGTGTATTGTCCTTCCTTCCTGTCCTCTCTGTGCCTATTCAGTGCACTTTGTGGCAGCCTAAGTTCTCAGGCATGCACACGCTGTTTTCCTCCTAGCTTAATGATGTGAGGAGGCAAAGAGGATGAGAGTCTTCCAATGGCACATCTTCAGGTATATTAGACATTAGAATTTCTCCCTCTACCATCTTCTCTTCCCAGTTTAATAATGGTGATGGGTGAAGCAGAGAATTGTGCTATAACACGAGAGGAAATCGTGGGATGATCTTTAAAATACATTGACAGCCTATGTGAAACTCAAGAATTAGACCCTGGAAATCAGTACACTTCCTTTCTGGCTCTGAGAGAATGAGTAGATCACTGACTGAAAGATCTCACTAAATAGTCAATATTCAACATCAGATCCTCAGGGTCAACACTGGAGGATGTCGATAAATAATAGAAAAGAAGCAGGAAAGATATCTCAAAGCTCCATCTGCTCTCCACTTTTCAATCATCACAACTGGAGTAAGCTCATCACTGCCATCTTGGGATGCTTAAAGGCATAGTGAAGTCAGGTATAGCCATTAAAGCCATCCAGTTGAACTTCCACCTTCCCTTTCCACAGCTCTTCCTGTTCCTTATTACTCAAGCCAGCAGAATGAGCTGCCAGCTCTTGCCTATTGTTCCTAAAACTGCCACAGGTTTTTCCATAAGCATCGGACTGTTTTTATTATTTCTTTTGCTGAGACTGTACAGTTCTTAATATTCTGTTAATGTTCAGAGAAAATGAGAAAAAGCTTTAAGTTCAAGGGAGGTGGCTTTCAGCATTAAAATATGCTGATAGAATTAGGGCACAACACTGGAAAGTTGAAAAAGTTAAAATTTGTATACATCAGTCGGATTAATACCAAAATAACAATTGTGGGTAAGTACACTAACTGTAGGACTTACTGTAGTGTTAATACATATCCCTCTAGGAGACACATGTCTTTCATTTAGCTAGGTGGGTTTTCTTTCTGCTGGCTATGGTAATTGGGAGAGTCTGGCTTGTGTTTGAAAGGTTTATTTTACATTTTCAGTCCCACACTGTCTCCCTGCTTTTACACATGAAAATGGGGCTAAGAATAGATGTCCATTCTTCAATATAGTTATTTAAAAGTTCCTGGAAAAAACATAAAAGGGAATATTTCCTTTAAGAGGTCAGTCTAAGTCAGAGATTTATAAGAGCTTGTTCTGGGATGAACACCTATTCTTATTGGTGTTCAAAAATGCTTTAAATACACAAGATTGTAAATCCAAGAAACAATGGTCTTCATCTTTCTAAGAAAAAGGAATTTACTTATTTACACATTGTAGAATACAAAAGAAAAGGTTTCTGGTCGAACACAGGAATAACTGACAGACAGGGAATGGGCTGAAGAGAGGACATGGTCACAGCCACCTGATTCTCACCTCTCCTGAGGTTGTGCACTGAGGAGCGCACATTGTGTCTTGACTTCCACTCTATAGTCATTTTGTTCTCATTTAAGTAATAGTGGTTTTATAGAAACAATCCCCAAAGGTTCAGGCAACCCAGGAAAGGCATTTATACCAAGGCCTTTTTTTATTCTCCCTCAGAACTATATTTTTCATCATTTCTGGACCAATGCTTGGGAACTCCTCTGTTGGTTGATCAATGAGTTGAGAATCACTTGATCTATCAAGAATTGTTGCTTCCTGAGTTAAGCCTGATTTTATGGTACCAACTTTTGGCTAGACAAATATAGATACCAATTACCCTAAGTTTTATATCGTACGTCTTTGTGTTCAAAAACTCCAGTTAAATTTTATCTTAAGTCTACTTGCCTTCACTTCACAGCAAAAAAAAACCTAATAAATGAAATACAAGGCAGGGTTTAGATTTGATTTTCTTTCTAAATAACATGACATTTGAATGCTGGGATATTCTGATCCATGACACATCTTATGGCTTACCACAGAGTAAGCACAGGTGGTACATGTGTCTTTAGAAAGGCTATGACCTTGTAAGAGAGGATGTGGTGTCAAGGGAGAGAATGGGGTTCAGGAAAACAAGATTCACAGTGTAATTTTATATTTAAAAATATATATATGGGTTTTTGATGGTTCTAACCCAAAGCCAATATGAAAATGTCATTGGATGGCTTCTTGTCCTTTGACTATTGGAAATATCCTTGCTAAGAGTGCTATGCAGCTTATCAACACTGTTAGACAAAGTAGCACATTGATGTAATTTACTAAGAGTGTCACCCAAAGCTGCAGAGGAAGGCATGATTCACACCTGACAACCAACCTGCAGTCGCATCTAGCATAGACACAGCACTGAAACTCCTCGATTCTTCTTGGCACATTAATTCACTCTTTCTTAAGCTGCCCTCCCACGTTTAGGACATAATCAAAGCGTAGCTTTGAGTAAGACTCCTGCCAGCCTCCATCCCTGAGCTATCTTCCAACCACAGGATGTCTCTCCCACCTACTAAGATAAACCATTTTGTTTGTATAATAGTACTTTTATAATTGTGCCAAAGCGCTTACAGGAACTGAGGCCCTGGGCGATCAATATTCCTCTTTCAAGCAGTTTCCTTATTTTCCACACTGTTTCCAGTCTGTTAGCTTTAAGGCCAGGCTGGTGTGAAAGAGCCCACGAGTGTCATCCAAGAGGCTCTTACATCAGTGTTCGAGTGTGTGACCCACTCATTGTTCCACACACATTGCTAACGCCAGTCTTCTTGTAGTTTTCCTAAATGCACGTAATCTGTTGTATCTCCCAAAGAGGTTGCTCAAGGCATCTCTTTCATTCTCTAGAATGACACACATCTATATGTAACTACAGTGTGTTTGGATGAAAGGTGTTTTCACAACCAGCATTGCGTTTGGGTCTCATTCAGGTAACCGTGGGAGATAAGCATCATTTCCTTGTTCGTGGGTTAGCTAATAAAGCTCAGTGGCACTTGTCAGAAATAGCGTTAGTTTTGTACTTACTTTCATTTATACACATGTATGTGGACCTGCTTATCTGTGCACTACATATACACAATGTCCTCAGAGGTCAGAAGAATACATCAGATCCCTGGAACAGGAGTTACAGATGGTTGTAAGCTGCCACGTGGGTGCAAGGAACTGAATGTTAGCCCTCTCCGATGTTGACAAATGTTCTCAACCACTGAGCCATCTCTCCAGCCCCTCCCTGGAACTTTAAGCAGGATTTGTGCTCTCCAGCCCCACATTCTCCCTGTTTCATCCTTGTGTGTGAATCGGTGGTTTGAGAGCTGATGGAAGTTATTCATGATTCAAAACCACCCCTGCCCACCACAATTTAACCATGTGACAGCTGTTACTGTTAGCAATAACACCACAGAGGGTTGTGCATTTAAATCATAGCAATAGATTTAAGTTATTGGATAGCCATCACGTACATGGAGAATACTGCTGCTAGTCAGAACACCTAGACTCACCAAACAAAAGACTTCAGCCATAGACTGTGGGATGTTGAAGTTTGATAAGGAAAAGGGGAAACTGATCATAAGGTTTTGTTCCAAGTGGGACATTGGAGAGGGTTGTTCAGATATCAGTGTTACAAACAAAAGGACAAATGAAGGCTTGAAGTCACAACAGGAGAAACGGTGACAAACAGGGAGTGTTTTGTGGTCTCAAAGCCTTGATTGCATTTGGTGTCAGAGATTTTATAGTAATATTCTTTTATGATGAGCAATGAGGAAAGAATTTGTCAGAACACGGAAAAAAATTAATCACAGTCAGTTGTCTCTGGAGTGAGCATAAGACTGTTTTCTACACCCTGTCAGGAAATGCTACTAGATGCTTACTAGATGTCCTGAGCATGACATCATCATGGTGCCCTGTTGGGGACAATGGGGTCAAAGCCAAGGCTTACCTGAAATAATACAAGTAGCCTACATGAAATAACAAATGTCTTTATTATGACTATTCGGCCCAGTGACAAAGGATAGGCTATGACATACTGAATTAATTGCTTTCTCCTGCGATGACAACACACTATAACTAAGGCAACTTATTTTTAAAAAAAGCATTTAATTTGGGGAGCTTACAGTTACAAAGGGTTAGAGTCTATAATTTTCCTGGTGGTGAGCTTGCAAGCAGACAAGCAGACATGGTATTGATCAATGGCTGAGAGTTTACATGTTGAAACAACAACCACGAAGCAGAGAGGACCCACCTGGGGTTGGTTTGAGCTTTTGAAACCTCCAAGTCTACCTCAGTGACACACCTGTTCCAATAAGGCCACATCCCAAACAGTTCCATGAACTGGAGACCAAGTATTCAACATATAAGCCTCAGGGACAGCATTCTCTTTCAAACAGTATGTATAATGCCTAATTTTTAGGCATATTTTTCCTTAAACATCTACAGCAAAATGAAAACTTGGTTTGATGTGGTTGCCCTTTGTATTTTTTTTTTTTTTTTGGTTTTTTGAGACAGGGTTTCTCTGTGTAGCCCTGGCTGTCCTGGAACTCACTCTGTAGACCAGGTTGGCCTCGAACTCAGAAATCCACCTGCCTCTGCCTCCCAAGTGCTGGGATTAAAGGCGTGCACCACTACCGCCCAGCTCCCTTTGTATTTTTCTTATTTGTCATTATGAAATTTCTACCCTTCATCTTTTGTACAAAGCACATTTTCGAGCTTCATTCCAGATGACAGTCTTCGCACACGAAGCAGAAGCTGTAAGCACAATGACCCTTTATTTACTGAATGTCAACCCAAATTACAGCACTTGGGTGTCACGTGATACAAATTAAACAAAACAGCTACAATTGTTTTCCTACCATTTTTCTAAAAACAAAAATGGAGAAAGATGTACACGTATTAAGGTCAAATACAGCCTTAAGTTAACTGTGATGCTATAGACTGAAACGTTCCAGCTCTCAGGGACACATAGAAAGCTTAGTGGTCAGAAGAGGATGCGTTGTTGGGAGTTTCTCATCTTGATTAATATCCAGCTGCATAAAGATTGATATGCTCATTTTATCCCAGGAACCTATGGATACTTACAGCTGTCTGTGAAGGTCAATTTGCCTTTCTCAGAAGGATTTTTTTGTCTATTATGCCACATATAGAGCTGTCATAATATGATTGGAGAAAGAACTCAGAAAGTTACAGTGAATGAATGGGTGGCTTGGTGCTAAGTGCCCATCTAACGAAGCCTGAGCTATAAAGTTCAGATCTCAATTATAATGTGTTTCCCAGGCCTTGCATGGACTGGACAGTCACTGCTTTAAAGACAAATTGAAATTAAGTGAACCGGATAAAGATTTGAAAGTGCTTTTGGCAATGGGTTATGATGGACTCATGTATGGTGTTATCCCAGACCTGGAATGTAAGACTTACCATTGAATGACCTTGCCCAGCTGCTTATGAGTGCTTTTTTTTCTATAGGGACAAAAGGCAATAACATATTCCCATAGTAATATTTTGGAGATCAAATGGGATGCTGTATATGAAAGATTAACAGTTGTTATTTACAGTAGCTAGTCTTAAACTAAAAACTGTTAATTCTTGAAACAATTTCTTTAATAATTATACTCATCTCAGCAAGTCCTAACTAAATTGATTTGCTTGTATATGTAATTTCCCATCTTCTTCATTTTAGCTTTATGCACCTGAGGGTAAAACTCTCCCACTGGTAACTTGGATGGTCATGCATTCAGGATAGAAAATTTAGCTCATTATATGTATACGTAACTATGACCAAGCTAGTAGACAGAGAAGGAAAGGAAAAAAACCCTGGGAGAACAGGAGTATCCTATAAAGCCTCAGTCTACATCTCCAAGGACATTAAATGTATAAGTACTAGGGAAGACAAGTAATTGCCAGACCCCAAATGTTAGCAATGAGACCAAGCATGTGGTAGTTCTATAAAGCATAAAAGGCAGGACACAGTGGTGGCAGATGCAAGGCAGAACCCGGAGAGAGTAATCCCTGGGAGAGGAAGAAGAATGAGAAATATTAATGGATTTAAACCAGAGGAGAAAAGTCTTTGTTCAGCTAATCCAGCATCCTGGTCATGGTCCTTTGCTGTCAGCCACATTTTCAATGGTTCATCTTTAGGAGGGAGTTGGCAAGCACCCATCATGCCTCGCTAGAGGATCTAAAACACCGCTAACTTATGTTACAATGCATCAGGTGCCATGTGCTCAGTGCATTAGTTAGTTTAAATCTACAAGCTAGCAACTCTTGGTGAACTTTCTAGTTAATCATAGCTTGCAATCCACAGGGAATATTTGAAGCTCCCAAATCAGAAAGACAGACATGCAGGGATAGTTAAGTCTACCTGAAAGTGAACTAGGGTGGTACTTTACAATGAAATCCTTCTCCTACCTGGACTTCAGTCAGCCCTAAATAGTGTTCAGCAACAGAGGGGTTAGGTATATGTTCTTATCAGTGAAATAAGTGGTGTATAGACTAATGTTGTAAAGGCCTTTCCACCAGTGCATAAACAAGGTCTTAAGTCCCAGTGAGACCAGGGGTCTAGGATACTCTAGAACATGTGTAATAAGAGGGAAATCCCAGAGTGAGGCTCTCTGTTGCCAGGACACTACTGTACAGGTCTCTGCTGCACTTTGCCATCAATGACCTTGTTTGAAAGCCTACAAGGAGTAGGATCTGGAACTTCATTCAGCTTCTAGAAGAGCATCACGGGACTGCGTTTTGTGCATGCTGGTTAACGAATGTTTTCATTGGGTGGCCAACTGAAGCTTGTTTTCACTGTAAATATACAGACTGCCAACAAGACTTGGGGCTAGGGGTGAGACCCAAACAGCTCACCTTTCTCAGATCAGCAGGTAATTATTAACACCGTCTACGGAGAAGAGTCTAATGATCAATCGTGAATGGTCAGATTGACTTGGATGTGCTAAATAAACTACGAAGCATTGCTGAGTGCTTGCTTTCAAGTTTACTATATAGACAGATCTTCAGTCCCCATGTGGATCACAGATGTCTCCAAACTTACAAGCAGAATAGGTTACACAATGGTTGTCATGAGGTTCAGGAAGAAAAAGGTGCAAGGATGTCTGTAAACTATTGCCATTAACATAGTGTCTGTGTAATGGGAGAGTGGTACTCACGGTACGTAGAGTATGAAATCTGGACTCAGTGCCATTTGATGTCACAGAATCAGGTGGGCTGGAGACCGGTGTTAGAGAAAACAGTGTCTGATGTGAGTTTTGAAGAGCAAGTTGCAGACAGCTGAGCAAATGACCAGGAAGTGGGGGGGGAATAATGTATGCAGAGGCATGAATGTAAGAAAACCCTGGAGGAACCTGAAGTAGACTGGAACCCCATAGAAATGCATTCAGATGTAAAAAAATTGGCTCACCTGGTCAGTTCATTATTCTTGCAAAATAGGCTACTGTGCTTCACACGACTAAATATTCTAGATCCCATTTACAGCACCAGGGCAGCAGCATTTCATTTATTTGGGTGACTGGTATGACATATGCAGCTAAGACAGAGAGGGCACTGTCAAAAGAGATGGTCCATTCGTGGAAAGTCTAAAATGGTCTACGATGGCACCTGACAGACATGTGGATTCGGAATCCAATTAAGCAGGCAAATGGTATTTGGGGATTTGAGTTTAGGAGCATAATTGTCATTAGTATAAAAGGTCAATAGAAGAATCCTAAATTAAGGCATGGAAACCAGACAAAATGCCACTATACTCTGACAGATGGACAGGATAAAGATGTGAACTGAGGTAGTGGCAGCAGAAATGGATATTTGGAAGGGTAAACTGACAGAACTGGTGTCTGAGGGATGGAGGAGTGGAGAAAGGCTGGGATGTCATTTTTTGTTCCGGGTGATGCAGTGTGTTGTGGAGCTGTCCCCGGTATCATTCAGTGGCCAGTTTAGGGTAAAGGAAGATAAAGGGTTTATCATTAAATGTGTTGAACATTTGGAACAAACCCTTAGATCCTTAGTTATTTTTCCTGAGGAACTGCAGAGAAGTGAGTCTGACCTAATGGAAAGCCATTAGGTCACAAGAGCTGGAAGTGAGATTTGATTCATTCTTAACGGGTTGGCTGGAGGACTGGAAATGAGGCTGTCAGGGGCTTGTCATAAAGGTATTTGTCATCAGTTCAAATCATGATTTTAATAAATGGGAAGGGGCAAAATTGATTTTATTAAAGAAAGGAAAATGAGAATGGAGACACCTATTTTTGTGGAGAACAGACTGTCCAGTCTCAGTGTGATCTTACATCCATCATGATGTTGCTGACTGAGGGGAGTACAGCACCTCCACCAGCTTTGTGATGAAAGAGAAGCCGGGATTTGTCCTTAAGCTTCACTGACACATTGACTTCAGCCCTCCACAAAGTCCACAAAAATGGATGTCTGTCCATCCATTTGTCTGTCCAAATATTCAACGAACATTTACTGAGTATCTGCTAAGGAATAGAAAACCCTGAGAAAATTTCAAAAGAAAAGTATTGAAGCGTGGTCAGAGCACTAAGAGAAAGCTTTGGAACTTCAAATCCCCACTTTCAAATACAGAACCTGGGACATAAAACAGAAATAACCAAAGTAGATTAACACCCGGATCTCATGTAGATTCATTTCCGCTGTGGTTCAGGTTTATTCCTTCTAGCAATACTAATTTAGAATTAAGAGAGTTCTTATTCAGAATTCTTGGCACAGTTGCATTTATATTATCTGGTATACGAGTATAGAAATCAAAGAACAATTTGCGTCTTTTCTAAAATCTTAGGATAATGCAGATTGGTGGACTTAAAGTAAGAAACAATTTCTTTTTTTTTCTTTAAACACCAGATCAGTGATTGTTTTAGAACATGATCTGCAAAAATAAGTAAGTTTTAAAATAGTGGAAGAGCCTGTGGGTAACAACCAATCATCCCAACTCTCTATGCCCATGCATTGTCCTACCGTAGCAGCACACCTTATATAATAAATGCATCAAGGGAAGAGGACCCAAAGCAGAAGGTTGCTACTTACTACCTGTCAAATCTAGGACAAGGTATCTACTTATGTTAATCACATATTGAGTGCTTACTATATGCACAGATCAGTTGTAGGTCTCCTTTTTTGGATAACATGAATTACCATACCCCCTGCAATGCTTCAGGGAGGTAGTCTGGTTCTCTCCAAAGTCAAATGATTTCCCAAGGTCACATATACTGACCTTGTTGATGTGACCAAGCACTCATGGGTTTGACAAGTACCCTGTACTTTCTACTTTAGGAATCCCGACTTGCTCAGTACAATGGAAACTACAATAATGAATCCCTCAGGATTGTCACAGGAACTGAAAAACAATACTACACAAGAACATTATTATTTCTTTGTTTTCTCACATTCTTGGGTCAAACCCCAGGGGAGTGCTTTCATTCCTTCTGATCCTCTTGTCTTCAACACCCAGTCTCCATCGTATCCTGTTTCAGCTCTCTCCTCAGGATCTCCAGGTCTTACTCATTTTTGACATATTTATATCCCAGTTTGTAATAGTGAGAGGGCCCACTGATTTTTATAACTCAGATAAATGCATGATTATGTTTTTGTTCTCACCTTTCCTTATCCTGATCCAGTCTTCTCATCAAATCTGATTAATATGCACAGAACGCCAGATCTTATTGCCATGTCCTTAGAGAAAATGTATCCTAATATCTTCCCTCTAGTAGTTAGGATCTCAATCACTTGGTCATATCTTACACATACAAATGTATTTCCTGCTGATATCTAATGGAGCCAGGCTGCATGATTGGTCTGTGACATACTAATAAATACTGATGATGTATTATGGTAAGAAAGATCCTTCAGCATAGACTTTTTAAGGAGAAAACAGAGAAATACACATTAAACAAATCCTACATGTATTCAGGTTGTTACAGCTGTAAGGGATGGGTGGAGAAGAAGTAAAAGAAATCAGCCCTCAGATATAACTCTATTCACTCTACATCCTCGTCATCATGATTTGGGTTCATCTCCTTTCCTTACTTGATAAACCTTATTTCTCTCCGTGAGAACCCAACTACCGCTGTTCCTAAAGTCTCCTTCTGAATATTAAGCTTTGCCTAACTTCTTGAGCCTGAAAGATCTCATTGTTGTTGTTTTTAATCTCAATGAATTTTGGTCCTTTGTTCCTACTGTTAGAGTTAATGATATAGTAGATTATGGATTTTAGATGTAGCGGGAACTGACTATAGACATTTTCATCTAAGAACTCTGTGCTCTCCTTCAGAGCCCACGTAGCACTACAACAGAATGTCTCGTTAAGTAGCTGAATGGGGCCTGTAGAAATACACTACTGGTTAAGAGTATTCGCTGCTCTTCCAGAGCACCCCAGTTCAGACTCCAACACCTATATCAAATTCCCATAATTCCAGGGGATCTAATACCCTCTTCTGGCCTCCACAGTTACTGGCACATAATAGTGTACACACACACACACACACACACACACACACACACACACACGTGCGAAATACAAATAAAGAGTAGTTGAATGTTCAGGGCATCCTCATTAACATATATGGAAATCTATGTAGTAAAACGTGTATTGCAATCATGGCTCTAATACTTTAAGCATCCTTCTTGGTACTTTAAATGAGTCTAATCCCATTCTTGTTCATTTGCTTTGGGCTTTAGTTGAGCTGAAGTTTAATGCCCATTTCAGAAATTTGATCACTGCTTGTTCAGGATGCTTGGCTACATTACCTGTGCTAACACGGCTTTGATAATAATGGCTAACAGCCTGCCTGTGCACTCACTGCACTTGTTCCTGGGGCTTACTTTCTGGATTATACATTTAATGCAAGATTTCCACATAAAACTAAATATATACCAACAAAATGATGACATTAAACTTCAGCTTTTGGGTTGCTTTTGGAAGGAATATAATCCAGGTCACAGAATCTCGTGCTTTACCTTCTCAGGTTTTGAACTCTACTTAAAAATAAAGCCTAGATACATGATATTAAAGCAAACAGGATTCACAGACGGCGAGGAAAGTTTGCACAGTAGTTAGGTTCAATTGTAGTACAGTTTCCCCATAGTAATTCATGTTAGAGTTGCATAGAGAGGTAGATGAGAGTCACAGCATATCATCTGATCCCCTAATTCATCTGGTTTCCTTTGTGGGTTATGTGTCAATGCAAATGACTCTTCCAGAGGAATTCCAGCTGCTTACACGTGTTAGACCCCCTACACACACACACACACACACACACACACACACACCACACACACACACACACACACACACACACACACACACACACATAAACACACACACACCACTTCTACTCTTAATAATACTGTGTCTAGCCAGACACAGTGATGTATACCTTTAGAAAACACTCAGAAAACAGAGGTAAGCCAGGTCTATACAGCAAACTCCAGGACAGCTAAAGCACGAATCCTACATAGTAAGGCTCTGTCTCAAGATGATGATGATGGTGATGATGATGATGGTGATAATTAACTGTGTCTAAAATAATGTTATGATACAAGTTCATTTGCTATAAAGTCCTTCCTCGAAGTCATCATAAAAGTTTTCCAAATACAGGAGTTTCTTGTCATTTGTATTTTTAGCATGTAACTTCTGAGCTCGGAACATGATATCCTTTCAATAAATGTAACAGAACAGTCCCTACATAAGAAGGAAGCACACCCAGTTGTATGCCTTTGTTTCACATCGACTTGTAAGTAAATTTGAACAGATCTCTTTATACTACTAGCCTCAGTTATTGTTGCACCAAACTCACCCATTTGTTCAATAAATATTTGGTAGGTAACTACGGAATAGCAGGTAGCATCCCAGAGAGTGGTTCTGTTAGCTATCCCAACAGCAAGGTGAGCATATCTAATAGCCAAGAGTGATTCTATCTGACCGATCACACAGTGAGTGGAAAGCAGATGTGCACAGGAAAACTGAAATAAACCTTGGCTTTCACACTTGGTGAGGTCTGTCAGTAACATCTCTAAAAAATAAATATCTTAGTCTATAAAATAGTTATAATTCAAAAATTATGCAATAAAGGCCTCAATGTGTAGACACCGTGCTATACATTAGGCAATCAGATGAGGGTTCTGTCGTGTCAGGCCACGTTTCTCAAGCACAGGAGACCTGTGTGTCTTCTTACTACACCGCTGAACCAGGTTAGTGTGTGTCTGCAAAATCTGTTCTTAGGGTCTTTGGAAGTTCTTCTCCAGAGATCAGAATCTTGTTCCCTTGACCCTGGATGAAGGTTGGACTTGGTAACTTGTCACTGGCTTTAAAGAATGAGGCAGAAGCTGAGGCTGGTGAAGCTGAGTCATAAAAATCCAAGTCTTTGAAGCCGGAAAAATGAGCCAGCTCAATGTTAAGAGCAATTGGTGTTCTTGCAGAAGACCCAGGATTGGTGCCTGGCACCCACACATGCAGCTTTCAAGCATCTGTAGCTCCAGTCTCAGCGGATCTGACACCCAACTTTGTCCTCTGAGAATACCAGGCATACACATTGTGTACATACTTACATGCCAGAACATTCTCATATGCAAAGAAAAAAAAACACATTTTTTAAATAAAAGAAAACACCATGTTTCTATCTGGTTATCTCCTGGGTTGCAAGTTTTGAGGAAATGCAGTTGCCAAGTATGAAGAGCACTTGAGCAACCCATAGAGAGGACTCTGTCAGAGAGAAACCCAGGCTGCCCACCAACAGCTAATAACAGGATGTCAGTCATGGGAGTAATCTGCCTCAGAAAAAGATCCAGTCCCAGTTAAATCTTGAGATCACAGCAGCCCTCGCCAAAATCTTGATGCAAGATTATGAGAAACTCTGAGCCACACCCACAGCAAAGTCACTCCCTAATTTTTAATCCATGGGAACGAGTGGGCAAGTTCATTCCTGCTGCCCTGAGCTTCGGGGGTGGAGGGAAATGCTATTGTAGACTAACAGGTAGTCCACATAGTAAATGATAGGAACATTTATGTAGAGATTAATATAAGTGATTTGGGCAGAAGAAAATTATTTATAGTTTCCTTTAGTTTATTGGCCACATTGCGAAATGAAAAATTAAGTAACTGCCCACAGACCTCCACTGTGTCCATACTATAGGATAAAATGCACACTTCCAGATCTGGAACTCAGAACACTATAAGATCCAACTCCACCCTAGCCCTTCCCCCGTCCTTTCCAGCAAGGCACCATACTCTGGTCGAATGGGTCTTTCTTTCATTAGCCAGTTACTTCTAGAATTTCTGTCTCCAAAATTTTTAACTTTTCTTGTTGCATATTTACGCTCTCCCTTCCAAGCATAATTTAATTTTATCCTAACTTCTAAGTGATGTATTATTTTTAACTCCCAGTAGACTTCATTGTTAACACTGCTTGACCAGTACTTGATTACTGATACTTACTGCCCCAGTGTATAGCTCTATTAATTAATGAGTAAATATTTGAATGACTATCATGTGCACAAGACTATACCAAATGCTGTTATATTTAACCTCTTTATTTTCCAGCTATCATGGCAGGCAGTGTGTGTTTCTTCACTCTTAAATTGGGTTAGAAGCAACTTGAGAATAGACGGATCCTATTCACAAGACACACATCCTTAGAGATGTGAGTCTCCGGAGGCATCTTTAGACGATTTCCATATGAGTCGGCCATTTCAAAATATTGAGGAGTTGTTGACGTTTCTCATTGTTCTTGATGTAAAGCCATGTTCCTCTGAACATGTAACTTAACTGAACATTATTCTAGAGGCGCACCTGCTTAGGACATTGTGAGCATGTATATCATTTGTCGCCGACCTGGCAGTACTCTTTAAGAGAAACAAAACAAACAAGAAAACTACTAAGCATATGAGCCCTGCTTCCTTTCCCTTTAGTTAATGTGGTTCTCTACTCACATCTGTCTTGAACTGCATCGACTTCATTTGGATAGCTTGAAGCTAGAAAGCATGACTAGCCTTGTATGGAAAACTTCTAAGTTATAAAAAATAGTTCTCTGAATTTTAAAAATATGGAAAGTGAAGGATAGAAGAAAGGGGTGTTAAGAAAAAAACTGGAGAAATATCATGAAAGAGAAATCTACAGACGTTTCCAATAAAGAGATTTTGAAGGAGTTTCCAAACTAGAACTCCATTTCCAACTGGGTCACCTGTGTCTATACTTCTGGATCATGTCCCCTCCTGATGTAACAGGCCATCTGAGCCTAGTGGTCTGAAGATGGCTGTGTGTGTATACATGTGTAAGGGTATGTATGTATGTATGTATGTATGTATGTGTGAGAGTGTATATGCATGTGTGAGAGTGTGCGAGACTGTGTGTATATGCATGTGTGAGAGTATGTGTATGCACGTGTGAGAATGTGTATATGCATGTGTGAGAGTATGCATATATGCATGTATGAGTGTGTGTATATGTGAGTGTGTATATATGCATGTGTGAATGTGTGTATATATGTGTGTGTGTGTGAATGTATGTATATGCATGCATGAGTGTATGCATATGCGTGTGTGTGTGTATGCATGAGTGAATGTGTATATATGCATGTGTGGGTGTGTATGCATTGGGAGAGCATATGTATGCATGCGTGAGACTATGTATCTGCATGTATAAGTGTGTATATGCAAGTGAGTGTGTGTTTATATACATGTGTGAGTGTGCATATATGCATATGTGGGTATGTGTATGCATGTGTGAGAGTGTGTGTATTCATGTGTGTATGCATGTGTGGGAGTGTATGTGAGAGTGTGTGTGCTGTGTGCTTCGTCAGAAACTGTATAGTGAACTGATAACACTTCTCCTTAGAGTAACTCAGGACTTCCGCATTTCACAATACAAATATAACTATTTAATTTATCAATAGGCTTGGACAGAAAAATACACAAGGTATAAAATAAAATAAATTAAGTTTTTAAAATATCCACTGGCTTCTCACTTCCTTCAAAAAAAAAAAAAAGATAAATACCTTTAGTTCCATCACCTACACTTTTAATAAGCACCTTCCTTGGACAATAGACCTGGAATTCCTGCCCTGTGTCCCCACCCACAGCAGCTGGTATCTGTAAGGAATGTAAAGATGCTTAGTCTTAACCTCAGACTCCCACAGTCCTTCAAGTATCCTGCTGAGACACAACTACAACAAAGTTGTTCTGGGTATTCTATGTTGAGCCATATGGGGGCCACAGTATAAGTAGCCTTCAGCAAACAAAAAATTGGTAACGGTGACTCTGATTTTACTCTAAATACAGATGTTTCTGTCATTATTGAGTTTTTGCATTATTTTCTAAAATAATTGAATTAAAATAGAATTGATCTTTTATCCTAAGCTTTTCACCAAATGTGTGAATTTGAGCTGCTGCTGCCCTGCCACACCCCCGTCCAAGTCCTAGGTAAAGTCACCAATTGAGTTTGGTTTGGTAACTTTGCTCCCACCTACACTGTGGGATGAGCATAGCTAATGTACTTAGCATTTCTAATGGACTTATTACACGCGTCGAGACATGTTGCTGTGCGTGCTCCAGATACCTAACAAGCACCCTTTAAATATGTGGTGACGGCATGAATATGTGTTGGGACATTTCAATCAGCTCTTCCTCTTCTCTCAGTAATGACCACTGTTTAATAACTGGTGCTTGTTTCTACATATAACATTACAAAAATAATAATATCCATAGCTAAAGCTGCTGTACATCAGGATTGAACACTTAAGTATTGTTAACTTATTTAATTTACACAGTAACTCCATAAACTATACATCATTATACAGTACCAGGAACTTCTCCGAGCATCTGATAGATTTCTCCAAGATATGTTTAGAGAGGCAATCTCAACTGAACCTGTGATTTCAACCTCTACATTGCCTCTCACAATGATAGCAATTCTAGCCCGATTATAATTATGTAAGTGTGTAACCAAAACAAGTGTGTCAAAATGTGAAAATGTTGTAGGGTGTTCTTATAGTAATCCTCAAACTCCAACTGAGAAAGAGAAGAGTGTGCGCTATAGCATTTCTTCCACATGGCTTATTTCGCTCTAAAAATACACAGGTTCATTTATCAAAGACATAGGACATGATGTGACCTAATCAGAAACAATGAAAAACTGAAACAGCAAGAGTATCACAGATGACTAAAGTCTGGTAGGCCAGGTTTCCTGAGTGATGCTTGGAAGCAAGTTTTAATGAACCATTTGGGAAGATGTGCTCAGCCAGCTGTGTCACTGATCCCTCACCCATGAGCCTGTCTGGGCTGTCTGCTCTCCAGTAGGTGATGGAGAATTAGGTAGATTAATACCTTAACTCTGGATCTCAGCTTTGAGCAGCAACTGAGATTGGCAACTTCAGGAAGTGGTGTGACTACTCTTATAAGAGCATTTAAAAGAATTACTCAGTTACTCTCTCCTATAGATGCGGACACTCGTGTTTCCTGTGTGAGAGTAACAGGAGGTCCTCTGCTTATTTTGAAGGAAGAAGAAGACAAAATAATGAGAAAGAGAAGATGTGGGTGGCTGCCATGTCAAACTTGAGTGGAGCATGTTGGGAAGTTTGTCAGGCAAAACTCTCAACATGGGGGTGATGTGGAATGAATAGAGAGTAAAAATAAGACAAGCCCCCTGATGCAATCAGCAGCTATTCGTTATCCTGAGTCTCTTCTGGATGAACCAACTTCTCCTGTACTTTAGAGGCATTTATGGTTGTCTGATGTAACTCTGTGTTCTTAACTCAAGAGAACACGAGCTGAGCAATCTTTTCATCACTTTGTCTGGCATCAGGGTGTGCCTGTTTGCACTGTGAGAGACTGAAGCTGGAGCTGGGGAAATGGGCCCCTGACAGCAAGCGCTGCATCTGGCTTCTGAGGAGTGGGGCAGAGCTGAGCATGCAATAGCCTCTTCTTGCTTCAAATGGCTCTGAGAAGAACACCAAGAGAAGCAGGATCCAGTGTCATTTCTATCCTGTCTCTATGTGTCTCCCAGAGTTTCTCTTCATGTTGTCATGAAAAATGTCAGTACAGCTTTCAAAATGACCATTAACAGTTTGTTATTTTTTTAATATTGAGAGACTGGGTATGGGATTTAGAGACTATTCCTACATTTTCTGATATTTCTTAAGTAGCGTGCTCATTGTTAACTTTCCTACCTAGAAAATGCCAATGTCTCTTATGAATTTAGAATTTCTAAATATTTGTGATGGAAATATCAAAGCAGACCTAGTTTGGGATGAGTAATGGGACTGTATTTTCCATTTTCAATGTAAGCATTATAGACATTTTCGGCATTTTAATTTTTCTTCATTAGTTCTTTACTTTTATCATGTTAATTTTAAAAAATTAAGACATACAGTTACATGCTTTACTTCATGCCAATTCCTCCTATGTCCCTCCCCTTTTTCTGATAGCACCATCACATTCATTCATATCTGGGAAGTAAAAATCAAAGCCAAACAAGATATTGGCCACCTACACACCACGTATTCACACAAGAGTGTTTTTACCCTCATTTGAGAGTGAATTTCCAATCCAGTTTCCAATAACAATCTTCTATTCTGTATCATTTTTGACTTGTTAGACTCCTGTTTGTTCATCACATTGGATACCAAATGAAGAATAATTAAATTATTAATTTTTCAGTTAGCTTTCAAATGAATGAGACTCAGGCTATAATTTATTTAGTTAGTTTTAGTGCAATTATTGGGGGATTACCTCCAATCTATATTTCTATTCACTAGACTGTTAATTTCCAGCTGTGATTCCCAAATACTTGCTGATTGAATCTTGCCCCACGGTAATTTCTGCCCCAGCAATCCATCCTGGGGATTGCATATCACATCTAATGGAGACCTTCTGTTCTCTCTGTCTTCTTCCTCCTTTACTCTCCTTTCTCCTTCTTTCTCTCTCCTACCTGCAACCCGTCCCCCAGCTCAGAAATGGAAGCCCCACCTCTTCTATTCTCCCCAGTAATTGGCTGTAACCACTTTATTTTAACCAATAGTTTTAAATTGGGAAGCAAAGTTTACATAGCATTACTTGATGTATGTGAGAATCTGCTCATCAGGAGCAACCAGATGGTGGGGGCCAGTATTCAGAATTTGAATACATAGCAGCACCAGACAAACCCCCAACATATTAGGAACTGAGCTGTATCTGACATTACTGCAATGTTATGAATTGGTCCCTGCTGTCAATACATTCCCTATATGATAAGCGAGTTAAAGTTGTCATCAATCATGCAAATGAAACTATAAATTAATATGTCAATGACAGGTATAGTGAAAGTGACTAGAATTTAAGTAATCAGAAAGTGTTAGAAGCTAAGATATGAATTTATGTTCTAATAGGCCTTGAGGATGTAAAAGATATAACCCAATAAGAAGGAATATAGAATGAGGACATCCGGATATCTTCTCTTTAAGCACAGGCATCCTGCCTCAGAATGGTAAGTAGGTAAGTTGAGAAAATCCTGTCTTGAACACAGAGTATTTTAGGATATGTAGCGAAAGATAGAAATAGCATATGACCCGACCCCTCTCAGCCATGAAATCAATCCAAGCATGAGACAATGCAGTTTTGATGTCAGAGGCAAAGAGGAAGGATGGAAATGTACGAGTAACTCGAGGATACATTTCATAAGACAGACTCTGACTGGAGCTACTGGTCATGGTAGGTGATAAAAGAGAGAAATCCAAGATGACTCAAATGTTTCTTCTAAGGCAAGAGACTGACTAGAGGCGCTGGAACAGATGTGAATGGGGAAACCGGATAGGGCAATGCCCAACAAATGATAAGTCATGCTGAGTCACAATCTTTCCAGAACAAAATCCTCCCATCCTGGGAACAACAAAGATCAAGTGACCAAGAATTTCAACCTTCTTTCTCATTTTCCCTAAACCAACCCCTCAACAGAAAAAAACATGCAAACATCACCATCATGGCCAAGTTCAATTAATACATTTTAAATCAATCAAGACAGTAAGCAAATTATGAACTCTTGAGTACCTCAACAGCTCGTTGACTCGAATGAGTGCTAGAGAGTAGATGCAACTTGGAATCCTTCACACATGCAAATTTTTCCCTTTAGTGAAACCACCTCTGGGAATTTCAACAGAAAAAAAAATGTCTCATCTCCCTGACTTTCTTAACTCTCACCTGAGAGATGCCTCATAGATTCTTTCAGAATCTCAATAGACTCTTCTTAACAATTCAGGCATCAGGTTAAAGCAACCTACATGGACCCCACAGACCTGCCATGGATCAATATTTTCTTCCCTTTTTATTGGTTATTTTTAATTTACATTTCAAATGTTGTCCCCCTTCCCAGTCTCCCCTCTTCAAATCCCCCATTCCATCACTATCCCCTTTGCCTGTAAGAGGGTGCTCCCTCACCCACCCACCCACCCCACTGAAAAACACCAATTGAGGTCACTTGTCAATTTATGGATGTACTGTTAGATGGTGGGCAGAAGAAATGAAAGACTGAGGCAAACCTCAGGTTCTTGATGGTTGGCACCTACAAGCTGGGTAAATGTGCAATGTGCAGGTGCAAACTAGGTAAAATCCAGGCTTGTACTGTGAACATTGGTGAGTTCTTAATATTTGGTTGCTTCCAAATTTTTAACTTTCAAAATAGCTCAAAGAGGTGATGTGTTAACTGAGATCAAATGAGCACAGGACTGAGCATAGTGTCTACCACATAGTAGTATCTAGTAAATGTTTTCGGTTGTTATTTTCATGTGTCTATAAATACAAAAGGTATGCCTTGATGGTCAAAAACACCTGCTAGAAAGATTAGCTGATCTTACATCCAAGCTCTGAAGTCACATCTGGATGGACAGAATTTAATGTAACTTTATGATAGTGTAGACTGGTGTAATTCAATTAATCCCTGTCTAGTACCAGCTCCTATCAATCCTAACCTATGAGGTATGAATTTGCTACCCTCTAAGAAAGAAGGAATACTAGGAAATGTTAGGTTTAACATATTTGGGGTTTAATTCTGTATGTAATAATACTTTTCATTATGCTTCCAGCAATATTTTCAGTCACTTTAAAATACTTACTATTAAAATGACACACAAGAAAATGCGATGGCTTGTTAGTCAGGACTGCATTCTTTGGTGTCTACTGGTCTCAGTAAGACTGGATTCTATTGGTCTTAACCAACATTCCCACAGCAGCCAGCTGCCCTGGACCTTTTCGGTATATGTATAAGAAAATAAAAAAAAACTCCATGGTACATGTTAGCTCAGCTTAGTCTGAGTGTGTGCTGGAGAGGTTCATTTACTCCTAAGTTTGGCGTCTGCACTTTGAAGTTTATCTCTCGACAAGTTCCCTCATGTGGAAATTGCAAGAGGTTGGATCGACTTCAAAGTTAGCACCATGGTCCCTTTCTGTTGGAATGAAGAAGAAGCATCAGGGCCTGCCTGCCAGGCTTGGGAGGTTTTCTTTCCCTGAGATTTGCAATATGCAAGAGCTGTTTGTTGCAACATGAAGGAGTCATAGACAGAGACAGACGATAACAAGAGTATGTTCAGACTTCTTCAGGTGCTCAGCCATCAAAAATACTACAGAGGAAGTCTTTTGAGAATTACTTACTATCTTTTTTTTTGAGTGGTTTATAGAGTCCTACAGTTCTACCAAGCTATTCTGAGAGCAAAATGTGGCCATGGAATTACAAATGTCATACTCATCACGACCAAGTTTCATCAAAGGGTGTAGTCTAATGCCTCATCTTTATTATGCAATTGCCCAACCAGTCGTGTAGCCTAGAAAGGGTTTTACCTCTTTAAAACAGGATCTGACTTCTGTGATACTATAGCCTCAGTGATACACTGTGAGTCAATGTATGCTACACTGAATATTAATAGCAAGGAAGACTCTGAGATACTCCTCACAAAGACTTTCTCTATATTTCTTGATTTTGTGACAAAAGTGCTTATATTTTTAAGCCTTGATGTTTAGTTCTCTTTTACTGACATTCATGATGTGACATGAAAACCAAGCACTAACTACTAGATGTAAGAATTACGATTACTTGGGCAGTGGTGGTGCATGACTTTAGTCCTAGCACTTAGGAGGCAGAGGTGGATGGATCTCTGTGAGTTTGAGGACGGCCTGCTCTACAGAGTGAGGTCTAGGACTGCCAGGGTCACTCAGAGAAAGCATATCTTGAAGAATAAGGAACAAAGGAAGGAAGGAAGGGAGGAAGGAAGGTAGGAAGGAAGGAAGGAAGGAAGGAAGGAAGGAAGGAAGGAAGGAAAAAAGGAAGGGTGAGGGAGAGAGAAAGAGAGAGAGGGAGAGGAAAAAGAAGGAAGGAAAGATTGATTGATTGATTGATTGATTGATTGACTGATTGATTGACTGATTGATTTTCAGTAGCTTAATGTCAGTCTAGAGCCAGCACACCTAGGTCAGACATCACCACTCATTAATGTGAAACCTTACTTGTTTCTTGGCTTCTATGTGATCAGCATTCTCAGTTATGAAATGAATAATCCAGTCATCATGCCCCTGAGGGCCTGTCTCCACAATATGAGATCAATAATTATTTTTTTATTATTATTTTCTATTAGCCAGCTTTGATTGTTTCACACTATAAATAAATGTGAGACCTAAACCAAGGACAACTAAAACAACATAAAAATACCTAAAGCCGAACTGTCCCTGAGGAGTTAGGTTTTGTCCTGTCAGGCGTGGGGGTGGGGCTGACTGGGCCGTTCCTGCTATACTAGTCTAGATGCTCTGATTTGCCCCACAGAACAACACCTTCAATAGTACAATTGTGCTTTATAGTCTATGAATTATGAATTGAAATTCTGAACACGTTTTTCTTTGAGTCTCATTTAGGAAAAAGAATTGTTTAAGATACTTAATAGAGGCTCCAAATCTCCAAAACAAAGAACACGCACAGATAACCAGTTTCTGATACCTTTCTCTTGTGTCTACATGACTGAATTTTGGCAAACAGGAATCTCTCAGGGCTCTGGGGGTCTCACGCATAACATGAACAGTTCCCTTTTTGGTCCTGATAGCAAACCAATTAACTACTTTTTTGCCAAGGTGTATGTTGTCTAAGAAACTAGCAAATACACATTCAGTGTTTGAACTCTCCTGTAGCTTTTTTTTTCTACCTTCAGACAGGATTTACTACTACAGTGTGTGATAGCTGCATATTACAATGGTTTCTCATCTCGTCTCTGATACTATGTTTCTTTCAGAACCCTCCAGATTAGGCCTGGAGGCACTTCTGACTCTTTCTTGTTTCTTGCCAGTTCTGTGAGATGCTGAGGCCTCTGCATCATTTCCTGTGTGAGTTTCTAACTCCTATCAGGTGGCACCAGTCAGTTTAAGACTGATCATTCCCAAACCTTTACATTTCTCTACTGAAAGTTTCACAAGAGAATTTTAGGTAACTGGGTGGAAAAGCCTTAAAAATAAGAAATTGGATAAAATGGGTTGAAGGGCTCCAGTAAACTTCAGACACTATCAGTGAATCAACTCACAGCATCTTAAAGTAGAATATCTTGAGTTCCATTGTCCTGATTATACACTGATTGTTCTATCGCTATAGTCTGTCATATAATATATATGCAATTATTTGTATGTATACAAATACATTATATTATATCTAATTACATTACATATACATTTAACATGTATATTTTATGTGTAGCATACATATATAATATACAAGTCATTAAATACACAATACATTTGTTACAAAGAGCTAATGCATACACAACACAGAAAATGAAAGTATACCGTTTTAATAACAACTTATTAAATTCTCTTTGACAACTTTATACAATGGCTTATGGGAAAGTCCTTCAGAAAACAAAAGGGTGCTATTCAGGTGTAAGAAATTGCTTATTCTAACTCCAAGAGTTTAAATGCTTCACACTAACTGAATTGATATTTTCTGGCTTATCCTACTATGCATGATTAAAGTAGACGCCGCATGGTTCTCATCCTATTTCTGGTAACTAGGTGACTGAAAATCACTGTATTTAAACGTCAGTAGGGTGTTACTCTTTCTCTTCAAAAAACAATTCAGCATTGTATCTGCTAATTGTCATAGTCATTTGATGTTAGTTTTGTAAAGTTGTTTTAGATGGATCTTTTTAGGAGGCTGCTACTTTGAAACATTGCTTACTCCTGAACCAAGGAAACTATTCCCCATGAGAAATTATCAACAGCAATACACTGATAGCCGTGTCAGCCAAGTGACTGAGGCTCAAAGCTCTCTGTCTGATGCTCAGACTTCCCAAGTCCTTTCTACATCTCCATATCAGATCCAAAAGAAAATAATGGAACGAGTTAGGCAGTCTGCCCACTTTACAACCAGGCAGTGACTTCATAGACGTGAAACAGCCCTAATTGGAAAACAACCTTCCTTCAAATGAAATCCGTTGACACTTTTACATGGCTCAGCTCTCAACAGTGAAGAGCAGAAGTGTTTATTTATTTGTTCAGTTGATCAAATAAGAGTGTGTGTTTTCTACTATGCAATAAGAGTGTGTGTTTTCTACTATGGGAGTAGAGTGCCTGAGCCTACAGTTGCTGCCACGTGTTACCGTGCCATGGCAAGGCTTGTGATGTACATAAATCAGGAAGGTCTAAGCTCATTCTCTGCTCCATGTTTTTCTAGATAGCTTTCATATGTACAGAATTGCAGTGTTACTTTTCTCCCTTGAGATAATGCCTTGTTGTGAAGCCTGGGTTGACATGTAACTCAAAATTCTCCTGTCATGCCAACATCCAAGTGTTGGGATTGTAAACATGTATCACCACATCTGTCTTAGGTTTGGTGTTTTTGTTGCTTGAGAATTTCAAACATGTGTATGCTGTGCTTTTATCACTCTCCCATTCCCACCTCTCCCGTTTCTCCTCCATCCCCTGTCTGTACCACCTTCTCATCCCAGCATCTCATGTTCCTCCGCGACCCCCAAGAGTCCACTTTTTGATTTGGAAAACTAGGAGGGAAAACCACACAAACTGTTTATGCAGCTACTGCCAAAAGGAAATGCTATTTTAAAATTTTAAGTTTAGAATGGAGCACGAACATGGTACTAAAAAAGTTTTCAGTAGAATATGAACATTCGAGAAACAAACAGGCATTTACTTACAAGTTGGTTTTGCTGTTGGTGGAAATTTCGTCCGGGTAATAGCCAGAATTATGAAAATAATGACTGGCCATAAGATCAAGACAAGTGTCCAAAGCTGCAAAGTAACAACAGAAAGGTGTTATAGTGCTGACGGCAAATTAACAAAAACTATGTATACTCAAAAAAAAAAAAAACCCACCACTGAATATAAAAAAAAGTCAAACTATAACATTTCTACAGAGACCAGATACTTGACTACATGTTTATGAACAAGAAACAAATGAGAGAATTTCATAAGTGCAGACAACTTCCAGATCCAGTCTTCAACGATTCACCTGCTGTTCCCTCTCTGGCTACCAAATTATGACTACCCCAAAAGTTAAACCTCAAATCAGACCAGTAACTTCCAGAAAAATAATTTAGTATTTTCCATTTGTCTGATGGGTAAGACTCAGTGTCCCAAGCAGGGTATATGAAATACAGGATAATTTCAACCTGGAAGCATATTACAATTTCCAATGTCAGCATTCTATACTCAGCCACAAAGACTAGCGTGTGGCCTTGAGTAACGGCCCAATAAATGTGGTTGAACAAAGCAGTGACTAGTTGAGTCAGACAGTGGACTGTAGCGCTTTGCCACCCCAGTGTACCATCCTGTGTGCTTCCATTGTAGAGCCTAATTTATTGCTATGGTTGCCTGGTTACCAGAAAAAAAAACCCAACAGTTCAAGGACAGTGTTGTATTCATTTCTTAATTCTCAGTACCTGGTGTAAAATAGGCTCCCAAGGAATGTATACTGCCCTGAAACTCCCATGGGAGTTTCACTTTCAGGCACAGTAGTGGCTGCTTTCCCTGCCAGTGTAGATACAGCTGGGGGCCAGGGAGATAGACAGACCTTAGTGGGTAACGATGCTTGCCATGTAAGGTTAAGGACCTGAGTCCATCCCCCAAACACATGCAAAGGTGCAAGGAGAGAATTAATTCCACAAAATTCCACATACATGCTATGACAAATCCACTCCTCATATACATCACACACACACACACACACACACACACACACACACACACACAAACACAATAGTAATGATGATAATAACGGTAACAGTAAGCACTTCAGAAGTTACAGTTGGGCCTGATGGCATAGTTCTGTAATCCTAGCTTCTTAGCAGGCTATGACAGAAGGAATGCACGTTCAAATCCTATCTGGGCCACTGAGTGAGTTCAACTTAATCCTGGCCAATTTAGTGAGACTTCGTGTCCAAATAAAGAAATAAAGAGATGACTCATCTAATCTGTGCAAGGGTCAGGTTCAAGCCTCAAGACTGAAAACAAACTTTTATTCACTATCTGCCTAATGTTTTTTCAGGCCTATGATACTGGGTCCATAAGAGTGGAAACCGCATCTTCACAAAACCATGAACAGTGGTGCTCAAACACAAACTGGAGAACAAACTTTGCTTGTATTCACTATAGTGAAATATGGACCCTTTGGTCTGTTTACACAGTCAGGCTTTCATCATTCTCCACCCACTTTTCAAAGCACGTCTCAAATTCTCTCCCTGAGGCTCTTCGGTGTTTCAAAACAATCCAAAGCCAATCGGTTATTGATTCCTAAGTAACTTCCAGCTGAAAGGCTCCATTCAGGTCTCTGCCGAGGATCTAAGGGCATGATTCTCCTCACTAGCAGGTAGACTTTGGTTCTAAGCATAAGTTTTTGTTTAAGATTGAAGATGTTCTTTTAGCTCTCTGACATCTGACATGGCTCAGTTTGACGGAAGCTGAGATGTACCCAGACAGGTGGAACCATTTAACGTAAAGTGACACTTCTCAGACAGTGATGCGTACACCAAGTCACCTAGGGAAGCTCACAAACATTCAGATGTGGGCTTAGGAGATTTGAAGGGAGTCCTGAGGGTCTACATGTCTAAGGCTCCCAGGTAGGTGGTAGCGATGGTCCACAGACTACACTTTGCACAGACAGGAGCTAGATATGTGGAGGGACTGTTTATTGAGTCTGACAATACCTTTGCTGGAAAGTCTCTTTGGGATCGTCTGATGGATAAAATTTAAGGGCATTTTAAGGCTTACCTATGAGGACACATTACATTTTTCTGTAGCTTATAATTAAAATTTCCAAAAATCACGCATGCAGGCCTCTGACCTTGTCAGCATCAGAACCCATAGATATTTAAAAATCATATTTGGATTGTTGCAGGTTCCCCACTTCTACTTATCAGTATGTTAAAATTATGGTACTGAGTTTGCACTATAACTTTTACTTTATGCTATAATGTTTTTAAAAACCACATTTTATCGTATCATAAATTCTCCTTTAACACTTCAGTAACAATTTTGATATAGCTGACTTTGTTGACAATTTTATTTATTCAATTTCTTTTTGTTTTATGACTTGTAAAAGACCACTGTTAGAAGAGCCACAGACTAACCCAGACTGCCAAACACAACAAAGGCATCAAAGATGCAAACGAGTCTTTATCTAATGCAGCTTCTTTATGTCTTCTGCTTACCAGATGCTAGCAGAACCTGTCCAACGTCACGTACAATGTGTAAACAGGTTGTGAGCATGGGTGTGAATCTCAAAATATTCAGGGCAGGACTTTTTAGTATAATTATTGTGATGTTTTGAGGATTAAAAAAGAAATCATTGCAGAAAGCAGATTGGAAAAATATAGCCACAGAATTATAAACGATATTGTTATTCTTGCCTAGTCTTTGAATAGTTGACAGTTGGAGTCTGTTTTCAAACATTCTTGATACAAAATACCTATTATACTTTATATGACTCAGTTGAAATGTACTCTATAGGGAACTGAATTTTAAAAAATTGAATGATTGTGGATTCTGGTCTTCCATTTGCTACAGAAGACCACAGTTACTCTTTAAAGAGAAAATTCTTTTGGAATAAAAGGTGTGGAATCCATTAGTTGTTTTTAGAAGAATCTGTTTGTTTCCTCTGGTGGCCTCATGAAAATCAGAAACTGAGATAAACTATTCCAGACACCCACCTTCAAATGAGGAACACACTATGGCATTTCTTAGAGTTGTTCTTTTGATTAATCTAATTGATGATGTTTTTTCATGAGGGTGCTTTGGCGTATTTCAAAATTAATTTTAGATCTATTTTAAATCCAGACAAAAACACAGTTTAAGTCAGAGAAACTTAAGGCAATTTGGACTCTGTTAAAGCAAAAAACAAACAAGAAAACAAACAAACAAAAAATTAAAAAACTATCACAAAACCCATAAACATATCTGTTATCACAGGCTTTTCCTGGAATTTTAGTTCACAGAAGGTTTGGGGATTTCACTGTATACTTCATCTCAGAAGGATGATAAATACAAAAGTCCTCTAGACAGTGGTTTGGGGAATATTAAAGTTGATGAATTAATCACCAAAAGACAAGAAATAAATTTTCAGTTTCCATAACAACAGGGTTGCTTCCACTTCTATGCTAAATATTATCATAAGTAACCTGAGAGCAAAGACAGTGTCAAGGCTCTAGTACTGAACCAATGAGCCATGACTTTTTTGTTTGTTTGGCAAAAGGCTAATATATTGATTTTACACTTAGAGCCACAGGTGTTAAGTAATACTCTGAGGAAAGCCATTCCTGAAGGTTCTGCATTTCTTGTTGATATCCTAATTGTCTCAGTCTACGTCTGTAACTCATTTGTATGCCATCACCTGTGCTCTTGCCATCTAAAGGCATATACACACTAAGTTACATTGGCAAGAGATGATATTTGTACTCTTTAAATCATTCGAGGTTTATTTTTATCTGAAATGCCCTGTTCTGTTATTTCTCTCTCCATTCATTCCTGAACAATTTATTTAAAAAAAAATCCTTGGGTAAAGTTCATCCATCCACAGTAGGACTGAAGATGTCACAGTGGCCAAGAGAGAAGTGGATTTCTAAAAAGTTGACTATGTAGGGTAATAGGTTAGTGTAGGAAGTCAGAGCCCCAGTGGTTGAAGACCATAGTTCAGGGTGCGAAGAAGCTGTGGCAAATGACTTGTTTCATATGGGAAAACTGACCAGGTCTTTCCCATTGGGGAAATCCAAATTCCCACTCTCCACCAGGGGAACTGCAATCATAAAAAATAAAAAATAAAAAATAAACCAGCTAGAATAAATCAGTAGTGGTGGGTAGGAATTATTATTGCTTGTCAATTTGGCATATCTGAGAACAGGGGCGGGATCTCAACTGAAGAATTGCCTCCATTAGGGAGACCTGTGGACATGTCTGTGGGGACATTTCCTTGGTCTAAAACTGATGTAGGAGGGCCCACCCCACCGTGGGTGGCACCATTCCTAGGCAAATGAGACTGGGAACAAACCAGGACCCGCATTCGCATTCGCATTCGTCCATGGTTTCTGCTTCATTCTTCTGCCCTGAGCTCTTCTCTTGGCTTCACCTAGTTGTGAACTGTAACTTGTAAGCTGAAATAAACCCTCTCCTCCCCAAGGCTGATTGTTGACTGACTGGTTTATCACAGCAACAGAAAATCAAGCTAAGACACTCCCCATTTCCAAAATGTATTTTAGAAGGTCCAGGTGGCATATTAATTAATGCCAGCATTAGAGAGACAAAGGTAGGTCAATCTCAGTGAGTTCGAGGCCAGCCTGGTCTATTTAACAAATGGCAGGCTAGCCAGGGCTACATAATGAGATGCTGTCTTAAGAAAAAAAAAACAGTACAAAATAATAAATATAAATATATGTCATTTATTTCCTGCTTTTGTTAGTTATGATTCCAAAGTTTTTTCCACCACATTTTATATCATTATTCAGTCCTAAAAACACTAATTTGTTCAAGAAATCTTAGCTTCTTCTAGTGGACATCCAAGAGCTACCAGTGATCATTGTTAGTAGATTATCACTGTTTCCAAGCCTGGACATAGTTAGAAAATACATGTGGAAGATAAAGAGAGACATTTTCATCAATCAATCAATCAATCAATCAATAGATAAATATAAGCAGATAGAAGGAATTTGATGGTCCAGAGACTGTCAAATAATGAAAACATACAGAGGACACAAGTACCAACTCATGAGAATACAAACTTCAAATTTGATTCAATGGCCAAATTTAAACACTAAAATTAAATATAATAACAAAATATCTAGGGGTCATTGAGTCTGCAGATGTAAACAAATGCATGACAATGCTAAGTAAAGCCTGGGATGCATGTGCATATTTTCCTGCAAGAATGAAGTTGGCATCATGTACTAATAATAAAATGCAATGGTGGAGAAATGCTTTCTTGGGCTTCTTGCTCAAGATAATGGATGCTGTAAACTGAGGAATGAATGACCAATGCTGCAAAGCAGCAACTCCTGAGAGTTCATGAGAACTAGGGTCATGGATGTCAAGGGAAGGCCGAGAGATGATTTTGGATTGAAGGAGATGAGAGAGGGTGAAAAGACACATGCAGCATCTGATCCTTAGCTTTCAAGGACACGGCACCAAGAACTGGCCAAGCTTGAAAGGAAAGGAGCCTAAGAATCTGATGTAGTTTTACATTTATATATGGAAAGAATTTAAGGACATATAGAAACAAAACCAAAGCACATCAAGATAGATGCATGAACATGTCATAATGGAACCCATTATTTTGTGCACTAACTAAAAACAAAAAGATTCTGTTCAGAATTAGAATCTGAGAGTCTATGAATCTGACAGTGTTTTACATTTATATAAAGAAAAGCACACTAAAATATTAGTTAGAGTGTTGGGGCAGTAACTTTAATGGTGATGGAGTGTGTGTGTGTGTGTGTGTGTGTGTGTGTGTGTGTGTGTCTCCTTAATGACTTTCCTTTTAATTTGAAATTATTTCAAAACAAAAAAGTCTGGAAATTATTTTAAAGACCTCTATATTTCTTCTTGAAAAGGTCCAGACCCAAACTGAAAGCACAGGCATAGAGATGAAGTAGCAGGAAAAGAGATAACAAACAGAAAAAGCTTCCTCTGTGGAAATTCTGTCTACCCAAACACAAAGTTGTTTAACTTGGAGGGCGCTTTTTAGCTTTGAGATAAATGTGATTACAATCTGGAAGTAAGTTCGTGGGTTGAGCACATGTATGTGTGCTTTGCACAAACAAACGAACGAAACAGAAGGACAAGCATGACCCAGGAACATCAGTCAATGAGGCTGCTGTTTTAAGAGCAGGTTAATCAGCAGGGCTCGTTTGGGTGGCCTCTTTAGACATGCACTGTTGCAAGCTCTCTCAATGAACTGCCACAGTATCGCCGGCTTCCTTCAGTGGGGCAATGATCAGCAATTAGACTATTCATATGAGGTGGGGGAGTGTATAGGATTGTGGGGGGAGAGGAAGAAGGGTGGGGTTTTGAATGTTATCTATATAAGATTGTGGTTGCGAGGGCAGGATGCATGGGTTTTCACGTTTCATTGTTTAACATATGCCAAGCAAGTATTCTGCATGAGCTCCATCCTAGAGCCATGACTTTTGGTTTTGTGTGTTTTGCATTTCATTAGTTTTTAGTTAGTGTACAAAACAATGGATTCCATTACAACACTTTCACAGACATGTCTTGATGCATCTTGTTCTTAGTCACCCTCAAGTTGGGGACGTTAATGAAGATACTAGAAGACATTTCTATTAACTATGCTCAACTACGTCATCCACACAAACTGGCATCAATCAAATGTAAACTGACTCCCAAATTTCCACTGAGAGTTGATCTGTAGTGCCCAACAGCTAGAATGAATTACACAGCCGCATTTATAACTGTAAGAACTATTGTTTCGGAATCTATGAGAAATCTCACAAAACTGATTTTTCAAAAATTAGCTATCATTTCGATTTTAGGTCATTCTTTATTTGTTTTTTTTTTTTTTTTGTTTTGTTTTTTGTTTTTTGTTTTTTGGAGACAGGGTTTCTCTATATAGCCTTGGCTGTCCTGGAACTTATTCGGTAGACCAGGCTGGCCTCGAACTCAGAAATCCACCTGCCTCTGCCTCCCAAGTGCTGGGATTAAAGGCGTGCGCCACCACTGCCCGGCGATTTTAGGTCATTCTTAACTACCCTACTTTGTCAGAATTGTTTATTGTAATTTCTGCTAGTCTGTCTAAGTCTATCTGTGCTTAACATTGTTACAATTTTCTAGTTATTTTACTAATGGGTAAGTTAAAAAACATAGTTCAATTAAGTTTCAATGCCTATTTTAAAGAGGAAATGACTTTAAAATATCACTTACAGACTTTTACCCTAGAGCAAATACTGACTGGAGCTCGGTGGCAAAACTATACTCATGGAAATGTGCATTTATTACACATAGCTTGTTGTCAATGGGGTTTGAATGCCGTAAAGTAGAGCATGTGGTCTGTCTCATTGTAGCTCTACCATCCCTCCTACTTTATTCTTTGTGTGTTTCACATAGTCACATTATTGCCCTTACAGATGCTAGTACCTCTTGTACTACAGTGATTTGAAGTCGGTTATGTAATAAATGAATAATACTGGGTATCAGGACTCAATTTAGTTAGGGGTGTTTTGCCTAAATAAAACCAGAATGCCTAGCACGAACAGTCTATTCTACTTCACCAAGTGAATAATGCAATGGACAATGCTATGGTATAGAAAGACAGCATGTAAAGGAATGATAAGTCAAGGAAAGATCATTTGAAAAGCCTCAAAGATGAAAAGAGGCCAGGAAGAAGAAAAGACTTGTACATTAGATAGAGGGGGAAAAAGAAGAAGTCTTTCAAACAGAGGAACCATTTGGCTAACATTCATAGACGGAAAGGAGGGAAGACTATACCAGGAGCACACAACTGACTCATCAAGACTCTGCCATACAGTTATTCAGACTCATCCTGAATGTGTCTAATGACAAGTCCACTGCCCTGAGACTACATTATTGGACAATGAATATTGTCTGTCATTTTTGCTTATATTGGTGTAAAATTCTTCTTTCCTTTGCTTTCCACTTGCTTATTTCAGTTTGGCCTGTCTGCACATGAGAGTTCTGAAGCTATCTGAAGAGAGAAAAGATCTTTGCCCTCTTAGGGTATCTTCAACAACTCTCTTCTAAGTCTCGTTTCAAAATGTATTTCCCTGAATACTTCAAGATGGTTCAGTGGATAGAGGCCTTGCAGACGTGCTTGACAGCCTGGTTTTGATCCCTGAATCCCACGTGATGGAAAGAAAAAACTGACTCTTGAAAGCCGTACTGTGACTGGCACATGTGTGCCTTTGTGCATGCACACTCCTACACAAATTAATTAATAATATGTGTGTGTGTGTGTGTGTGTGTGTATGTGTATGTATATGTATATATATATTTCTCAGAATGAAATATTATAGTCAAGTTGTCAATTTGTAATTAGTGTCAAAATTTCTTACAGGATTCTGAGAGATGACACCGAACATGTATCGACTGCCTAGAGCATGCACACGCTGTGACACACTTAACTTGTGTATCTCACTTAGCATAACAGGCTCATTTTCTCTTGCAGATGGAAAACAAACACAAAAAAGACTAAATAAGCCTCTCCAGAAGGCACGAAGCCACGGAGCTGATGTTTGAGCCTAGAATCCTTCTTCAGCACCAGTGCAATTAGCCACCAAGCTATATAGATTAAAGACTACAGAACAGAACTCTGGCTCGCTTTGATCTGAATATTATATTTTTATTGGTTCATCCTTGAGACTAGTAAAAGAGTTTTTATTATTTCTAAGCTAGAGAGCATTGAAAGTCATTTAAAGGTCTTCCTGTAATCTGGAATCATAACTTTTTATTACGAACTTGAAAATAAAAGTTGTCCAACCTTCCATAACATAAAATACACTGAATGCACTGCCCCCTTCTCCTTTATCCATTTCATTTTTCATTTTCCTATAGGACAAGAATGATCATTACTGAAAGCAACAGAGGGTACCAAGATTCACATCAAAATACTCAGTATCTTAAATCTGGAAAATAACTTAGTTCTACCTCAAAAATAAGGCATTATAGGTGATGTGGACACCTTAGTCAGTTGGAATTTCTGATATTTGATGCTACCATGAATATATATAACTCATCCAAAAATTGACAATAAATCAATTTTCTGGATTCTATCCTTGTAGATTGCAATACCGTCCTGAGATTGGTAAATGTTCTTTGATGGATATAGAAACAACATACTCTGTTAGGTTGGCAATGGAGTATTTTGTCTTTAGTTAATTTGTAAAGCTAGCACACAAAGTCCTGGGTTTCGTGATGGAGTCTTCTTACATGTATGTCATACTGCATGTAGAGGAACACATTATAGCTGGATGTTAAGCAAACAACTATCGCTCCAATTCCTAAAGCACCTTCACGCCATTTGTTGACAGAATTTACAACATGTGTATCTGCTATGTATTAGGTGCCATAATTAGCAGTTATAAGAAACTAAAGGGCATCACTGGTCCTCCATCTCCAAGTGGTGGAAGAACCAGAACATCCGCTCACACAACAGAGTAAACCATAAAGCATTTACTTTATATTAAACTGATATAGAATTAAATCTGGGAGTAGAACTTAGTCCCAACTGATTCTAATGTAAAGTTTATTTTAATGCACAAACCAACCCATGTTAGGGCTTCCCCTTTCTTCCTCTAGTCTCTCTGAAGGGAAGGAAGATGGACCAAAAGGGCAGAGAATGAGGGAGAAAGGGCCAAACTTGATCCACAACGTCACTTTGATAAAAGTGGGACTGTCCATATGAGCTATTTCTGTCCTCACCTAAGCTTAAGTATAATTCTCTGGCTAAGAACTTAGAACAAAAAAGTAATCAACTTTAGCATTAATTTTTCCTCTTCAAGTCAGAAGTTTGAAATTAGAATCCACTTCTGATGAGACTTGAGGCCCCTACTTAGGACCCGTCTTCTTAATGGAAGATAATGCCATCTGTTTGACCTTGTCTTTCAGCCCACAGCTCTCTGTGGTAGCATCTCATTGGGTGAGCCTCCTGTTGCTGTGCCTCTCTTCTGGAATCTAGCTTCATTTCCCTATTATTTTTAAATTGCAAGTTCAGCAGGGTAACATCTGCTTGATTTTCTCTGCTACCTACCATTTCTCTTGGTACTTAATACAGTTTTCTCCTCTTGTGAAGTAGATTGCCAGAAATCTTTCAAATAAATAGAAATTATCTATGGCCTATGTTGCAGCTATGACCTCTTTTTTGGTGGGCTGAACTCTGAACAAAGATCAGAGAAAATAAGATAAGTAAAAACTTAGAAGGATCAAAGAAATCATAGCACAGATAACAGATTCCTCATTGGGGAAATATGACTTTGATTCTTGAAGCCATGGTGTGACTTCGGGTAAGTTCTTGAACACTCTGGAATTCTGTAAAATTGTCTGTTGCGTAACCCTAAATATTTCAAAATTCTCATCTTTGGTTTCTAAGTAAGAGTGAAATTCATTTTGGATGCAGTTTTAAGAGAGGTTGTCCCTGCAAAGTATACCCCAGATGAATACTTAGATTATATTCTGCTCTTATGGCTCTTTCTCGAATCATATAGCTGTCTGTAAGGTGATGACATTTTCCATCCTACTATATGCATTTGTATTTCCTCCATAGTGCCCAGTCTACCTGAATACTTTTCATCTTTCCTGTGCCATTGTTTCTGCACTCAGAGATTCCATTGTCCTTCTTTGTAATCTTTCCTTCCCACCATCTCGCTTTGTGATGAAGCTTCTTAAAATTAGACTGTTGACATAGTGGTAATACTGACGTTTTCCTTGCTATTCAATAAGGACAGCTCATTTCCAGTATCACCCACCATCATTTGAATTTTCTTGAAAGTCTGTCTTTGAAATACCACTTTCAGAATTAAGGTACAGATAAAGATAAAAGCCTGATTAGGGAGAAGAACACTTGCTTGAAATCTTTGTGTGTTTTGGGGAGCTTGGGTTTTTATGATTAAAATTTTAGAAACTGCAAGGAAGCATGCAAACTTAGCATTGATTTTTATCAATATACCAGTTTTTGCTCTTTTTTGGTTTTGTTTCTGATATTTGAATATATAAATTTAAATAAATGTCTTCTTCATTCTCTGTTTGCATGGACTTTCTTTCCTCATTGATTTGAATAAAATAAGATGTCTGTATTACTCAAATCCCTCAACAATTTATACTCATTAGAAAGCAGTTGAGAAATTAGGTCCACACTTAGATCTTTCCACATCATAGGACAGATCCGGCAGATCTTGTGCCCATTTTATAAGTGGAAAAACCAGAGCTCAGGTGGTAGATGCTGTGTCATCCTGGGAGGAACCACAATTCATGCTTGGGACATCCACACACCCACAACCGTGTTGCCCTGGTGAATGTCATCCAGCATCACCCACGTGGGAAGTATGGGGGAATTTCTTTTTCTGTGCTGTTTTTACAGTCAACAAACAAACAAAAAAGTCAATGATTTCATCATTTTATGTTTATCACACCCATTTGATCAGGTGATGCTTTATGACCTAAAGCCCTGCCTATCAGATTCCCTAAGGTTAGCAACCACCTAACTAATTCTTCCTTCAATACATCTATTAGAATGCTAGCATTTCAGGCTCTGCAAGCCAGTGCTGAGTGAAATAAGGAGCCTGGATCAAACGCTGGATTTTATGATTCAACTGATTTGCATATCTGCATCACCCAACTGAGGCGGGAGTGATAGCTCTAAAGAGAAGAACATTCAATAAGGTTTGGGATTCTCCTAGTTCTCATATGCTCTTCTGAATACATAACTCACAGAAATCTGTCCCTCTCCCAACTCTCTGGACTCTATCTGGTGGCGTTCTGGACAGCTTGGCTTTGTAATTTAAAAAACAAGCATTAACATAAGACCACCAAATGATGTGAAAAGAACAACAAAGGGAGTCAATGGTATTGTTAAAAACAGAAATATGTATATGACATATATATGATGTCATATATATGTCATACATACACATATCACACACACACACACACACACACACACACACACACACACACTGATTTTTAGATACTTGAATTCCTTTTGAAACTTTTCCGTTCTAGCAGTCTAAAGTCTTTTCAACCAAGTTCTCATCACTTTTTACTTTCTGGAACATTCCTTCCCATCTCTGATTCATTCAAATGTTACTTTCATTCATCCCATTAGAAATCCACCTCATTTCTAACGACATTAAGAAAAATTCTGAAAGCACTCTGGCTTACACCCAAACCTCCACACCAATACCAGTTCATCCAGTAACAAGGCACATCCTGGGCTTTGCCCAGGGATTATTCCTATTTACTCTATTAATTTACTCAAATCAAAAGGTTGCTTTGGGGGCATGTTAAAACTCGCCCCATTAGCTGAAAGATGGGTGAAGGCGAGAATTCTAGGAATCTTACTTCGCTTTTGAAAAGTGCCTTTAAGCTCTTCTCCGTTTAGCTCTCACGAACGTCACATTTTAGGATTTATTACTTTGCATCCCTTGCACTCCCACCTTAGACAAAACAAAACAAAGAAACTCCTCACCGGCTGTCTTTTGACACCTAGCCAATTTTTCCACACCAGGATTCGAAGCTGATGAAACTGGGAAGCCATCCTTCAGACACTTTGAACCAAAACAAAAAATTTCCTGTCTCTTGCTTCAGTTCTCAAGAGAAGAGGTGTCCCGTCTAACTTGCTGTATGCCAATGGGTCCGGAGTCTTTTCACGGCATAGCTTCGTAGGGCCTGGGGTAAGAGGCCCACAGCTCTTCTCCTCCCAACGGATTTGTTTTTCCGGTCAGTAAATCCTTAACCAAGAAACTCTTCTCAACCAGAGTCTCTTCAGAAATGAGGAGCCGGCTCCGTACCTTTCAGTGGCTTCTGCTTACTGTAAAATAATGCCTCTTGTGCGAAGTCCACACTCCAGAGAGAATGAGTATCATTCAGATAATGCCCCACTGTAAAACAAACAAAAGGCGAACCCACACCTCCTACTCTCCAGAAATTAACTGCCTATCCACACCTTAGAGAACATGTCACCTGCACTAGACGCGTCATAGGAATTAGGCGGGACGCTGGAAGGGCCTGTAGGACTTGTCTTACATCCCTTTGCTTTCTTCTCTACACATAGTCCCTGCTGTGGCAGGGACTGGGCACTGGGAATTTTACAGGTTCCTTAGGACAGAGAGTGACTTCTGGAGTGTTTTAAATGTTTTATGAGAACAAGAATGATTGTATATCACAGTGCTTTGTATATGATCAGTGCTTAAGAATCACTACTGGATAAAAAAGATAGACCTTAAAAGCCAATCAAATTCATCTTTGAGTCTTACTTCTTGACCTGATTGATTGAGACTCTACTTACCAAATCAGTTACAGCATTGTGTGAGGTCTTCCTACAGTCAGGAGTAAATGTTGGCTCAATTGCTTGGCCTCCATGCCAACTCTGGGAGTTTGGTGGCAGTCAGCCTGGGGCAGACTGGATCCATGATAGAGCATGCCCATTACCTCAGCTTTGGCTCACCTTACTGTGAAATCTCTAAACCCATCCACCAGACAAACAGTCCTGAGTATAGAGAATGTGTTCCTTACGGGTTTTTGTTTCTAGACAAGGTTACAAAGTATTCTCTGAATGAAAGAAAGCCTCTAAAATAGTACGCCCCTTCAATTTGGGGGAGTGGACAGAGCTAAGATTTATCTATCACAGTTTCTGCAAATGACTGCAGTTTCTGTTTTCCAGACATCTTTAGCTGTTGTCACAATCCACAAGTATGTAATGGTTCACAAATTAACAGTGCTTATTTGAGAAGACAGGGTGGGTTTGGGATGTGATTCTAAGCATTGAGGGACATTGCAGGCATGGTGGCTTCACTAAGTCAGGTAACCTCAGGTCAAAAAGACCTGAATCATTATGTGACTGATGCAGGAAGGTGGGAGGCGAGCTAAAGATGTACCATGTGGCTTCCTAGAAGCTGTTTTTCCGTTTCACAGTATCATCCCAGAATTGTGCTGTTTGGTGGCCTCTCAGTTGGCCCCTTTGCCTGGAAAGCTTCATCTACCACCTTGGACTGTCCAATGAAGACAATGCATTTCATTACAACCCAGGACTTCCTTGAGAGATCTATTTCTTCAGCATAATTTCCTACTACACAGAAGATGCTCAAATACATTAGATGGCCCTTTGCATGGGAAGGAACATTGTAATTGTCCAAATACCACACATATTTCCTTGGAGGATGGACAACCTTCTGTAAAATATAAATTTTAGTAGTTTAATTAAGTTGAGGTACATTGACAATAAAAGCTTCTTTAAACGTGTATATTCCTTTTAAAAGGAGATTTTCAAGAATGGATTTTTAGAAGTCTAACATTAAAACACATAAGTCTTGGAAGGTATAGCTTATATAAATTAAGGATGATGTACTTTACACAGACAAAAATCCAAAGTGCTTATTACAAAAAGACATAGGAGGAAGAATGTTCAGGGAGATTAGAGATAGATATCTCACTTAGGAGAATGTAGCATTGTACCCCAGTCCTGATTATAGGTTTTGGTGCTGCTGACAGATTAAGATTTTCCTCAAGGTAACGAACGTGATTAATCAAAAATGGTCTGCATCCAAACACACAGCTGCTAAAAAAAAAAAAAAAAAAAAAAAAAAAAAAAAAACACTTTTACACAAAATTGGTAAATTGCAGAGCAAACAAACAGAGACAAAGTTCAAGTAGCACAACATAAGGAAAATGAAAAACATCCTTGTTTATACAGGCCTAGTTATGCCAGTCTGTAATGCATTCCACTGTGAGTTCAAGACCAACCTGGGCCCCATGTCAGGTTTTAGGAGAGTTAGCACGAAAACCTGTCTCGAAAAAAATACAGACAAGTAAAAGCAAACCCTTGTTAACCAGTCAAGCCCTGCAAACATTCACTTAGGATTCTTCTGAAGAGTTAGTACCACTCTGGTTTGATCACCTGCCTTGTGTGTCAGCCACACTGGTGTTTAAGGTGGAGATCGGCTGATCCAAGCTATCTTCAAGAACAGTTTCCATCATATGTACCTGAATTCTATTTTCTGTCTATGCCTCTACTCCCTGGAGATCAATGGGACCCCTTTATCAATCAAAGAACCATTCTATCTACCTGGACTTCGGCAGTATGTGTTTTTATTTGCTCACCTAACCAGCAGTAAAATATGATGAGTTTATTATCCAATGTGAGGACTCTGGAGTTCTTCTTTCCCAAGATCTATTTAGGAGGAGCCCAGCCAACCCAAAGTTGACTAATCTAAATCCATAACTCATTCTGAGAGGATATGGCCATCCTTCTGGGGTTGCTTGTATCTAAAACCATTTAGGACCACCTCTGACTGCAGAACATAGCTTAAATGATGAAGCTACCCAGGCTGCATGATGGTGCGGATTCAGGATCTGCATGAACAATGGACATGGCAGCTCTTATTAGTCAACCAGTCCTGTACACACTCCACAGCTGAACCAAAAAGAAAGCAGTTCAGCCCCACACACCAGGCATTAACACGGCTAGAATACATTTTGTTTTAACGGTATTTATTGAAATTATCTCATATAATAATAGTAGTAATAAAAATTAAGCCAGCAGACTATAAAGCCCCCGTCTGTGTACCTTGTTACCGTGTAACACAAATCTAGCACAGGAGCAGCTTCCACAGTAAATGGTTAATTATTGCTTAGTAAATGATGAACAGCAAGCACTTACTAAGCAATTATTGAATCATCAAAGGAGCCTTACCATATCAAAATTGTCACTATCCTCATTTTCAAAGAAGAAAGTGACATTTGGCGATTATTAGCAGACCCAGCTGGAAGCAGAGCTACGAAGAAACAGCAAGCAGGAAGTCACACTGTATGTCATACTTTTAGCCTTCACACTACTCCGCCTCCAATACCCCAGGCTGGACTTGAAGGGACAGGTAATAAATAGATAGATAGATAGATAGATAGATAGATAGATAGGTAGATAAGATTTTTTTAAGCAACAGAGGGTTATCCGGTTTATTGGTGATCTGGGAAACACCTTAGAGATTGTTTTAAAGGTACATTCAAGAAAAAATTATTGCCCAAATGTATTCACAAGAATAACTGATGGAGAAGGCTCTGTTTTCTGCTTTCAGGCTTCTTGGTTGAGCACCAAAGCATTTCCCAGCCGGCTCTTGCCAGTTCCATGAGTACTGTATCTGCAGCCATCCCTGCTGCCATCTGCCATGGTGCAGAAGAGGACTGCTCACTTTCAGACTCTGTCATCCTGTTTCCTCTGCCCAAAATGAACTTGTGTCCATTCTTAAAGGGCTGGTTCAAGTGTTACTTCCTCTCTGAGGCTTTTTCCAGCCCTTTCACCCACCACACCCCACTCCCAGCTGAACTAATTACTCCTTCAGCAGCTTTCCCATAAATCTTTATTCATAAAGATAGCCAATACATCCCTACCCTGTATTATACGGTCAGTCTGTTTCCACCTACACTCTGATCTCCTGGGATACAGAGATGATATCTAAGGGAATACCAAGGGATTGAGAATGCGTTCTGTCGTAGAGTATGTGAAGAACTGTGGCTGTGATGTATTAAAGAGCTGGTTGGAAGGGGAAGATAAAAATGGAGAGTTGGGGGCCTACTACTGAAAAACGGATGGGAGACATAGAATGGGAAGCTCCTAGCCACTCTTCCGCAAAGATAGCGGAGTAGAGTTGATGATGTGGGTATAAGGTGGTCCTCAAAGATGAGATCTAAAATTCCTCATTTCAAATCCACAAAGTGTGGAATTAACAATGAAGTAAAATACCTCAGAAGATTTAATGGCGATCAGAACAATTTTACTCCTTTCTTACCAGGCTGGTTTTTCAGCAGTTAGCATCAATAATGAGTTACTATTTTTAAGATATTGATTTTGTACATTACGATGCTTTGGCATGCTAATCTCACACAGGAGCCAATCTATATGATTAACATTGAAGGTCAATATTAGCCTTTCTACTCCATAGCTGAGGCACAGGGCAAGATGCTTTCTCAGGTCACAGAGCTAATGATACACAGGGTAGGGATTTGAACCCAGGTCCTGACATCTACAGGTCCTGTTTGCCAACTTCCCCTACCAAAGGAAACCTGAGTGAGGAACTGCCTAAGTGCACACATGTAAACTCATGTGGAAAGACAGCCCAAATTGGGAAACTGAAGCTAACTCACAGCAAAAAATAACAACAGCACCTTCTTTTACAAAGAAGAGAGACACCACCCTAGGATTAAGATAATGAGGCACCAATTGCTAATACCTTGTTACCTAAGATCAGCCTGCAGTGTAAGGAGCTGATAGTTAATGCTATGAATCAGATAGGCATGAGGAGGTAATAGAGCAAAGGTTATCAACTGCCCTGTACTGAGACATTCCACTGAAAATGTAGACAGAATAGCTGACTTAAACATCAGCTAGAAACAAAGCAGATCTACAAAATGACAAAGAAAAAGACAATCTCAAAGAGCCGAAAACAGGCTCACTCTGAGACAAGTAGGTCCTCCAAGCTGGTGGCAATGCTGTGGACTTCCCATCACAGATGACACAGTCATGTCAGGACAGCCAGTTCGATAAAACAGCTGATTATCTTAGCATATGAGCATGGAAATTTCATGGTAATTTACAGCCTTGCAAAGAACTGCTCACCCACTCACTCAGAGTGAGTAATAACCAAGTTGGTTAGACAGGTAAAGTGTGTTTAATTAGCAAGTTTTACTACATGTACTGCAGTCATCCTGGGAGAAGAGGTAATAAACGGCTTTAAAAATCGGTGTCCCCTCCATGCCGGAGAAAAACTCAAGTATGAAGAAAAGGTTTGACATAAGGTTTTGAGAAAGAAAAAGGTGTAAATTTTAACCAATTCTTCATCTTTAAAGACAAAAAAAATTAAAGAGAAAATGAAAAAAAAGTATTCTCTCAATTTAAGTTTTCATTCCCCAGCATCTAGAGCAGCTGAACGTACACACGTACACACACACACACACACACACACACACACACACACACACACACACGAGAGAGAGAGACAGAGACAGAGAGACAGACAGAGACAGACAGAGAGACAGAGAGACAGAGAGACAGAGAGACAGAGAGACAGAGAGAGAGTTGTATCCCTTTTTTCATTGTGGAAATGATTGAACAGGAAATTTCTTCACATGTTTACTCTGGTAATTAATCTCCTCACTGAATTAATGGAAAAAAAGAATTTCACAAATAGTGAAGAAATCCAGATATAACTAGAATCATAGGCTCTCCTGAAGACACCAGAAACTGTATGGAAAAGAGATCTCTGGGCTATGAAATGGTCCTTCCTGTGATTTTAACATTTCAACTTTCAGTATAGGAAAAAAAAAAAAAAACAAAAAAACATCACCCTCAACTCTGAGCAACCTACAATTGTCCTGAGCAACAAAAAATTTTTTCTATGTATTTTCTGCATGCAGTTACTATTTGGAAAGGATAAATCTAGAAAAGAGTGACCCTCCAATGACTTCAATTCAAAACAGTAAAACTATATTTTAGTCAAGAAGTAAGCAGTAATTAGCCAGGACAGAGAGAATTAAGGTCTCTGTTTTAAAGTTTCTGCGTATGCCTAACTGAATAGCACCCCTCTTACATCAAGTCCTTGACAAGCAATACTTTGAAAGCAGAAGAGAAGAAAAGAACTAGGGAGAAATGAAACAAATGAGTGAGTGGCTATCATTGTACCGAGGTGTCTGATCGCTCGGTTCCTAAGCAAGAGGAAGGACTTTTTAATTAAGATAGAATAAATGCACATGGTTATACCGAAAATATTCATTTTATACGTGCTTCTATCTATATAAATATACACCTGTAATACATTTTTGGATAAATATGGAAAGAACAAGTCACAAAATTTCACTCACCATGTAACTATACGTAGATTGTAAACGTGAAGGAGACAGAATGTAATAAAAATAAAACATCCGGCTCTCTGGGTATGCATTTTAATGAGGATTTTAATGATAGTGTGAGACAAACAGAACATATGGACATCATGCCAGTGACACTTGCTCTAGAGAACGGAAATTCTGAACAGAAGTTTTGATCAGATAGGCCCAACCTCAGGATTTTTCCTAAACACACCAATTCAAACTCGCCTACATTGAGTGGCTGCACGGTCATTAATTTTTGTTATGACTATAACATTATAGCATTAGGTTTCAATTCTATCCCCTTGTCAACAGGAAAGTGTTCCTGTATAATACAAAATGAATATAATTCAATTGAGAACAATTTAAATAACAGAAATGAAGCTTTCTTGTCCGGTGTGTTATCACCTGTGATTGCTTTCTGGATCATGGGATTGTTTAGAAAGCTGGTTGTGATCTATATATAGACTATAATTAAAAACAAAGTCTGTCCAAAGTTCTCTGAGAAGCTTGCACGAACTTTTCTACCACCAGGCTCCTCTTCTGGGAAACATAATCTGTTTCTCACCGACAGTTTGGCCCTCAACTCTTCCGCCTCCAGCAATAATAAAAGTTCATTGCTTAAAGCAAACAGAGTCTTCTGCGTAGCACAAGGAATCCACGAAATGAGTTCTGTTGACGCGATGGTCCCTCAGCCTCCAGAGGTCACTGGCAAGACGCCATTTGTTATAGCAACTCCATTCCCTAAACCAGAGGTCACGTGAGAAATGTCAACTCATGTTGAAAGAGAAGGCACTAATTTACTGCAAAATGCCAGGGTTGATTTGAAGAGTTGCTTTGACAAAGAAGCCGAGAATGGCGGGGCGGGGGGGGGGGGGGGGGTTTGGGGGGAGGGAGGGAGAGCTGAGTGCAAAGACATCAGTAATGATATCCAGCCAGTTTTGCATATCTCTATCACTTCCTATCCCGTTGGCTTGTGAGGCTCTGCTGCTTTCTCTACAAAACACAGTAAAGCGATCTTAGTCCACAGACATGTTCTTATTCTAAAAAGTCAAATAAATCTGGCTAACTCAAAGTAACCCGAAGCCTCTCTGTCCCTGTTCATGTGTCTATGCATCTACAAACATAACACATGGTGTTTTCCTAAACACAAATTTAAGCCATCTTTATTATAGAATGGTATTTTATTATAGAATTGTATAATAAATATAATACCTGTAATATCTTTTTATAGAACTGTATACACACATGTGTATACACATATACACATGAGTATACAGTTCTATAATAAATTCATTTATGTATATATATTTTTTTTTCAGAATATCAGGTTATCATATCAACCTTTTTTTTCTGTAAGGAAGTACTTACTTGTAAATTCAATATGAAAATGAATTTCAAAATTTTGAAATGCATTTGAAATACATTTGAAATGTATCACTCAACACATTGGTGATACATATAAAAACAAAACAAAACAAATCATGTACTAAGTAATTGGTGAGTTTAGTACCCTCACTGGAGACTGGTAGGTCTCACTACTGCTAGGGTCTGGTTTTCTTGCCCTTCTTCCAACTCTTAACTTGGTTACACTCCACTCTTTTTCTTTTACTCTAGGTACTAAATACCTGCTAAGTATTTCTGCAGTTTTCTATGACCCCCTGGTGTCTGCTGACCCCCAGGTGCCAGAGGCGACTTCAACTGCACACACCTCAGAACAGAGCTTCAACACCCAAATTTCTTAGTCACTAGAAGAAAGGATGTCGTAATTTTCTTCTCTGACAGACTCAGCGAGTGGCTCCTAAAGGAGTAAAATGTTCTTACAGCTAACCACCATTAACTGAAATAATGCTTCATCACTTGGAAGCTCCGGGCAGTGGTGATCAAGGAAGATAATGAGATTAATTTCACATCAAACATTTCAAACTTGGAGCCATGTGTAATTCTACAGCAGGACACATGAAATAGGCTCATTTCATATTTTTTCTGATACTGTAGACAGCTTAAGTACACCCCTCTGAGTATCTGTGACATATTCTCAGGGCTCTACCAATTCCATTTGTAGATTTAATATTTTAGTGTTTTTATTATTGTAATGCCCTTTGGTGTTTATGGTAACTTCCGATGCTTATATTTATGATATTATTTGACAACCTATGATAGTTCTTGATAGCCTTTGATAATATTCATATTTATGCTATCTCTTGGCATATATGTCCTTTGATGGTATCATATTTATGGCACCCTTTATAACTTTGATGCTCTATGACATCCTGTGATATGCATTGATTATCTTTAATGTTTATGATACCCTTTGCGAAATTATAGAAGTTAATTTCACTTTCCCCAGGCACCCTAGATGAAAAATTAAATGGGAAGTGATCCCATATGATAAAGATGTTTAACCTTTCGGTAAATTAACGTTACCTAGTTTCTTACATCCTGAAATAAAAACTGACATCAATTGATTTATATCTGCTACTACAACTGAAATGAAAAAGAACTGTGAGAGTTCTTTGCAAGTTATAAATGTATACTTCTCTTTGTAATCCTACATAACCGGATTTTACCTCAGTTTTCTCTACATATATAAATGCATGTTTATAAATGTATACTTATATAAGTGTGTATTTATATCCACATATGTGTATACTTACATATATGTAAGAGAGATTCAAGACATTCTTATTACAAAACTGTACGCTCATTATTTTTTTTTACAATTCAGAATATCAAAATGTGCCCTTTCCCCAATGAACGTAAAAGTACTGTCCCTGATAATGTTTTAAATGGAATCTATAGCTCATAATTCAAACAATTACTGGAAACTATAGATAATAAACAATAAAGAGACTGTAATGGAAATAATTTTCTAAACAAATGGTCTTGGTTAATGGTTATTAATTATAGGTATTGGTATGATGCCCAAACTATGAGACAGAACTATCTTAGGAATTGCAAGTTCAACGTAGAAACCAGATTTGACAGTGTAGAGGAAGTCAGTGGAGAACCGGGATGATTTTAGATCTGTGGCTTTTATAGTTCATGAGTCTCACAGGCCCCTTGACCTCTTTACAACTGTAGACTCATCCCTCAAAAGTCATCAACATGTGATCCTAAAGAAAATAGCGATTGTCAGATGGAGTGCAAAATACCAAGCAGTAACTCTGAGGAAACGCTAGGAAATCACAAAAACGGTATTTTTACATGACCAGAAAAATGATGAATTAGAGACACACATACACCACCCCCATTCTCACCCTACATCTCTGTGAAGCTGAAACATCACCAGATGCAAGAAGTGTTCAGTCAGTTAGGAAGCCAGCAGGTGACAGCTATGAACAGTTTTCAGGTAAAATTCTGAAATATTAACTGCAGGAATTTAGAAGCAATCACAGACCTTGTCTTAGAGTGCTGAGCAAAGTGATCAGGAAAAGGAAATGAAAGAAAGCAGCAAGCCAGGTGCACAGGGCAAAGCCAAATGTTTTGCAGGGGTTCTGCACACAGGGGCCATGCCAAGTACACAGCAGAGAAGACCCACTATGTTTCTTTCACTTTCTAAGGGCTCAGCAAAGGGAAGCCATCTGGGAGACAATTCAGTTAAGCCTCTTGGTTTCAAAAGTATATGACCCTCATTTTCATATATCCAAACTTCAAAGCATATCCCTGCTGGCTCACAGAAGATTCTGGTGAACAGAGGGGCAAATATTAAGTGAGAAGTATTTGTCCAATCAATCAATCAATCAATCAATCAATCAACAAATGGAAAGAAAGAAAATTGAGCTGTGAGGACAACATCAAGGAAATACCACATTAAGACAGAAATAAAGAAAAAGAGGATAGCCGTAACATTAGGACATAACCAGACCATAAGATTCATGAGATAGGTGAATTTAAGAACTGAATTGTGGGCTGAAGCATAGAAAACTTACTCTATGAAACTGTACTGCTAAACTCCCAGTGCTGGGAAAATACAGAGATATTTATGTAGTAGAAGAGGCATTTAGAACTCCTAATACATTCAGAAACTTTTCCACGTGACATTATAATGTAAAATGCATATATTTCATTTTTATTGAATGCACAATTATTAAAAGCTACATGAAAACAGCAAACTCACAAGGCACAATCACCAGAAGAATGCAGTAGACCTATCTTTTTCTGCTAAAACCCTAAAAGCAAAGGAAACATGGAATGCTATTACCTAAGCCCTGAGAGCAAATAGCTTGCAGCTAATGTCACTGTGTCCAGAAAAGTTATCATTCTAACAAAAAAAAAAAAAATCAATTAGAGAACCTTCAGAGTTAAGTTGCATCATCCAGCAAATGGACTTTGAGGGCATCAACAGAATATTCCGTGGAACAATTGCAGAATACATATATTTCTAGCCAGCCAAGGAATAGTATCCAAAATAGAAGACATTCTGTGTAGTAAAAAAATGTCTTATCAAACAAGAGTTAAAGGAATTTTTGCGTGTTTCATGATGTAAATTAGAAACCATAAAAATAAGCCATACTGAAACTGCAGAAACACACAGTGATAGAAAAAATACTCTCTTGGATTATCAGTGTGTCATTGAAGAGATCAGGAAAGAAATTTGAAAATTTTTTAAATTGGGAAAAAATAAAAATACAGCTATCAAAATAATGGGGACATAGTAAAAGCATTTTTAAGACAGAAACGAATATAAAAATAATTTAATAATAATTAGTAAATAATGATAAAATAAACCAGTAAAAGAAAAAACATTAAAAAGAAGTAAGAGAGATTGCTTATATCTAAAACTTAGAAAGCAGTTAAGTCGCCTAATGACCTCAGTGTCTTAGGGAAAGAAGAGCAAGTCAAATCCAAGGCTCATAGATGAAAACATAACAGTGATCAGGGCACAAATTAATGAAGTGGAGACTAAATTGGAACAACGTGAAGACTCAATGGAAGTGTTTCTTTCAAAGGAAAAACAAGATAGACAAACCATTAGCTAAATTAACCCAAAGATAGAGGGCATCCAAATTAATAGAATCAGAAATAAAATAGATATATTGTAACAGATAATCAATGAAATATGGAAGCTTCTAAGAGAATAATTGAAAAATATATTCCTTTGTGGACTTTATCAGAAATGTCTGTCTATTCTTAATATAATGCCAAAATGCTTAGCCAGAGTGATAAGAAAGGAGAAAGGCCTAAAGGGACAGATAGGAAAGGAAAAACTCAAATGATTCCTATCTGAAGATGATATTAGCCTACCTGTAAAAGACAAAAAACAAAACAAACAAAAACCTACACCAGAAAACCCATCGATGTGATAAATACTTTCAGTAAAATCATCGATTACAGCATTAACGCATGGAAACAAGTATCTCTGTATCAGTAATAGAGATGTGGAGAAATAGGCCAGAAAATAATCTCACTCACAATACTGTCTAAAAATTACCTGAGAACAAACCTAACCAAGGAGACAAAAGACATATACTATAAGCTTAGAAGTATCGAAGAAAGAAATTGAAGACACTAGAAGCTGGAAGGACGTCATCTGAAAACACTGTAGTTTAACTCAGAATTCGCTGATGGCTTTTTGTAGTGAAAATGTCTTGAAATTTGGCCTCATTATTTGACCCAAATCTGTCCAAAGGCCTCAGCCTTGAGAGATGAGTTCAATAACAAAACGAATGACATTTCAGAACACCCTGAACCCATATGTGATTAATGATTATGTCATCATGCATGGTCGCATCATCCCTAAGTAGAATTACACTGTGGGTGGCATAAGTCAAGTTCTATAAATTTTTATTATTGACTGGATTGTTCTTATTAAATATTGATAAAATTTAAGAAAGACTGAAATAAACACCTGTTTGTGTACTTGTGTCAAAAATCTGAGATATTTAAGCATAAAGCTATATTTCTGATAACAGTAAAATGTTGCTCAAATGGTAAGCCTCAAAAGCTTTTAATTTAACGGACAAGAACAATTATTAAAAGTTTTTAAATAGCTAAATAGATAAGAAACTATATTGATGATTAATATGAATGTTAAGCAAAAATGTACGACTCTAACAGTTAGGAAGATAGTTGCAATTGCAACAGAGAAGTTCATCAATAATCACTATGAATGTTAAATGGAAAAATGTAACCTTGGCACAGATGCTAGGACAAGCCTGCAATGTGGCACTGTTCCTCACCACCTACATCCATGCCCTTCTATCGTGTTTTAACACACTGAGAGGAACCAAGAAGGGAGATTGTGTGAATACTATGTCTAGGGAGAAAAGGACATATTTGGTTTATAGGTGACAGGCTGTCTTTGAGGGAAGCCAAGGCAGAAATCACGGAGGAGTGCTGCTTACTAGCTTGCTCTCCATGGCTTGCTCAACTTGCTTTCTTATATAACCCAAGACCACTGGTCAGGGCCCCTACATCAGTCGTGAATCAAGAAAGCCCACTACAGCCATGTCCATGGTTCCCTCTTCCTGGGTGACTCCAACTGGTCTTGAGTTGTGAAAAAATTAAATGAAATAAAAATAAAATATAATAAAAGAAAATAACTAGCACAGAACATTTAAGTTTCTAATCCACTTAAGAACTGTGAGGATAGCTATGTTTACTATTGTTTTAAAAACGTCAATAGGGTGAAGAGATTACTCAGAGTTTAAGAGCCTTGCTGCTCAATCATAAAGACCAGAGTACAGAACCTAGGACCCATTTAATAATCTAGGCATTCTATACAAACCTGCAACCCCAGTTCCAAGGGACTGAATGCTATATTTCAGCCTCTGCAAATATATCAACACATGTACCCACACATATAAATACAAGTGCACTCATGCACATACACATAAATAAAGTAAATATCTAAAAAAGAGAGTTTGGGTACAGCTTCTGATACAGTAATCTAACACTATCATAAATATAAATCTTTCAAATCTCACCTCAAGTACTAATATAAATCCAGATAACTGTGGCCAGGTCATCACAAGTATTAATTAGAACTACGTATTATGCTACACTTATTAAATACATATACATTTTAAGAACTGTGCTTAACCTATTATTATTTAGTGACACTTAGTCCTTGAATAATCGAAAAACAAAATCTTAGTTTGGAATAATTTATATTCTGAGCAGAGGAAGTAAAATCAAAGCAGCAACTTGGCTTCTTCCGACCTGCAGTGGAAGAGAAGCTTCTCAAATTGTGACTAACAATATCCGTGATGAATTATCCTTGATGCAAGCACAATGAAAGCTGTAAAAAAAGAGAAAAGATTAAAGAAAAATGAGATACTGAACACATTCCATTGTCATTAATCACACTGGAGGACAATAGGATTTATAAAGACTTTGAACAAAACTTCTCCTCCATACTCCAAAGACTAAAATGTAAACAAGCAGCTATAGACCAGGGAGCACTTATTTCAAGGACAATAACTGAGATTTGGCGACCTGAACCCTTAGAACAATGTTTATTTATAGAAAACATGCTACTGAGTTCAGTCATCTCATTAGTAACTTAATAAATCCCTCCATGTTATATCGTTAATTTTAAAAAGACTAGATTTAATCCATTGGTCGTGTTGTTGAATCGCATGTGTATGTGAGAAATTAATCTGCACAGTCTAATACAGAGAAGACCACAGGTCATAAAGAAAGAGTTTCATAGGGCATACAAGAGATAATATCATATATAGATAGCATAGCATTGCCACTTTTAAAAAAAAAAACAATATGATGTTTAAGCAAAAGAAACTTGCCAAGTCTAGCATGGCCTTACTAGAAACAAAATGACACGGTTCCTGCCCCAGGACAGTCAGCAGGCATAGGCCTCCACAAATCAACAGGCTGCTGTGGGCATAGGGCTTGTTTGTATAATGTACATGCTTTCACATTCCTCTGAGGAATATCCTCCCTGATAACATGAATGACTCCATGATAATCAGAGACAGCATGAGTCCAGGAGGCAAAGGTGTGTCTAATGTCCCAGAAAAATGGTAAACATTGCTACCTTTAGGACAGCCCTTAAGGCTGTGGAAAAGAACTTTAAAATATGAGATATGGAGATAGAGATAGAGACAGAGACAGAGACAGAGACAGAGACAGAGACAGAGACAGAGACAGAGACAGAGACAGAGAGAGATAGAGACATAGAGATAGAGCAATATATATAATTAACTATGCAGAAATATAAGTGTGCAATATAAATTGCATAAGGAGCATCCCAGAGCTAAAGGAACAGAGGTAGCTACACTCTGAGCCAGCTTGTCAGAAAGATACAAAGATAGGCAAATACACATGCAGAGTTCAAGGTCAGTCTAGGACAAAGGAAATTTAGGTCTAGGCTTGGTCAGAACGGTAATTCCAGGGCTGGATTCCTCAGAGCTATTTTATTACGTGTGTGTTTATGATTGCTGTCTCGTCATAAGAGTTAAGGGGCTAAGATCATGGAATGCTGATTCGTGGGATGGTCAAGAGGGAACCTGGAATAAATAACTGAACTGATGTATATGTATATGTATGTGTATATGTATATGTGATATATATATATATATATATATATATATATATATAATGTATATGTATCAGGGGCTTTTAATCTGTATGAATTCAGCTAGCAACAAATGATAGCAGTTCTTTTGAATTTTTTCTAGCAAGGACAGAGCTGTCTGCAGATCTCTGGAGAGCGAACACAGCTCTTCAAGCATTTTTTTCTAATAAGATTTCTGATTTTAGTCAGAAAATCCATGGAGAGTGAACACAGCTCTTTTAGAATTTTTTTCTTGGTCAGAAATCCCAAGAATTTCGCAGAGACCTGATGCAGATCTTTTAGAATGTTTTCTAACAGCCTTCAGAGAAGGTTGCCTGAAGATCAAACACAACTTTTAAATTTTTTTTCTAGATTACTGATTTGATCGGAAAACTCAATAATTACTTTTAGAATTTTTTTTACCAGGATTTTTGACTTGGCCAGAAAATTCAAAAAATTTTTTAGAATTTTTATTAACAAAGAGAGCTATCTCAAGCAGAAAGCTAGACGTCTCAACCATAGAGTTTTTAGAACAGCAAGAAAAAGCTGTCTAGAGTAAAGCAGAACACAGAGAGCGGTCTGGAGAGCCATCTCCGCAGAACATAGGCCACCTACTTGCATGATTTGACTTCGAGTCCTTTGTTTCTAGGATCTCAAACACCCATTCTTTCAGGAATCCGGACCTAGCTAAGGCTGGTCCTTGGTAGAAACAGTACATGTGCTTAAAATCAGTCCAGGCAGATGGGAGCACTGTCTCATTTGTGTTCAAGCATATGTCCCAGGATGGGTCTGATCACTAGCTAAACACAAGAGGGGAGTTGTTAGGAAATACTAGTGAGCTATTAAGACAAATTGATCCTTGCTTCAGTCAGAGTGGGCATGTACAGCTAGATGCAGTAGAAAGTAGCATGTCCCTAAACTGTTCCTGCAAATAACCTGTCTCATGCCCACATGCTTTCTGAGTCTAACTTTTTCTTTACCTTCTTTCTATCCCCTATGTCAAAGTCCGTTTTCCCTAATATGCAAGCCTTCCTTCCTTCCCCTCTCTTCTCCCCAACATTGCTGTTCTCTAACTTTCATAGTTGAGCCTACTCACTTTGTAGATCACCAGTTCAGAAAACTTGACTTTCTTTTTACAAGGATGCATGTTATTTTTTTTCTCTCAAACTTCAAAATTATCCTAAAATTCCCTTGTTTTATCTATTGGGACTGAAAGCCCACACAAGGGACCCGCTGTTACCTGCTAACAACTTAGGTATCCGGAGCCTTTAATGATGAGGTAACTGGGAGTTTCTCCCATGTCAGGTGGCTGATTTTGAACTGATACTTTGAGATGCATGTATCCTGTTCCTCCTCTGGAGATTCTTTGATAATGTTTTTAGCATTCCTAGTGAATCTTGCCTGAACCAATTATTACTGCCATGTTGGAGTGGTTTTATATTTACCACCAGCCTTCTGTAATTACTAATTGCAATTCTTCTGCAGGAAACTATTACTCCTTGTCTTCTGCTGTAATCTTATTTTCACTATTCAGTCATGTCAACATGGATCCTCACTTTGTTCTTCTGTATTTGTGCTTTTATCTATTTTTATCTTTGTTTCTCTATGTAACAGGATGAGTTTTTTTCCCAATAGATATTTTATTTATTTACAATATAGATGTCATTCCCTTTCCCCATTTCTCCTCTTTAGATCCCCCTATCCTATACCCCTTCTTCCTTTATGCTTTTATACCATTTTGATCACATGCATGTATTAAGGTCAGTGCTAGGTTGAGGGTCGAGCAATACAATAGATGCAAATAGTCGAAGAACAAGCAATAAAATAAACACAAATAATCAAAGAAAAAGCAAGGCATTAAACTCAGTTACATGAACACGCCCATGATCACTGTCTCTAAACGCTTATCAGGATGACCAAAGTATTTGAGCCTACTTCCCCATCCTAGCCCAAGGTCATTTTCATGTCTGAAGCCTACTTCTTTGTTCTAGCCTAAAATTTAGATTTCTGTCAGAAATTACTTCTTTGTTCTGGCCTAATATTTAGCTTCCTGTCTGAGATTATTTCTTTGTTGTAGCCTACGATTTAGACTCCTACCTGAAATTACTTCTTTGTTCTAGTCTAATGTCAGATTCCTGCTTGAAGCCTACTTCCTTGTCCTTGGCCAATGTCATATTTCTGTGAAGCAGCCCCTTTCCTTGTCCTTGGCCCATATCAGCTTCTTGCCAAGCAGCCCCAAAGGCTCTCCACCTCTCCTCCTTTTTTATTTCGTTAACAAGACTGAGCCTGTCTTAGGTCGTTCTGACAAGAATACCTTCCTTACCCATCATGGAATATGCACAATCAAAGGCAATGCACTTTTGTCTTAGGTTGGTAAGGCTCTGTGCAGAATCTTACCCGTCCTTGGCTTGCCAGCCTGTTAATTTAATAACTCTGTCTTGGAGTTCATTTTGAGGTTTAAGCCATGTACTTTGGCTGCCAAAATGTTGGTGTTGTTAAAGATAAGCTTTAACATAGTGGGCAGGAATAAAAGTATTCCCAGAATAAGAAGAGCTAACCTGATCAAGCTATATATGCCATTCCTAAAGTTTGTCCAAAATGGAAATATTGAGCTCAGGCCATAGATAATTTTATTGGCATTATCTGCAGCATCAAAGCTCAACAGAGTAGCATTCTTTAAATTCATAATCTCACTATGGAAAGTTGACACACCCAGAGAGATGTTAGAATGATGCCAAATATTCTACAGGTGTCTTTAAACTTTTTTCTAATTATAATGATAATCATTATGAATTTCAAAAGTAACACTACTCCAATGATATTTGTCATGATACTTGCAATGGCTCCTAACTCTTGAACCCTGAACCTCCTTGAGATAATTTGAATGGGTTATAGAGCATCATTTGTTGTTCTATATAAATCTTTTTGTATACTCAAAACATGAGTGACATTTTTTTGCTAGATGGTTAACAAGAATAGTTGTCTTAACTCCTTGTGCCAATGCTATTGCAGAAGCAGTGGTGCTTGCAATTAATTAATTAAAGCTGTTATACCAGCAATAACCAAGCCTGCTACCCACTTGCTTCTGCTTAAAACCTAACTCACTTCTTCCAGCAATTTCAAGCTTTCAGAGAATTCAGAGAATCAAGGTTTTCTAATACTCAGGGCAGTGAGACAAAAACTGGTTGATAGACCCCCATAATAAACATGCCAGGTTTCAACACACTAACATAATTGGAAATTATACAGTCAATGCAATTTACAATAAATGCTGTAGAAGAGACAAAACCAATTTTAGCTTGACAATTAAAAGAGCCTTAAAACATGCACTAACCCTTGTTTGAAATCCAGATCCTGTCTCAACATTATCTCTTGCTATCCTAACATCATAGCAAGCTACAATTGGCTTCCAAATATGTCTCTAACAAAGTCCAGATCCAGTCTTCCAAAAGTAGACTGTAATTTCCCATATTGGATTGATTTCTAGACCAGTACATGATTGAGTCCTAATAGCTGGGCACCTTTAAGAAGAATACAAGACACATAATTTCTCTTTTCAATTCTTTATCCCACAAGGTCTAAAAACATGAGGCAAGGCAGCTTGTCCCATCTGGGATATAGTCAAGCAAAGGTGGGTCAGGAACATATGTCCAATACAGCTCCCCAGTCACCCTTGTCAGGGCACTCAGCAAGCTTACAGGTTGGTATCATTCTTTGTCTCATCAAAAGTGTGTCTCACCAATCATTTTAAAGTTCTATGGGCCTCTTCCACAACACCTTGCCCTTGAGGATTATATGAAATCCCTGTAATAAATTATTGACAAAAAGTTTCAACTGCTCAAGTACAATTGCCAAACCCATTATCTGTTTTATTTTAAATTGGATATTTATTTATTTACCTTTCATTGTTATCTCCTCTCCCATTACCCCCCCCCAAACCTCTTATTCCATACCACCTCCTCCTATATCTATGAGGGTGTGCTCCCACCATCCTCCCCTTCCTGCTTTCCTGCTCCCAAATTCCCCAACACTAGGGAATCCAGACTTTCAGGCACCAAGTCACTTCCACTGATGCCTGACAAGGCCACCCTCAACTACCTATACAGGTGGAGCCATGAGTCCCTCCTTTTGTGCTCTCAGGCTGGAGGTTTTAGAATGGGTACTCTAGCTTGTTTCTTAGGACCACTTGCTTGAAAAATTGTTTTTCAGCCTTTTACTCTAAGGTAGTGTCTGCCTTTGTCACTGAGGTGGGTTTCCTGTATGCAGCAAAATGCTGTGTCCTATTTACATATCCAGTCCATTAGCCCATGTCTTTTTATTGGGGAATTGAGTCCATTGATGTTAAGAGATATTAAGGAGAGGACATTGTTGCTTCCTGTTATTTTTGTTATTAGTGGTGGCATTGTTTGTGTGGCTATATTCTTTTGGATTTGTTAGAGGAGGATTACTTTCTTGCTCTTTCTAGGGTATAATTTCCCTTCTTGTATTAGTGCTTTCCTGCTATTATTCTTTGTAGTGCTGTGTTTGTGGAAAGATATTTTATAAATTTGGTTTTGTCTTGGAATATCTTGGTTTCTCCATCTATGGTAATTGAGAATTTTGCTGGGTTTAGTAGCCTGGGCTGGCATTTGTGTTCTCTTAGGGTCTGTATGACATCTGTCCAGGATCTTCTTGCTTTTACAGTATCTGGTGAGAAGTCTGGTGTAATTCTGATAAGTCTGCCTTTATATGTTACTTTACCTTTTTCACTTACTGCATTTAATATTCTTTCTTTGTTTTGTGCATTTGGTGTTTTGATTATTATGTGGCGAGTGGTATTTCTTTTCTGGTCTCGTATACTTGGCATTCTGTAGGCTTCTTGTATGTTTATGGGCATCTCATTCTTTCGGTTAGGGAAGTTTTTTTTTCTATAATTTTGTTGAAGATATTTATTGGCCCTTTAAGTTGGGAATCTTCACTCTCTTCTATACCTATTATCCTTAGGTTTGGTCTTCTCATTGTGTCCTAGATTTCCTGGATGTTTTATGTTAAGAATTTTTTGCATTTTGCATTTTTTGACAGTTGTGTCAATATTTTCTGTGGTATTTTCTGCACCTGAGATTCTCTCTTCTATCTCTTGTATTCTGTTGGTGATGCTTGTGTCTATGACTCCTGATTTCTTTCCTAGTTTTCCTATCTCCAGGATAGTCTCCCTTTGTGATTTCTTTATTGTTTCGACTTCCATCTTTATGTCCTGGATGGCTTTGTTCAATTCCTACACCTGTGGTTGTGTTCTCTTGTAATTCTTTAAGGGATTTTTGTGTTTTCTCTTCAAGGGCTTCTACCTGTTTATCTGTGTTCTCCTCAATTTCTTTGAGAGTGTTATTTATGTCCTTCTTAAAGTCCTCTATCAACATCTTTAGAAGTGATTTTAAATCTGAATCTTGCTTTCCTAGTACTATGGGGAATTCAGGACTTTCTAGTGTGGGAGACTTAGGTTCTGATGATACCCTGGATTGCTAATGCTTATGTTCTTGCACTTGCCTTTCGCCATCTGGATCTCCTTAGTGCTACCTGCCCTGTCTCTGACTGGAGCCTGTCTTTTCTATTATCTTGGTTGTGTCGGAACTGTGTGGGGTGGGTGTTGCTACTGGGGTTAGAGCTGAAGTCCAAGATCTGCTCAGTGCTTGGACCCAGACCAGAAGGAACCAGTGCTCCAGGCCAGGAGTGAATTTCTGGGTCCCAGTGGGTCCCAGTTACTCCCTGTTTGGGGCAGGAGTTGCTGTCTCCTTACCTGAGATACTGCCTGGGTTAGAGCTCCTGGGAAGTCCACTTCCTCTGGGTTCTGTGAGATTGAGAGCAGAGCTGCTGCCTGGGATCTTCTCAGTGCTCAGGCTCAGACCCGAAGAATGAGATTTTTTTGTTTGTTTGTTTTCTTTTTCCCCTACATACCCTGTGTTTTCATGTCCATCTCCACCCATCCTACACTCCCTGGTAAACAGTGATCCAGGAGTCTCCACCGTATTGTCATTACTAGAACAAGCATACAGTTGGAAGGGCTCAGTCTGTAATTATTTTCAGATTCACTTCTTTCATGAAAACATGCCCTTGACTTTTTTCTACCTTGTTTCATAGCTCGTTCATACTGGATGCTGAATATTTTTTTGTCTGGATATGCAGTGGCTATTTATTCAGTCATCTGCTGATGCACACATTGGTTCTTTCTAAATTCTCACAATCATGACTTAGACATAATTAGTATTACTATGGCTTTTTCTTCTGGGCATCCCATAGCCATCTTGAGTTATAACTTTGTCCTGGTAGCCATAACAATGAAACAAGGGGAACACTCCAGAGGTATCTAGTTCTACAGTAATAAGGATGGAGCTATGAACTCTCCACAGTACAAGGGAGGAGTGTCACACTCACTTGACTTACCTTGGGTTCCAACCATTATTCCCTCCTGCTACCCATCCAGCTGCAAGCAAGGGTACAAAGGATGGGGAAAGCTCACTGAAAGTGAGGCTCTGTTACCCAACTCTCTGGAGGTGAGATACAGTGCTACAGCTGCTCCCAAGTCACTGCTGCTCCTGTCCATGAGCCTGCAGGTGCAATCAGCTCACCAGTTTGCCAAGCTGGACTTAATGAAATCTGTACTTTGCTCTGTCATTTGTGCTTTGTATACAGAGTGAAAAGAAGTTTATTCCTATCTCCTCAGGAAAGTTAATGACAACTATAAATACCTATGGGCAGAGGTTTGTGCAGACATAAATTTTAAGGTCCTTTGAGTAAATACCAAAGTAACCACTAGATTATATGCTGGGAATATGTTTAAATCCATAGACAACTGTCAAACTGTCCTCCAAAGTGACTGTAACACTAGATTTCTTTCACTGACTCCAGATTGTCACCAACATTTGTCACCAACAATTATATCATTGTTCTAGGCTGCAGACATTCCTCAAGAGCTTACATATTTGTCTTTGCTGTTTTCATTTGCTTTTCCCTGAGGAAAAATCGTGTCTAACATTTCTTTATTTTCATTCATTTTATTTGGTAAGCTGCCTGTTTAGCTTTCATTCTAGTTTGGAAGTGAGGTATTTTCTTATTGTTGTGTTTGAAGACTTATTTGTGTTTTCTCTTAATAATAGTACTTTGCCAGAGATAAATTTTACAAATATTTTCTTCCAACTGGTGTTGGCTTCTCAAGACCATGTTTTTGTCAGAGCAGGGATTCTGATTTTAATGAAGCCCACATTGTCTTTCTTTCACAGATCCTGCCTTTGGTCTTATCTAAAAAAGATATTACTAAGTCCAAGATTATGTAGATTTTTTGTTGTCCTGTTATCTTCTATGACACTTAACTATTTTTATGCCATTTTTCCATTACATCTATAACTCGCTTTCATTCTATTTTTGTGAAAGGTGAAGATTGAAGGGATGTGTGTGTGTGTGTGTGTGTGTGTGTGTGTGTGTGTGTGTATACACATATATATTTGGGTTTGCATGTGGACATTCAGTTGTTCCTTCTAGTACTTGTTAAAAGACCTTTTTCTACAATGTACTGTACTTTCTCCTTTCTCTTCCACAATCTAGAAATAAAATAAAACATATACATATACATACACATACACACACATACACACACACACACACACACACACACACATATATATATATATATATGCATATATATATGTGTACACATACATACAAATAGTGTAAATAAATTCTTCCCATCTGGGCTGATGATTACTGACCTCAGGAGCCACAGTATACCTAACAAAACCCCAACATTAGGCATGGAAGGGCCCCTTTTGATTTGTTGGTTAGGGTTGTCCAAAAGATTTCCAAAGCATTATAGGCTATGATGTTGCTCTTGGTTGCTTTACAGAGGTAGAAGGTGAGTCTGTATTGCTGATGACACTATGTACTTCAGACACAGAACCCATAGGATCCAGCTCTATCCAGCCTGAAAGCCTCTTCCCTGAGGACTAGATTTCTAAGTACCAGAACTGCCATGCAAGCTTCTGAGGGAGAAAATTAAGAAAATCTCTACCCAGCAAGAACACCTATGAGACACAACAATGGCCAGCATGGTATTATAACTCAAATGGTGCAATAGTGGCATGGATACCTTAGCAGAAACCAACAGCTCTCTAAGTGGTCTTAAGTTCCACTTATCAAGAAGAAAAACATAACTGGACCTAGATAACTAGCCAACTATGGGAAGCTAGTGAAGTCATGGATCTTGGAGGAGAGTCTACAATTTTGCTAAGCCAACATAATTTCTAACTACATTCTAAATACTTATCTTTATACTGACAGATAACTGTAGACCTCGCCCATCATCAAAGAAACTTTGCTTTTCGACAGTTAGAGACCTTTACTGAAAACCACAACTAATCAAAATGTAGAAAACAAGAGATGGTGTAGCGGCAAATCCCTACTGATATATCTACAACACAATTCCTACACATAGAGCTCAGAGATCACTGAGAAAGAATGAGCAGAAAGATTGTAAGAGCCAGAGGAACAAAAAGGTTGCTGTGAGATTTTGGTCTCCAAGAAATGTCAAAGAGAGAGAGGCTGTATCTATGAAGTCCTATCAAAATAGCTGCCTACATGAAGACTTGAACAGTGATGATAACAGTAGTCAAGCTAGCATGAAGAGGAATGTTCATGGGGTGTCAGCCCTAAACAAAGAACTACAGGAAACTGGAAAGAACTGAGAAAGGAGAAATAATCTTCACCAGAAAACAAATCCTAGTTGGTTATACAATACCAAGTGGTTAGCTCTAAGCTTGCATATCTACAGAAAACATTATATACACTAAGAAAGTTTTATTTATGTATTTAGGAATGCATGAGTGGGTTGTGAGTGTGTGTGTGTGTGTGTGTGTGTGTGTGTGTATCACAACAGTTACAGTAAAAGAGGTCATAAATTTTAGAGAAAGCAATGGGGGAAATGCATATGGGAAGAAAGGGAAGGACCAGAAATGATGTAATTATATTATAATTTCAAAGATATGACTATACTAGAAGACCCTGTGTGAATGCTTAAATCAAAATTCTGACACCTGTTATGATTCTAATCACATAATGACATTCTTTTTGGAGCATTTTTTAAAATAAATATGTGTGTATGTTCTATGTAGACTTGCTTTCTGATGTTCAATAAGTGTCAGATTAATTAGCAATTGCTCATCTCTGAATACTTATTAAGTAGACAAGACACAATAGTAACTATGTCAAGTAAAGATTATGCCCCTGACAATAAACATTATGGAAACTGCATTTATCAGGCTTTTCTTCCATTCCAAGTGGACATGAGCAAAGAGCATCACATTTCTCTCTAGGATACAATGTTAATTACTCTCAACATACTATTATCTCAAGATGTTACTCTTTGTCTTTATTTGTGTGTGTGTATTCACATGTGTGCCCAGCTGCATGCATTTGTGTGTGTATGAAGAACAAAGGAGGGTGCTGGATTGCACAGGGCTGGAATTACAGGCATTTGCATAATTCCAGGCTTATTGTTGGTGTTAGAATCCAAACTCATATCCTCATAATTATGTACGTGCCTGAGTTAACTCTCCAATCCTCCAAATATTGGTCTTGAGCCCATGGTTAAAGCACTGTCCTCCAATTTTTCCACTGCAAAAATGACTATTTGAATAGATACTAAACAGATATTCTGTCTTTCTTTAAGCTTGTGCCCTTAATATCACCCACTACATCAGACCTATAAGATTAAAAGCACAAACCACTTTGCATCTATAATAATAAAACTAGAAATATGCATAGGAAAAGAGAGATACATAGTAATATGTCTATATTTTAATAACATCTAAGACTTCTTTCTGTTGCTTTGATATTTTAATTAAAAACTAAGGACCAGGTACAATGGCTACTCCAGATACTGAAACAGAGGGATCAGAAATTCAAGGTCAACCTGAGCTATGGGATGAGCTCAGTGCTAGCCTTGTCAGTATAATAAACACTAAAACTCTTCTGTCTTTAAACTGAGAATTTTGAGCCTGAGTACTGTGTTTACATCTTCACTACTCTTTCTCCCTCTCCCCACTCCTCCTCGCCCACTTCTCAAATATTTGACCTCTTCTATAATTATTATTGTTACATATACATTTGTACACATGTGCATATGTGTATACATGCATGTATGAAACCTACTGAAACACTTGGTGTTCCTCGTATGTACATGAGATGACCCGTGTACATACAAGGTTGGGACAAGCGAACCTGTGAGGGAGAATGTTTTTGGAGAAAATTGATTCTGCCTCTCTCAGAAGCTATTGATTGCTTGTAGCTCTGTATCTGGAGAAGGGACCTTAAGAAGTTCTCCCATCCACATTGACATGTTAAGTGGTGTTCTCTTTATGCAAATTTTGTTTCGGCTGCCACATTGTTGAGATTTCACTGGTGGAGCATCCCTAATGTATCTCAATGACAACATCTTGCTTTGCATCCTGGCTCTCTGAGTCTTAGGATCTTTTTGCCTCCTCTTCTATGATCTTTACCCCTGAGCTTTAGGGGTGGGTGTAGATAAACCTGTTCAGGCTGTGTACCCCATGATCAATTATCATTTTCATTTTGACAAGTTGTATATCTCTGTAACAATCTCTACTGCCAAAGAAACTTTCTTTGATGAGAGCTACTCAGTGATGGGGAGAGGGGAGGAGAAGGTATATTTTTTTAAAAGTTGGAAATTTAGCTCAGCTACAGAGTACTTATCTAAAACAAAAAAAGTTCTGGGTTCATTCCCTAGAGAGAAAAATGCTTTCCCTAAATGTATCTAGATAACCATACATTAAACAAGATGTGTAGATGCATGTTTTTACATCTAAAAATGAATTTCAGTATCTATTAAAATATTTTTCATGATATAAAACATTTTCCTCTCTGCTCATTACCAAATACTATGAACCATCAAATCATCTACAGGTCTTTTCTTTATGCAATTTTTTTTAAAAGCAGTGAAAATTTTTGAATTCTAATGTTAAGCCAGAAATTATGCAGATCCTGAGAGGAGAGAGAAAAAATGGGAAACTTTTTCAGGAATTCCTATTTTTCAATAATCATTCATTTATGAGTCTGCAGAGACAGGGTCTCACTATGTAGACAAGCCTAGCCTTGAACTCATGATCCTCCTGTTTCATACTCTGAAGTGCTAGGATTAAAGGCATGGAATACTCTGCCTACGTATCTTAGTTATTCTTCCACTGTGTTGAGGAGATACCATGACCAAGGTAACCTATAAAAGGAATTATTTAACTTGAGGGCTTGCTTACAGTTTTAGAGGACTGGTCCATGATCATCATGGCTGTAAGCAGACAGAAATGGAACTGTAGCTTTATACTCTGATCCACTGGCAGCAGGTAGAGAGAGAGACACTGGGCATGGGGTGGGCTTTTAAAACCTCAAAGCCTACTCCCAGCAACATACCTCCTCCAATAAGGACACACATCCTAATCCCTCCCAAAAAGTTCATCGATTGGGGAATAAGCATGCAAAAACATGAGCCTGTGGGAACCATGCTCGTTCAAACCACCAGACTAAGCTTTAGGAATTTTAAAATACCATTCATTTTTAAAGCTTCTCTGAAGTTCTAGAAAATGGTTAATCAATATTACAAATAGAGGTCAAACAAGTAGGGTGGTTAACATCAATATCTGTGATGGAATATTGCTGTTACCGTGAATTTTAGAAAACAATTTATGAACATCACTTTTTATCATCTAAGAAAAAGTTTTGCATCGGAAGGTTAAAAGTTCACGTAAAATGCTTCTCACAGGATGAAGATGTATCAGCTCTAAAGATCCTACCACGTACATCTTGGAAGACATACAGATCTTGGCCGAATCAGTGTGGGGGTATGGCTGAAACTTTAACGGACTCATTTCTGTTCATAAACTGTTACGAATGAAGCTGCTTTTGAGGGTTAACAAGTAGCATAGAGGAGTCAATGAACTTAAGCTTAAAATAGACAAGATATGCATTCTAAATCTAAAGCTTGAGGTCAAGAATATAGCTTTATGCTTAGAATAGCATTAAGCAATGTCCGACGAGAGACTTCTGAGAAATGGTCCTTTTCTTTGATCCTAGATTTAAGTTCTCCAAGACATTTCTGGCCAATGCAGTCATCTGGATGATACTTAGAACTAAAAGCAGAAGAAAATGAGCAAGTACCACTGGCTTTCAATTTTGTCATTCCCTAGGACAAATCGCTGGGTTTCTCTGCATCTAAATTCTTAAACTCCACATCTGCACAGCTGAAATGAAGCCAGCTTATTTCTCTGTGCGGTGCTGAATGTTCTTTATATCAAGAGTAATGGCCTTTTACAATTCTCAATAGGTTGCCCCGTAATAAAGTCAAACGTCAGGATCTGTTCCCAAGAGATATGGTGGATTTTCCTCTTCTGGGGGCTTTATGAAGTCATTTGTCCTATGAGTTTTCAGCATTTTCTGATCTGAGAGTAGAACATTTGATTGCGTTACTTGACATTCTGTTCAGGTGTGCTCTCTCTTATATTAAATGCGGCTCTCGTGTAGCAGTGAGTTCAGCTTTGTCTACTCTCACCTTCCTAAATTTTTCTCTAGGTTATGAGCAAAATGACAATAACTTCCTCCTCTTCCTCCTCTTCCTCCTCCTCTTCCTCCTTCTGAGACAGGCTCTCCCAATGCAGCCTAGGCTGGCTTCAAAAGTCAGCATCCCCCTGCCTTAGCTGAGACAAAACTCTCATTTGAAAGCACTAGTCTAAAAATATCATCTGTTTTTATGGCCTTAAATTTCTTTCTCCTTGTGTTAGGAACAAAGCAGCATGCTTGGTGACCCACAGGACGTTCTGTGGTATGACCCTGCGTGTTCTCCTGTTCTGGAAGACTCTCTTTCTCCAGCTTTCTTTTAGTGCCCCCCCCTCCCAGTGATTTGCACACTTGTCCCTCCTATCTTCTCCAAGTTCTATATTACTCACATTTTCTGGTCACTTTCTTTAAAATGTCTCACTTAACATTCACAGTACTTATCTTCTTGACAGTAGTCACTTCTAGTTGCGTGACGGTTCACTGTTGTCTGTCTCCCTCCACCAGGCTATGAATACTGAAGGCTTTAACATACTGGGATCACATTGTGTCTTCAGGCCCCATACTGTGCCTGGTATACAGGAGATCCTCTGTAAACTTTGGTTAAGTGAATAATATTTGCTTAATTATTTTTCATGGTGGATGAAGATATCACATGACTATGGACATTAAGAAGACTCCCTTTGCCTGTCAGTGGTGGTGCACACCTTTAATCCCAGCACTTGGGAGGCAGAGACAGATAGACTTCTGAGTTGGAGGCCATTCTGGTCTACAGAGTGAGTTCCAGGGCACCCAGGATTACACAGAGAAACCCTGTCTCAAAAAAACAAACAAACAAAAAAAGACTCCCTTTTCGATTATCAGGATTCACATAAACAAATACCTAGACAATAACACTGACATCTAGCGAGCTCTTTTTCTTTTCTTTTTTCAGAAAGTTAAAAAAAAAAAAAAAAAAAAAAAAAAGCCCCACAAACCTCTTTTTAAGCCAGGCATCTCTTCTGAGAATAGCAAATGGCTGTGTTCTCGAAAAATACAAACACAGGGAATATCAACAGACATTGTTAAAATGCATTTGAGGGTCTTGGGACTGCCCTCGAACACACGATTTCACCTCAGGACCAGATTAGCCTAGCTTCTGTCACGTGGGACTGTGAGGCTGTGCTTCCATCTACCCTCTTGAATCCCAGAGGGGTAACACTGGTCACTTTTACTTCCTTTTGCTAGAATCCTTTGGGCACCTGGCTTCTTAAGGGCAACAGAAAAGTGCTAAAATGCCCATTTGAGGACTAATGGCCATGAGAGGACTACTGGGTGACATCTACTTCCTGTTTCAGGGAAAATAAAACCTAGCCTTCAATGTTTGCATCTCCTTAGGAACATAAATGTACTGCCCAGGAAGCAGGGAGTAAGAGCCCACCTCTCGGGGGAATTACGTAAAAGGACTTCAAAATAGTTTCCGGAAGCAGCACAAGAGCAAAAATAGAATGTGTGTGCGAGCCCTAAGGCTAAAGAGGATGGGGCACTGGAGTCTCCTCAGGCCCAGAAAAAATGCTTTTTCTGCCCTTGGACAGAGCATCTTCCTTGAATCTGTCTTTGCTAACATGGGCATCATTCTCCCTTTTATTTTATGTTTTCCCTCAGTGATTTAATTTATCACTTTCATGTGTTTCTTATTGGATATGAGCTCATTGAAAGTAGGGTCTTATTCAAAGCAGAGACTTTCTTAGCAAGGTACAAAGATTGATAGATAGGTCCATAAAGCTGTGGCAGATTGTTGGTATTTATATTTGTGATAATAGTTACTGTCAGAAACTAACTAAAGTGATTTCATTGTGTGCTAAGTGCATTACTTTCTAACTTGTAGCTGCCGGCTCAGCACTATGTTCCCTGTAACAAACTACAGGCTCCTGATCATATTAGCCCTGATATGTCTAACAAATACCCCAGCCATGCTGCCCACCTCTTCCCAGCACAGTAGGAGAAGCACCTAGTTCCCTGCTGTAAGAAACACTAAGCTCATTCTCCTTTAACTCTCCAGGATTGATGAAGACTGTTGCTCCACTCCTTGATCTTTCACAAGCATCTTTTCGAGGCTACACTCCCCAAGTACCCGCAGTCAATGTATGTCCTCAGGCAGGAGAACAGTGAGTTTCTTCCCAGAAGGAAAAAGAATCCATCTAAAACATCTTCTGTGAGGAATATCCTAATGAGGAAACTAAATCCTCCATCTCTGCTCTTTGTGGCAAGGCACACAAATTGGTACACACACTGTGCCTGCAAACACAGCTCCACAGGGGGATTTTCTTCCTAAATGAGCAACTGGAGAAAACCAGGGAACTCAGTTGTCCAACTCTTTATCATGGAACAGAGTCCACAGAAGGCAGAAACAGGAACACAGAGAACCTAAGCAGTGAACAGGAAAGAACCTTGGAAGACATGTAAATTTATTTCATTTGGAAGAAAAGCTCACACCCTGCAGTAATCAAAAAGAAGATGGGGTGTTGAGAAAAGGAAAGAACTGAGTATCCATCTTTTCTGTGAAGCAGCAGGAAAAGGAGGAGCTCTTGAAAAACAACAGTGTAAGAAAGAGATATTTCAACAGAAGCTAGGGAAAGCAAGAGAGAAGTGAATTACAAAGCCATACTGGGAGAAAAGTTTATTTAATTAATCCAGAAAGTCCAGCATTTAAATGATAATAGTCCCAAAAACAGGGAGCAGAGAAAACAAATGAGATTAGCAGAGAATAAAACAAGACTCTTTGGTAGCATGAAAAGCATCTGTGGCTATAAGGGGACTCACTATAGACCTACTCCAGCCATAACATACAAATATATAAATAATGAAGGCCACAGATAGATTTTAAAAGTCATCGCAATGTTTAAAACAGTTCCACATTGACTCAAAAGCTCAACAATCAGTATAAACGTATCACTCAATAAAGTTACCAATGAAGAAAGAAAAATAATCACAGCCTCAAACTTCCCCTTTGCCAAACCAGAAGCTGGCCACAATGGAGGATGCATTTGCAAAGAAAAAAGGCATTTCTATTCTAGAATATGAACGACACAAGCTAATAAGTTTGAAAACAGAATAAACATACTTTGGGATATAAAAATGAAAGTATCACTCATAAACTGTGTCTTGGTCAGGGCTTCTATTCCTACACAAACATCATGACCATGAAGCAAGATGGGGAGGAAAGGATTTATTCAGCTTACATTTCCACATTGCTATTCATCATCAAGGGAAGTCAGGACTGGAACTCAAGCAGGTCAGGAAGCAGGAGCTGATGCAGAGGCCATGGAGGGGTGTTACTTACTGGTTTGCTTCCCCTGGCTTGCTCAGCTTGCTTTCTTATAGAATCCAGGACTACCAGCCCAGGAATGGCACCACCCACAATGGGCCCTCCCCCCTTGATCACTAAGGGGGGGAGAGAGAGAAGGAGAGGGGGAAGGGAGAGGGGGGAGGGAGAGAGGGGGAGGGAAAGAGGAGGGAGGGAGAGAGAGAGAGAGAGAGAGAGAAATCCTTCTCTAGGAGAGGCCAGGAAAGTTGCATTAATTGTAATTATGAAGCATATTAACTTAGGGGGAAACCTCATGCTAGCAGCAGATAGTATCTCTATCTCTGCATCAGTAATGCATTCTTTTCCATGGAGAAGCCCAGGTTGTGACAGTGATTATTGACATAAGAAATGGCTGAGAGGATCCAGAGCCTTTGCTGGTCAAAATTTCTCTGTAATACCTGGGAAACTAAGTAGCTGTAATTAGAGGATGAATTGGAACCAAAACAGAAGGGAACCAATAAAGTAAATGTTTAATGGCCTAACCATGGACTGTTCCAACAAGTCCTCAAGATGGTGCCCCTACTTGTTGCCTTGGATCTTGAGAATAGTCCTCTCTCCTGAGAATAAAAATCGCATTCTCAGAAACATAAAACAATTTATTCAAAGTCACAGTTAACAGGGACTCAAATGATTTGTTCTTGTCAGATTTCTGTCCCGACACACCACCTTTCAGAATACACATGAGATCAGGGGATCCAAGCACTGTTTATTAAGCAGTTTTTGCTTTTTTTTTTGTTTGTTTAATCATCATACTTTTAAAAAACTCATCTTCCAAATACAGAGGATTAAAAATAAACAAAGGGAGGGTATTTAATATTTAATGAATGCCTATCACATGAGGCTTTGTGCTAGCAATTTTTCAAATTCCTGCCTGCCTAGTTTTGCATAGTTAATTAGCTGTGTTTACAAGTCATTATCTGGTTTTATATGCTGTTGTTCACTACACGGAATTAGCCATTATTAACCAGACTTGGAGATTTGTCTTGCCAATTTTGGGGGACTTTGTTGGTGGGTTTTTTTTTTTCTCCCTCATAAAATTTGATTGTGTAAAAACATGCCCAAAAGGTCTAATGTATCTCCAATGAGTAATGTCATGGTCATTTCAGAAAATGAAAATTGAAGTAATAACACCATATTCTATTACTACCGCTGCTCTACAGCCAGATTTTAATGAGTCCTGCTCTATAATCTTCCTGCGCATTTATAGACCTCAAGAGGGGCAGCCTCACCCTGAAGCTCCAGGCTAGAAGAAATAGGGAATGTCTCTCTCACACACAGTAGCAGTGTGGATATGGCTGTTCTGTGGCCAGGCTCATCATCTGTGCCACTTGCAGAGGGCAGCGCCGAGGGCTGGTCAAGTGTGCCACTAGACATTAAAAAGCATGTAAAAAAAAAAAAACATCCAATTTTTTCCATCTCATTGTGAAGAAACACAAAAGAATGCAGTAATCAGCTTCTCCACAGTTGGACGGCAAAATTACATTAACAACATTGATCACATTTTCTCCTCCAGAAATTCAACTGTACACCTGGGGAAGGTGAAGAAAATAATAGAAAAGACAAAAGGATAACAATTAAGAAGGTGCCAGAAAGTCCACCTGCTATACCTCCCGGTGTTCTGAGTGTGTGCCTAACATGCGTGAGAGTGGGAGAAATGAGCCTGTTCCCTTTCAGCTTGGCTCAGTTCCCCCTAGCCTCTCCTGTACAACAGTCAGACGCCCTAAACAGAATCCTGGCACTTGGATGCCTAAGATGGTTCTCTTACCGCATGGCCCTGACACAGAAGCCAACTCCTTCATCTGTGGCTCAACTGAAGAAAAGCCGTTTGTTCCAAAGCTGGGGAGGAAGTGACAGAGCTGGATTCAGTGACAAGATGTTGTGGTGGCCTCCATCTTGGCACCAACATCCAAGGAATCTGGGAACTAGTTTTAACTATAACAACTAGTTTTTCTTTTCATGTTGATGAAAAAATTAACCCTCCCTTAAAATATAACCCAGCTACTGCCCATTTTGAACAGCTCCAAGATGGGCAGACCCAAGTCTCAGGTAATGAAGATACTACAGGGAGGACAGCAACTTTTGTTTTCTTGGTTTTTCAAGACAAGGGTTCTAGCTGTTCTGGAACTCTTTCCATAGACCAGACTGGCCTTGAACTCAGATCTACCTGCCTCTCCCTCCAGAGTGCTGGGGTTAAAGGTGTGAACCACCACCACCTGAGAACATCAACTCTTCTAATGAATGATTGGATCAACACAAGACTGATACTTAAAACCAAGACTTATAGCCAGAGGTGATGATAAATTACATGCTTGTAATCCTATCAGAAGCACTAAAGGTTAAGCCTACCTAAGCTGTATAGTGAGACCAATTCGCCAAACAAGATAAACAAAGCAAAACAAAACATCAGGAGTTCCATTCATCCAGGAAACAACAAAGAAGAAAACTCCCAAGAAAAGATTCAAATGTATTTCTTAAGAACAGGATCAGAAGTATTATCAGATCCATAATGTGAACTGTCTGTTATTATCTTAACTATTGAGTTATATAGTGGCAAATTGAAGGGACTTTGTCACTTCTAAACACTTGATAATGGTTTACAGAGCAAGTGGGCTAAATTAAATCTGCATATTTTCTTTCTGTTGGCCCAGAGGTTTAGTTTGCCATTTGGGAGGCTTGTCTTGGATCTGAATGGCATCTCTGTTATCCATCCTTTTAGCCAACCAGATGTAAACAAATGCCTACTCTACCTGGGCCATTCTGGAGGCTAGCAATTTAATTCAAATGCAGATGCATGAGAATGCAGTGTTCGGTGTTAAAATGTAAACAATGTTGTCTTTAACTTTTTTCTTCTTATATTTATATATCTATGTATGTACATGCAGGCACCAGGAGACGGGTGGTCAGTCACTTCTGTCCACCATGTAGTTTCTGGGGATATGATTACTCAAGTTGTCAGGCATGGTGGCAGCTGCCTTCAACCTCTGAGCTATCGCACTGGCTCTGTTTTCTCTTTTTGTTTTTGTTAGGGCTCCATCTCAGTATTCAGCTTTGATTGTGTACAGAAGAGGGAGGGAACAATGTTTGATCATGTGAAACATTATCAGAGAAGTTTCTATCATTCCTACACATTCCTAGTGGGCACCCAATATAGAACAGTCACTCAGGCCAGAAAGTAGGCTTGTTCTTACAAAATAAATAGCAAGGGTGCCATATGGCCTGGCAACTCCACTCTTAAGTATTTACCTATCAAAAAGGAAAACTGATGTCCATACGAACATGCTAACTTAAATGTTTATGGCAACATTATTCATAATCACCCAAAGCTGGAAACAACCCAAATATATTCCAACAAGTGAGTGAAACGCTAAAGCATCTATACGTTAGAATAATATTCTGTTATAAAAAGAAGTAAATTAATGAAATATGTGTGAATATAAATGATTCTCAAGGACATTATGTAAAGCGAAAGAATCAAACTTGAAAGACTGATGTTATACTTACTGCTTCAGCTAAGTGGTCTTTTTGAAAATGAAAAGCTTTAAGGGTCAGCATGCAAATCAATAACTGACAAGGCTTCAGAGAAGGAACAGTGGAGGTTAGATTACAAAGAAAATTTTAATGTAGCAGCCTTAATCTATTCTCTAGCAGTTGTATGCTATGTGATTGTCAAACTTATATTAACAGTACACTAAGATTTTCATAAAGCAAACTACAAAACTTCAGCTGAACATGGTACACACCTATAATCCTACAGCTTGGAATTCTGAGGCAAGATGACTTAGTTTGAGGCTAGTATACACTTCAGAGTGAGACCTGGTCTCACAATAAATTAGTAAACAAACGTAGAGTACACAGTGCCACAAAAAGACAAGCTTAAAATGAGGTAATTAGCTAAATCCCCTAGTAAACTGATTTTAGGAGAAAAACTAAAGGATTCAGAAGTGCAGGACCAGCAGGCCTAAGAAATACAGCATCAGGAAGGGAACAAAAAAAGGATAAGGATAGAATCCTCTGAAATTGTCTAACCTTTAGGGTATAGACCTCACAGAAGCCCTAGGTAAAGAGTAATTACTGTATTTAAGAACCAGCTTTGAAGCTGGAGAGATGGCTCAGTGGTCAAGAGCACTGACTGTTCTTCCAGAGGTCCTGAGTTCAATTCCCAGCAACCACATGGTGGCTCACAACCATCTGTAATAAGATCTGATGCCCTCTTCTGGTGGGTCTGAAGACAGCAACAATGAACTCATATAAATAGAATAAACGGATGGAAAAGTATCTTTAAAGGAAAAAAAGAATCAGCTTAAAGTTATAAAACAAAAAATAAAGTTGTTTCTGTGTTGTTCATGGGTTTCCTATGTGGGAACACACCATGTAACAAATGTAGAGAGGTAGTGAACAAAGCAAGCATGTATGTGTAGAATTGCTTTATTTTTAACAGCTCATATAATTTTATTCAGTACTAAAAATCACAGATTTTGTGACAACATATAAATAAATTTCTATTATAATAAATTAATACTCTGAATTAATAGCATATAACAAAATATTTATTTATTCACAAGCTGAAAGGCATGTGCTTTGTTTAGGGGTCAATTTTGATTCAAAATTTACATTTATATCGATGACTGCTACAATCAGGTATAGAGGCACTTAGTTATTTCTAAGTTCCATCTGTGAAAATATGCTCTTAGGCACCTTGCCTGTAATCTCAGTACTCTAGACACTGAAGCAGGGTTATTAGTTTGAAGCCAACCTGGGCTACATAGAATCTGTTTCAAATATAGACAGACACACAGGCACAGACAGACAGACAGACAGACAGTATACACACACACACACACACACACACACACACATACACACACATACATATCCCTAATCACCCTGTATTCCTTGACAGATAGATTGTAGACAACCTATAATGTGTCTATAATGCAGGTTTACCTCCACAGATGCCCAGCTTTAATCTCTAATGGCCTACTTTGGAGAATAACCTTGAGGTGGTAATTAACAACTATACCAATTCTTATCAAAAATTAACAACTTTGGGTATTTTGGTTTTAGGTTTCTGCTGTTTGGGCACATCCAGTACATCTTCGTGGTCTTCCCTTTGCCCAGGGACCAACCGTGATGATCCCATCTGAGTTCTGATTTTCAGGGCAATCTTTCTTAAAATGTTCCATGGAGCCACAGAGTTTACAGTCACCACCATTAGCACAGACTCCTTTTGTATTATCAGGACAGGATCTGGACAGGTGTCCCATTTCTCCGCAGACAAAACATTTTGCAAAAGGAAATTCACCATTGCACTCTTCTTTGCCGCCTGTCTCTTTAGCCGCCTTCCTTCCTGTTGACTGTGCTTTAAGGCCACTGCAATTTCTTCCCTTACTTCCCGGCTGTCGGCTGCTATCAGCTGTCCATTGTGTGTCATTGTCACCTGTGAGCTCTGTTTCAGGTACTCCATGAATCCATTCAAATCTTCATTCAAGAATTCTTTTTGCTTTTTGTTCTTTTTGCATTTTGCTTGAGGGGCATCATGCTTTGACATTGCTTATGATCTGGAAGGTTTTGGTTTGCTCTCTCTGCAAACCCTTTCTTCATGTCCTCCCATGATGTCACTGACAAGGGTCTCTTACTATTTTAAGTAGTAACTCTAGCCCACCTGATCATGGTTGGATCAGAAGTACTTTACTAATCCTGTCTTGAATCCTCCAGAGCAGCTGAGACAACGAGCCAGAGAAGCCGGGCTCCGGACGAGGGTGCAGCCATAGAGGTAGAATTGCTTTTAAAGGATCTTCACGTTTCCTTCAGTGTCTCACATAATCCTCCTATGGAAAAAAATAATTGCAATAAAAATAGAGTTTTTATGATGAAACTCTGAAGAGTTAAGATGAAACTCTGAAGTCAAAATAATTTTTAATGTCCTTCTCCCTTTAATTTCTATGGGTATTTCTATAATTCACTGTAGAACAACTGGTCTACCCAATACAAAAAGGACCAAGTGGATGTGGGTTTTAGATGGGGTCACGGTCTGAGGAGCACAGCAGTCTCACTTGAATAATGGAGACTGGTTACATAAGTGAAGACGTTTGCTAGTGAGACAACGTGAATGAGGAGCTGAGACTCCTCACCCCAAATCTAGGAAACAATGTGGTTGAAGTGTGTGTAACAGCTTGCCCAAAGCTAGGTATCAAAGTCTACACTCTATAATTCTGCCATACAGTCCAATCCAAGACATTTTTTCAAACAAACAAAAAAGTAGTTTGCTGCTGTTTCCAAGAAAAGAACAATATGTAGTTTAACCAATATGTGACAAAATAAGGAAAATGGCTGTATTTCTGGTATTTTGTTGAAATGATGAAGTTCTTCTTACACCGAGATCTGTTACTAATAACCACAATTTTATATCTCACAATTTTATATCTTGCTCAAGTGGGAAAAAAACAATTGAGTCTCTTTCTCTCACCTCTAGTAACAAGAGTGTCACATCAATACCAAGAAAAGATATGGGTTTTGTGTCACACTCTCGGATAGTTCACTGAGTTCTAAGGTTTGAATTCTACTGTGTCATTAAATCTCCCTTGGTATTATGCATTCATTGCTTCACACAGACATCCCTCCAAAACAGTGTGTTACCTCTGGAAAGAGATTCTTAAAGAATCAAGAATGACATTAAAGTTGCAGGAAGTGGGAGAAATTAGGGACTTGGTCCACCTTAAAAAACAATGTATACTTTTCATTTGGTTGAGTATTGGAAACCACAACACATTATTTTAAAAGATTTTGTGATCTATAACTGTGATTCACTGTCCAAACGGATGCATGTGGATCAATAGGAAGAGTTCTTTGTGAGCTTTCATGCATGTTTCTTACTTTATTAAAACCTAGAAGATGAAAGCATAATGAAAGAACCTAATGTGTACTAGTAAAAAGAAATGTCTTTTCAGAATTGCCTGATAACTATCCTTCCATAAGCACAGGGGATTCAATTTGCTTAATACTTATAAAGATCAACACTAGGGGGCTGGGGAGATGGCAGTCAGTAAAGTGCTTACTGTGAACTCATGTGGTCTTGAGTTTGAATCCCCCACCACTCACATAAAAGCCTGGTGTGGCTGTATACAACTTCAAACCTATCCCTGGGCAGCAGGATCGATGGGACTTTCAGGCTAGCCAATAATACTCTAGCCAATGATAAGGCAAGCTTCAGGTTCAGTGGCCTCCTCGCACACAGGCACACAAAACAAGCATCCACAAAAACATACACACACACATACACTCACACACAAAGACAGACAGACAGACAGACAGACACAGACAGAGAGACAGAGACTGAGACAGAGAGACACTTACACAGACACAGAGAGAAAGAGAGAGAAAGAGATACTCAGACACAGACACACAGACACACACCATTAGAATAATTCCTCTGCAACCCTTTTGTTTTCTTCTAATTCCACATATTTTAAATAATATGTTTATTAATTCCTTGAGAATTTCATACAATGTATTTTGATCCTATTCACCCCTCTTATTCATTCAGCTCCTCCCAGACCAATCTCCCCCTCACAACTCACTCAACTTCATGTTCTCCCCCTCCCCCCAAAAAAGCATTGCTCAGATACTCTTGGAGCATAGTAAACCTACTAGGAGTCACATCTTGAAACTAAAGTGATTCTCCCTCTTCCAGCAACTAGCAAATGCCAATAGCTCCTCAACTACGGAAGAGTTAACTAAAATGAAAGGCCTTTTGAGAAAGCCTTCTGAGCACCTACTACTGTGGAAGCTTCCTAAAACATATACCTACATAACTTCACACGTTTCTGCTAGGAATTTACAGGTGCCACTCCATTGAATAAGGCAGTAATTTAAAATGACAGACAATATGGGTAAGACAAATCTCCTCTGGGAGACTTACTGATGGCAGGGAGGAGCTGAAGCTCAGGGCTTGGGATGCTTTTACATGTTGTTTTATCTTGTCCGTCTCCTCACAGTAAATGTAAGCACCACAGACATGATCCTTCTTTGTCTATCTTATTCACTGCTGTGTATCTCCAGGGTCTGTCACTTGTGAATTGAAGCCCACCCCCTACGCGTGTGAGCACACACACACACACACACACACACACACACACACACACACACACAC
>JANHMN010000001.1:152080948-152113448 GCA_030674055.1 Rhabdomys pumilio
ACACACACACACACACACACACACACACACACACACACACACACACAAAGCCACACCTGTGCTAAACATCTCACAAAGCTCATTGGCCTATTCAAAAGTCTGTGATTGTGGGAGGCTAGAATGTTACAGGTTGGGGGGATAAATTATACTGAACTAGCTTTGACCCCCTAAATTCTCATTTATATGCACCTGTGTGGACGATAGTGCCCTTCTGGTGTGACCTAACATAACTGTAACTGTTACGGAAATACTTTTTTTTCTTTACAATGTACAAACAAGACCCCTGACCTCCACCAACCCAAAGACTAAAAATGTCATCAGAGAATATCTGAGGCAATGCTTTTCTACTTGGCTGTCAACCACCTAGCTGATGCTTCCACAAATGTATTTCAGAGGTGTCTTGTTTACAATTTTCTCTGTTCTGTCACTATAAAAATGTTCATGAAACTCTTAGCACCTGAGAATACAGTATTTAGGGTAAGCTAAATACTGCATCTGTGATTCGGGGGCCATGCTCACTCACATTTGGCTCCAGAATAAACTCTCATATTCCTATTGAGCAGAAAGAGAGCTGTGTTCTTCCATCAACACAGTAAGTGGTCTTTGTGATAGAATTAATAAATTGATCATTAAGGTTAAAAAACATGGATGTTTATCAGGTTTCTACTTTTTTTCAGAGCAAAAAAGATAAGGCATTTGTCATAATAATCAAATGAAAGGTATTTTTGTGGTTGAAGGTTGAACATACCTTTGGGATACACTATTTACACTCTGTTGGCTTTAAGCCACTGAAAACAGCTATCTCTACCAATACTTATAAGAATCATTACTCTTTTTAAGTATTAATGCTTTAAATACAAAGCCTTATCACATTTTAACAGAGGGCCACCATCACATGTGTGTGAATTACCCATGCAAACAAACCCGACCTGACGGCAGATGCTAAGGCAAGAAGAGAATTCATTCCAGTTTATCATTTAATACTTTGGGGGAAGCACTCTGCTGGAAGACTTTTAATGGTCTTTTTGGTATTCAATCATAGGCCTGTCTGAAGAGGATGTTGTGATTTGGGTAATGATTTTCTCACACACATTTACATTCCTAATTTCTTTTGGAGTTGAGTCAATCAGCATGCCATTTGCCGTGCACCTGGAGGTAACTTGTGGAAGATTTCTTTCTCTTTTTTCCCTTCCCTTTACTTTCTTTCCAGAAAGTAAGACCTACTCAACATCCATTTTCACTTGAACTGCCTGTAAATACCTCCCTAAATCCCCAAGCTCTACAGAGGAAGAACAAAGGAAAAAGCCATTTTCAGCCCCTGCTTTGTGCTCTCTGTATTCTGCAGGCTACAGAACAGAGCAGAGGAGACTCAGCTCTCCAGGGGTCTCTCTCTGGAATGGAGAGAAGAGACTTGTTTTCACGTGTGCAGATGCAAAGGGCCCAGCAACCGTGCTTCGGGACACTGCCTCTTAGATGTCCCACTGGTCATCCACTCATGACTAAAAAAAAAAAAAAAAAAAAAGGAGCAATTCATTTACTCTTTAATGACTAAGCAAGCATTTGACACACTCAAATTCTCCTGCTTAACTGTATTTCCTCTCTTTTCTGGTGTACTCTGGGACCCTAGACTTTCCTCTCAGTTTTCATGGCAAGACATCATATTCAGAATGGATATAAAGGGGATTCTTGAGGGAGAAGAGGAAACCAGGTCTCAGGAAGGGGGTCGGGAAGGATAAAGTCAAATCCCATTATCTGTTTTAAGTTCATTTTCTATGCTCCTGACACAACACCACAGACTGGAAAAGTTTTAAGAAAACAGATTAGCTTTGACTTCGGATTCTAGATGTTTGTGGTGGTGACTCCTAATCATCAACGTGACTCCATGTAAAATCATCTGAGGGAAGAGAGTCTCAATCGGGTTGGCCCATGAGCATGTCTGAGGGGGACTGTCTTGACTTAACTAACGAGGAAAGACCCAGCTTGAAAGTGGGCTTGGTCCTCTGGACTGTATGAGAGTAGAGAAATACATCTGGACACTAAGCATGCATGCACACATGTATGTCTTTCTGTTCTTGACTGGGTATGATTAGCTGTTTCAAGTTCCTTCTGTCTTGACTGCTCTACAATGATGAACAATATTCTGGAATTATGAACTAAAATAAACCCTTTCCCTCCTGAGTGAGTTCTGTCTGGATATTTTACCAGAGAAACAGAAATGATAAAAAGCCACCTCTAGCTATAACCTTCTTGTTACAGGTTCCAGAGGCAGTGTAAGGTACCACATGATACCAAATGTGCATGCTCTCTAGACCGTCTCACTTCTCAATCATGACAACCTTATCTGATCTTTAATGACCTACAAAGGACCCACCTCCAAACATAGCTGCTTTCTAACCTAACAGGAATGTTTGAACCCAACAGGAATGTTTGAAGGAGACATAACCATGCCAAAGCTCTTGCAATATTTATCACCCCTATTTCTGTTCAAGTATCTATGTGATGTGACCACTGCCTATCTTTCTATCGCCAACAGAGATGTGAATTTTGATGTGTGATGATTCTAGCGCAATTTTTCATTCTAAGACTGTGTTCTTGATTTTCCTCCTGCCTCTGCCTTGACTCCTGTTCATCTCTCCCCTTGCTCTCTCAGCCTAGTTCAATCTTGTCCATACTTAACACGCAATCTCAAATCAATAATGCATTAGCCTTTTTGCTTCTGACTCCCACCTAAATAAAACAAGATGAGACTTCAATTAATTATCAGAGCTGTTCGAGAAAACAGTGGGCATAGTTTCTTAGGATGGAAGGTGATGACCTGGGGATTCGTACTCAGGAAATAATAAAATGAAGGTGGTTCCACCCTTCCTTGGAAAGGAGAGAAAAAGACAGAGAAGAAGGTTGTAAATACAGGCCCTCATAGAAACAGTCAGTGGAGAGACCTTGCAGTGTGTAGCCAAGAGATAATCAAGAATAGAGAAACTACAAGCCAGAGACATGGCTCAACAAATAAAAGTACTTGCTATGAAAGCCAGATGGCCCAAGGGCACTTCATAAAACCCACGAAAGGAGGAACAGACTCTACAAGGTTGTCCTCTGGCCCCACACATGTCCCATGGTGTATGTACATGTTCCACACACATACACAGTACCCCACACACAACACTAATCTTACATTTTATTTGGTCTATCTTCAGATTAACACTGTTTTGTTTGGTATAAACATTACTTGCTGTTGTTAATTCCAAAGATGGGAGAAGAAAGACCACCAACCCAAATAATCATTCCAAGTTAATTAAAGCAAGCAATTGATTAAAAGTAAGCATTTTTATTCATGTATGTAGGCTGCCTCCCCCCAAGGTGAGGTTTGAGAGATCAGCATTGAATCTGAGGAAAACAAAACTTTTATAGCTCAGGGGTAGGGGGGGCTCCAAATGGGGGATTCGATCAGCAAAATAGTCGGGATTACAGAAGCAGAACATCATAACAAGTTAGTCCTAATGACCTCCTGAAACAAAGACATGGTTGCAAGTGGGTATAACAAGGTAGTCATAACAACAAGTAGCTCTAACAAAGTAGTCATACAACCTTCTGAAACAAAAGTAGAGTTGCAAGATGGTTATAAACAACTTTTTAAGACATAGACATGACTGCCTTTCCTGAAACTGGCAATACAGAACCACTGGTAGTTAATACAGGTGAGGCATAGCCTAACTCTTGAGGTTTAGTCATAAACAGGAATTATAACCTAGTTGTCTTTACTATACGGTGGCTTTTAAGGCTATGATAGAGGCAGGCTGGTTCATCAGTTGTGTTGAGTTGAGAAGTCTATAGGACCCTGGTAACTTTAAAAATTACCAATCTAAGCATTGCTATGAAGAATTGTGTAAATGTATACAATATCTACAACCAATTGACTTTATGTTAGACTTTAATCCTATGGGTGGGCCTCAGCCAAGTAGGTGAGGGAACTCTTACTGTTGAGGGTTTCTTAAAGACGAAATTCTGTCAAAACAGTGTCGCATTAATTCCAGATTGAGTTCGTAGTATATCCATATATATGCACACAGATCAGATGTGCATGCATATAATATATATACATATATATATATATATATTATTATATTATACATATATAACAAACCCATTCAGCCAACCTTCACAATTCCCAGATTCCATATTCTCTAATTTGTCTACTTGTGAAATGTACCTGTAACACAAAAATCAATGCTTTTTGGTGATGTGTGAATAAGTAAGAGTTTGAAATCCCACCCTGCCCTTTCCCACTCCCCACGAGAATGGGAAGCCAGAAACAGTGCCATTTCCAGATCAAGTTTTCTGTCATTGGCTACAGCCCTCCTGGGAGATGTGAAGTCCATGAAGTTTCTGGTTGTAACAATGGCTTTAGAAGCCCAAGCATATCTTCTGAGGAAGAATGCAAAGACACAAATCCAGGAATGAGCAAACAAAATCCAAGCGTCCTGAGAAGTGCCTAATAGATAAGAAGACAGCAGAAAGAGGACTCACCCTTTATCTCTGTAAGCCTTGACTACACCTAGCCAAGGACTTGGTGTACAGCCAGTGCTACAAATACATGGAACAATGAGTCATCCTGTGGCATAACCAAGGAGGGGGCATCAACCATGTCTACGTCTTTCTTGATGTGTCTCTCACATCTGTTTAAAGGTATTCATGAAAGGGAAGAGTTTTGAAAATATTTTTACATTTCCTTGAAAGACAATCTCTTTCCTAGAAACTACATGAAAAATGTAAGTTGTTAGTCATTTACTAGAAATTGTGAGAGATTATCTAACAGTAAGTCAGAGGAAATTTCATATTCGGCCTAAACAATTTCAAGACAAACAAAATATACATTGTCAAATTGGGACTCTCCCAGTCTTTCTCTTTGTCAATTCTTGATGCCTATCTGTCTCTGTTTCTCCATCTCTCTCTCCCCCTTTCTGTATCTCTGTCTCAATTATTTCTCTTTCTCTTTATAAATAAATGGATTCATGTATACAAACAGTTACTCTTTCCATTAAAAAATAATTTTAGGGCTGGAGAGATGGCTTAGCTGTTAAGAACACTGGCTGCTCTTCCAGAGGTCCTGTGTAAAAATCCCAGCAACCACATGGTGACTCACAACCATCTGTAATGGGATCCGATGCCCTCTTCTGGTGTGCAGGGAGGACAGGGTACTCATATACATAAAATAAATAAATAAATCTTTTTAAATTATTTAAAAATAATAATTCTATACTCATCACAAATTCTAGTGTCAATAAATAAATACTCAGATGCAGGAAGACCTAAACTATACTTTTGCTTCCCAGGATTTTGTTTTTTATTGGTTTGTTTGTTTTTAGAGACATGATCTGGCTGAACTGTCTACAATGGCTTCAGACTTACAATCCTCCTGCTTCAGCCTCCCAAATAGTCAGAATTACTAGCAGAGACTGTTGTTCTCAGGTACAATATAGCTTTATGTACATCTTCCTACAAATTGTCCATTAAATAAGGAAAAATAACTGTATATAAAATACAAAAATGGACATTTGTGGAGCTAAAGTTTAGAATGGTACCTACTTTCTAGAAGAGTTATTCCAGTCTTACCCAACTTGAAGAGCACAAAAAACCTAATGTGTTTTTAAAATTCTGTAAATATAGTTTGGGACAGCCAGGAAAGGCTGGGCTACCCCATCAGGAAGTTGAATTGCTCAACCTGAAGGAGTAATTGCTACCACCACAGGATCAGGCTTGGGCTCCTTAGCACAGATCTTTCACCAGCACCCTCAACCTGTATTCCAGCTGTATTTCCTGCTCCTCCCTCTAAGAGAAGCGTCATAGGAGCAACCCAGATTGTTCACACTTCTCCCAATGGAACAGGCTGTGTTCTGACTTGCTGGAATATCTTTCCACTTCCTGTTTCTTCTCCTAGGCCTGTTGCTGGCCCCTTACGGCCAAGCACTTATTCTTCAGGAAGTAGCTTAAATGGGCTGTGAAGAAATTCCTGATCCCCTTGCCCAAAGCAAATCAGTCAGACAGACTCTTATAGTCCTAAGTTCTTGCACATTCCATTTGGTAGAACTTGCTCCAACTTGGTTGTGACTTGGCAGTGTAAGTGTAAGTAACTTGGCAGGTAAGTAGCTCATAGCTACTTAAAGATGGGGAATGCAGCAAGTTCTCCAATGATGACCATGTGTCCTTTCTTTTCAATTTTTTATTTATTTATTTTTATGTGCACTGCTGTCTAGCCTGCATGTACGTCTCTGCACCGCATTCATACCTAGTGCTGACTAAGGCTGGAAAGGGGCACTGGATCTCCTAGGGCTGGAGTTACAGATGATTGTGAGCCAGCATGTGGGTGCTGGGAATTGAACCTGGATCCTCTGGAAGAGCAGCCCGTGCTCTTAACCACTGAGGTATCTCTCCTGCCCCTTACCTTTCTTTCTATTTGAGGAATAGCAATGCATCTTTGGACAGATATAGATATTAGAATTATTTGTGATTCTTAAGTGACATAAGAACACTTAAAGTAAACCAACAAAAGAGATCCCTCCCCAAGAGGATTAGGGAATGTCAAATTAACAAAAAAAGGAAAAAAAAAAGGAATGGAAAGTTAGATATAATTGTATGTTTCTGTAGCATAACACATAAATATTCTAAAGTTTTCTCAATATAGGGACACTACATGGAAGCTTTTCTTGGGAACTGAGGATGAAAGTAACTTCCTAGATTTGAGAATAGTGCTATTGTGGAAGAAGTGTAATTTAAACTGCAATCTATCTGGACAGAATGCAGGTCTCTAGGAGGAATTGAGTAGACGTTTTATGAATAGGAGGTTCAATATATGCTGAAAGGCTGGGGTTACAACAGAGAGAAGACACGGGAAACTGTTGGCAGGAAGCTTATACGCAGAGGTCAAGTCAGGCAATAGCCAAAGGCATCTGGAAACAAGAACAGGGTGACAAGACAGAGACTACAATCACAGATAGGAATCCAGAAGACCGGCAATATAGTTTTAGTGCATGAGAAAGCACCAAGCAAACTAACAAAACAATTCGGGGCTTAGTGGCTCATTAGCTTAAACAGCCCAAAAAAAAAAAAAAAAAATTAAGGGTAAGAGCATAATAAAGTCTGGAATGCAAGCATACAATGGAATATTTATTTATCAAGTTTCAGAGTTAAACATAGTTAGCATCAAAAGACAGAGTGCCAAGGTGAAACCAGCAGAAGAACTGAAGAGAGGTCTTGCCACCGGAGCCTGAGGCTGAGCGCTCCTGGAGTAGTCCCGGTGGAGTAAAGAGTTTAGTGAGTGTAGACAACCAGAAAGATGGTGGTAGGCGTCAAAGGCGGAGAGCAGAACGCTCCTCGAAGGGAAGGCTGGGTACTCCTGTACACACTTTGAAGTATCTGGACTTTGTAAGTGTCCTAAAGATGACCGGTGACTCATAATGGGGACTGACAGGAGGAAAGAGGATCGGAGCAATCTGATGACGCGGATGTCCTGCAGGGGAGAGATACTTTGAGTCACTGGAAAGTAGAACAAAGGCAGACATATTTCAGAGAGAAGAGCAGTTGATTCCTGGATGAGCAGCTCCGACATTGCACCTCAAAGACTGCAAGGGAATTGAAGGAAACAAAAAAGAGGGAGAACCGTGCGGGATTTCTAAGTAGGAAAGGAGCTGATGATCTCACGGTGTTGTTTGTCGCAATAGCACCCCATGCCCCGGAAACCGTTTTGATCCTGGCTAAATATTTCACACGGTTTCTGCGTCTCCTTGTCAACAGCACTATACAGCAAGGCTGACCTTCTTGACTTTCTATGCGAAATGTTGCCAGTGCCAACAGGACCCAGTCTGTAAGTGTCGGAAGGCCCCAGGGAAGCCGCATGAGGACAGAAAGTAGGGTGACTGCCAGAGACAGATGGCGTCACTTCTCTGGAAAGGGGCTAAAATTACAAAATAAAGTAACACAGTGGTTTAGATGTGAAGAAGAGAACCCTGAGCGTGAAAAGGGGGGTTAGGCAAGACTTCACGACCAGAGTGAAGCTTCGACTCCTCACCTCGAAGACAATAAAATCCTCGAGCTGTGCTCACTTATAGGGTCCTAATTCGTCTGTTGGAAATGCATAAACTAGATCCATCAGCTGAATTCCCCTTGGGGAATATGAGCTCTCTGCTTTAAAAATAAATAATAAGTTTCCTTTTGGACTTTATTCCATTAAGCCAATTTGACTCTTTGATCAATTTTCTATACAGCGCATTTTATCTTTTTCCTATTTTTATCCGTAATGTAACTGATAATTACTTCTATTGAGATTGATTCTTTCCAACTTAAATATTACTCTGAAGCTATGATTATTCTATTGGATTTCTTCAGAACATCGTATTTTTCCAATTATAGCTTCTGAGGTTGCGCTTTTTCTCTGGTAGCTCTTACTTGTAAGAAGCCTGCTCTCCTCTAGTCAAATGTAAAACACCTAGACTCTGTCAAACGGGTCTGATACTGAAACTGAGGTTTTGTTACTGAGAAACTGACAGAAAAGATTGAGCTTCTGTGATATTTTATGCTGTTTCTACCAACTCCAGTTTCCTCTAGTCTTTTTCAATGTGTCTCTTCCATATGCTTTAATCTTTTTGTGTGTTATGATGTACATATGTTTATATGTTCATATGTGTGTGGGTGCACATGTGTGCCTGTATATGTGAAGGCCAGAGATGAACACACAATGGTTTCCTTTATTGTTCACTGCATTATTGAAATTTTCTTTCAGATTTATTTATTTTGTGTGTGTGAGTGCTTTGCCTGCATTTATTCCTATGTGTGTGCCTCTCAGGAGGGGCTAGGGAGATGGCTCACTGGGTAAAGGTAGTTGTCCCAAGCCTGACAAACAGTATGATCCCCCAGAACCCACATGGTAAGAAGATAGAATTGACTCTCTCTCACCCTCCACTGTGGCTTGTATGTGTGCCTCTCACACTAGTGTTAAATAAATGTAGAAGGAAGAAAGGGAGGAAGGGAGGGAGGAAAGAAGGAAGGAAGGACTCTTTCTAGGGAGTGCTGTTATTATTGTATGTATGGAGTACAAAGAATGTTTATCATATGTCATATATAATTTATATAATGAGCCCATAAGGCTACAAAAAAATGAAAATACATACAATAAACACACGCGCCCACAGAGAGAGAAACCATTTACATAAAGAAACATGTGAAAAAGGCCCAGAATGTGAAAACAGTGGTTGTTCATATGAACCCGCACAGCAAGGTTGGTTGTTCATAAAAACCCACACAGTAAGGTGTTTCCGGATCCCTGGGACTCCTTTTGTGCCCTTTTCTATTTTAAGCCAGATATGAAATGAAATAAGTATGAAACTTGAACTTCAAAACTAAACCATGAGTGAGAGGAATCTGATAAATGAGCACACAGGAAGAAAATTCACACTTTTTAATTCTAAGCTAATCTCCTAGAAAGTTAAGAGCAACTCCCTCAGATGTCTCACAAACTGAATTCCATTCCACACATCTGTTATCTTGTGGACTCGGTGCTAATCATTCCTAGAAGTTTCTGGGGATCTTCAGTGAAGGGCATTTCAGGTCAGGAAACAGTCAAGACAAAACCAAAATTCTCACAATGTAAACAAAACCTACTCCAAGGATACCCCCAAATTAATGTGTGACATAGTAAAGATTTAACAGATACCAAGAAAGGAAAAATCTTCACCTTTCCCAGGAGGTAAGAGATATCTCAGTGTTGATCTTCCAGAGAGTAAACAAAAGCCACAGTAAAAGCATGGGGCTGTGTGTCACGAGTTTGTATCCCAGCACTCTGGAGTGGGGTTGGGTGGTAGGGGTGGGCAGAAGCTGGGAGTTCTGAGTTCAAAGCTAGTTTGGGATACTTAGCAAGGTTATTTCTCAGTAAACAAAAAAGCAAAGCAAGCAAAGAAACAAAAAACCCTCAGCAATTAAACAAATACTGTTGAGAATCTGCACCCACCCACACACACACACACACACACACACACACACACACACAATGAAGCTATATTTATGCAAAGAAAAAATTTTTAATGGCACTAATCTCAATAACACATACTTTATGGAGTCTTCTCATGGCTGTTCACAGGGATAGGGGTGCCTGGGAAGGAATCCTGAGGCTTTCTGTTTTGTCCAGGCTGTACACTCGTGCAATCACACCCAACCCAATTGCTTAGGAGAGCAATTTTCTTGGTGGAGACGGAGGCCACAAACCAGCAATTCTGATGATCTTAAAACAGTCCCCAGAAAAGCAGCTCACGTGTCTTACCAACTGGTACCTGAGAAAAAAATTAACTCTAAGAAATTTCTGTAATTTTACTATTGCAAAATAGAGTTAATAGATATTTTAAACAGGTAAACGATGGACGTTTCTTAAAGAAACTAGTGTGTGAGTTCTTTACATAGTTTTTAAAACATATATTTATACATTAGACTTTATTATAGATCTCTTTAGAAATAATGTAAGCCTTGATATTTCAGGCAATTTTTTTTTGCAGGGTACTTATATTACTAACCACATTTTTATGCCATGACCCTCTCTTGAACCCTGCTTGTATAGATTTTCAATGTATTGCATAATGTAGCAGCTAACTGTGGAGGATTAAGTACAATATTCTTTTGAGTTTGATAGGAATAATTGTGTAAATAGTACTTTGCTTTAGATGAAATGTAGACTCCTGCTTTCTTCTGAAGTTGAAAGTAACAATAGATCTGAACTCTCTCTCTCTCTCTCTCTCTCTCTCTCTCTCACACACACACACACACACACACACACACACATACACACACACACATTTCTTGTGGCTAGTTTGTGGTAGTTGGTTAGTTAAGCCTATTCAACCCTTAAAGCTAATTGGAAAATTTATATAGGATCTGTGTATAACAATTGCCAGGATAGAAAAATTCTTGGATGGTTTGTCTCAGAATCTTTATTAGCCTGGGAATATTTTTCAGTGCCCAGATTTTTTTTAATATTTATTTATTTATTTATTTATTTATTTATTTATTTAATATATGTGAGTACACTGTAGCTGTCTTCAGACACACCAGAAGAAGGCATCAGATCCCATTTCAGATGGTTATGAGCCACCACGTGGTTGCTGGGAATTGAACTCAGGACTTCTGGAAGAGCAATCAGTGCTCTTAACTGCTAAGCCATCTCTCCAGCCCCCTAATCTTTTTTAAATAACTCTTTTGAATTCTAGAGATACCAAGCCTAAATTACAAATTAGAAAAAGTAACCTTGCATGCACTTCCGGTTTCTTCAAGTGAAGAGGCAAGTCATACTTAACTGATGAACAAACAGTACAGTATATTAGAGATTGCTGAATGGCAGGGCTGTCAAGTTCAATTATTGTATTTTACACATAATCAGTACACAACTACAAAAATACCGTGAGCTAATATACAGCAAAAACATCTGAAGGAGGGAGACAGAGGTAATTTGATTCTGGAAGCTTTCACACAAAAACACTTGGATAAATACAACCCCTGCTGCCTTAAAAAGAAGTGGCCGACCATATGGAAGCACTTCTGCCTCTTGAGGAAACAGGGGGGAACAGAAATCTGTCCTGGGATACTTACTAGACACCTGACATCTTTGATAGTTCCAAATTATACATACCATGTTTCCATATATATATGATGAAATTTAAAGATGGACATAGATGATATCAACAACAAAGCTAATAATAAGACAGAATTATCAGAAGATAGCAAATGTTATTTGAAATGCATGAGTTGCTGGTTTCTAGAAATTTCTGTATAAATTTGTCAAACCATGCTTGACTGTGAGTAACTAAAACCATGGAAATGACAGAGAAGCAGAAGCTACAGGATACAGCTGGTTGTCCAGGCTTCCTTTGTGTGTATTCTCTTGAAGGCCTGTATGAGGTTCTCTCAGAGAGCACAGCTAACTTGCCTACTGTGAAGAATGGTCCCCTTCTCTGCAAGAAGTCCATCTCTTCCCGCCACGTGCACAGCTTTGCAAAGGAGACCCTGGAGCACCAGATGAGGAAGTGGACACACTCCTAGCCTATCACATCAGCCAAATCAAATCAAATCAACCTGAGCAATCAATGTTCTACCAAGTGTCACAGATACACTGTCCCCACTTCCCACTCCTCTCCTAACCCTCTCTCCCCTCACCCTCCCTCTCTTGCTCACTCTCATCCCCGTGTGTGTGTGTGTGTGTGTGTGTGTGCTCACTCTCATCCCTGTGTGTGTGTGTGTGTGTGTGTGTGTGTGTGTGTGTGTGTGTGCATTTTAAAAGGTATTTAATAATCTTCTTTTCTAAACAGGAATTTAATTTTACTTATTATTTTTTGTTTTGATGTAGAGCCTTGCTATGTAGGCCAAGCTGATATTGAACTTGTGATCCTCCACCTTTGGCCACCTGGGTTGTAGGATTACAGGCTTGTGCCAACCTCCTCAATGGGATTTTTATCTTTAATGGCAAATTTAACACGAATAAACTATCTGAACAAATTCTCTTCGTGCTTTACCTGTACAACATAATTTCAAATCAATAGAGTATTTTTGATCTAATATCATTTAAAAAAATAAAAGTATCTTTACTTTTTAATCACAATGCCTTCTTGTCCTCTACTTTGACAAATGCAAATGTGAGGAATTTTGGAAATGAAAACAATATCTAATGTGGAGCTGTTAGCTGGTGAGTACGGGCGTGGGTCTTGTTGGGCTGAGTTATGGATACAGGGCTCAGAGAGGCAGAAGCGCAGGAATTTGACTGAGTTCAAACTGGTGCTGGGCAGACATTGCAGGCTCCGCCTGGGCTTGGGAAGATCTCAGTCTGAAGTCCCGCGGGGGCAGGGCTTTTGATAGAAGGTCTCCGGGCCGACTGACCTCGGTGGTCTCAGTCTTTGGGCTCCCAGATGCCTCTGAGAACCATGAAAGAACGGAGACAGAAGGGCATACAGGCTGGACCAGCCCATAGCTGAGAAGAATGATGGGGAGGGAAGTCCCGACAGCGCCCCGTGGGTTGAAACTCTTGGTTAAAGGGACTCGCTTGGCTGGCTAGCTGGTTTGAGTTGGCGGCCTCCAAGGTGGGAACATAGAGAAGTCCTCAGCCGTAGATTAAGCAGTGGCTCCATAGTCTAAGGCCCCTTCCACAGTTCTCTACAACAGGCCCCAAAGACACGAGGAAGTCCATGGTTTTAAAGGGTTTATTGTCATGTCAGAACGTAGATGAGTCTGGTTGCACCCCCCACACCCCCAGGGCGGGCCTTTGGTTAAATACTGTTTGTAAAGAGGAGGGTCTGGGAAGAAATATTTAATTGCCTGTGTCCTCTGGCCTTCAGGTATCTCATTAATATGGAAATCTCTCGAATCTGAGGCCTGTAGTCACGCCCTCTACCTGTGGGTGACACAAACCTCTCTTTGGGAGGGGCTGTAGGGGCATAGCCTTAACTGACTGAAAGGCACAGATCAATGGAGGTCTTGGCCATGTGTCAGGAGCCTGGAGTCTGGGGGCATGGCAAAATGTATGCCATCCCTTGTAGGAATAGATACCTGTTCTGTCTCCAGCCGTTTCTAGCCAGTGCTCTACCACAAACCAAGCTATCCTTTTCACGGTTCCATAATCCAGCACGTGTGTAACAGAGTCAGGACAGTGTGCTGTGGGTGTCTAAGTGAGGTTTTTTGTTTGTTTGTTTTGGTTTTGGTTTTGGTTTCATTGGTTGGTTGGATTGTTTTGTTTTGTTTTGTTTTTGAGAAAGCTCTCCTACATATGGTACTTCAAGATTAACTGACCAAGCTTGTCTTGACATTTACCCTTCTGAGTTGTTATGACATGGTCTTCACTGTGTTTGTAGCTTGCTGAATGCTGAATGTGTTTGTGCTCTACACTAAGGATAGAGCCAGGCTGGTCATCGACCTGTCAACAAATCCTCAGCCTTTCTTTCCCTGTGTATCATAGATATATCTTACACAACCACAATCACAAACTGCCATATTTGTAGGCCCAGAATTCTGGAAATGGGTGTCACCCTGCCTAACTTCTGCCTAACTAATTTTTTTGAACAATTTATTTAGAAGAAAACTTTCCATCTTACCCCATTATAGTTATAATGTCATACTTCATCTTCCAAATGGCCCATTTCCTGTAGTTTGCTTTTGGTAACCAGAAAAGGAGTGTTCGCTCCTGACCTAGACAAAGTCTGACCAGAGGCTGAGACTGGCAGGTGGAAGCAGAGACAAATCAACAGACAGACAAATGCAAGTCCAGATTCTAAGGTTAATATGCAGAAGAATGGTCCACAATGATAATTGCCTTCTCTCTGTCCTTGCTTACCTGAAAGCCTGGGTCTCTGGCTGATAACTTGAACACTTCAGCTCTCAATTTCCTGTCTCCTTTTTTCTCCTCTGTAGATTTCCATTATGCTGCAGGGTTAGGCTGAAACTGTGTGAGCTGATAGGACAGACTCATGAGAGGTGGATTGGACAAGTAGGAGAAACACATTGCAAGTGTGGGAGCAAAGAGGAGACCATGGGTTGCCCTGTGCTTCTGATGAAGGTCGTTGTTAATGACTATGACCAAGATAGAGAATAACCCAAAGCAGGAAGGTTTTCAGGATCAGAAAAGGGAGACAGACATAGTGGATACGATGATTTTTATTCTAACATTCATTTTCCCCAAAGGATCCGCAAAGGATCTCCCTTACTTCTGACTTAAAACTTGCAAAATGTAGAGAGAACTAAAATGATAGGAATTAAAGTAAATATTAATTTTTTATATAATTATTGGTATTTGGCACTTAGTAACATCTCTTTCATCTCCTTTATGAGCAATCCCCTTTGTCTCTGAGAAAGGGTAGAGCAAAGGATCGAGTCCCTCTTTCTATACAGATATTCTATTCTGCACAAACTGCATATAACTCCTTTCTGGATTCTGTGCTAGAGAATTTCTTCTTCCTTTTCCCAGGGAAAGGCTTCAGGAAGACAAACAGGGAGCGGTGGGGGGGAGGGAGGAGGATCTGCCCAGCCAGTCAGGCCAGTCACATTTCCCGGCAGTCAATGAGGTAATGAGTAGAACCGGCTGCCAATCTTATATATAAGATTCTCTTTCATCTGAATCGCTGAGAGAGTGTGTCTGATGCGTTTTCTCCCCAGACTATCATACAGTTATAGACAGTGATGGACAGGGAAAGCAGATAGGACATGTTTAAATATTCCCCAACTCAAAGAGCCTCAAGACTGGGAGTTGGGAAATTGCTATCTTTAAGAGTTTCATTTAATAGAAATATCACTTAAACGAGTCATCAAGTAGGTAGACTATGGCAAGAAGGTGGGTAACTACAAAGCTCATCAAAAATGGTTCACTGGTTCACTTAAAGATCAGAGAAGCAGCCTTTTGAAAAAGGCAAGGATTGTCTTCAGGGAGAGGGCAGCATTTGGACAGAGGCTAAAGGTGTTGCCCAGTAAGGATGGGGTTGGAGAGGTGGAGAAAGTTTATTCTGAGGCTGAAAAAAGAGAAAGAAAGCTGGAGACTGACACTTTGCCCAGTGTGCCTGAGGGCTATACTGGAGGTGAGGCGTGTGGGAAAACCCGGGGTGCAGTTGGAGTGCCAGGAACCCTCAGTTTGCTCTGTGGTCTTCACAGTGAGCTTCATAAGGGAGTGCATGCTTGCAGACTGCAGGGCAATTGGCTTGTCCTTCTCTTATGAGAACAGTCTTGTGAAATTCCTGTGGCTTAGCAGGCAGAGGAAGAAGACAGCTGGCAGTAGAAAAGGAAAAGAACATTCTTAAAGAGAGTCTGCCCTTACATGAATTAGCAAGGAAGGGAGTGGCCTCAATTGTCCCCAGAGGTGGCTTTCATCTTAAAACCCTCCCACAATCACCTAGTATCCCCACACCTGGAATCCCAGCTCTCTCCATTCTCAAAACCCACACCTTTCCACAGAGAAAGAAGCTATTTTTCTTGCATTTGCCATAGCTAAAGCCATGGTCTTCAACCAAATGCTAAAGCAGTCTTTCTCTGCTAAGAATTGTCAAGCCATGCAGAGGAATAGATGGACTCCTGAGGCAGCATAGGAGTTGATCCAGTGGATATGATGGTTGGCTTCCTCTCGGGTTGCTCAAGGCAAACATTGCACCAAAGAAAACATTAACTTTCTTCTACAAAGTTTAAAAAAAAAGTAACACACAATTTAACCTCCTACAAGGAAACCATTTTTCTCTGATGCTTGGTTTTGACCCACATGTGAACCAACAACCTAGGACTATGACAGGAAGCATGTGACTATTTCCTGCAGCTTCTTAGATACAAAAAAACAGAACTTTAGATCATAATGGCCCAAGTAGGGAAAGTCCCCACACCTTCCTGGCAGGTGAGACTAGGGTCTTAATTCTACTTGAAGTTTTAAGTAAGGGACAAAAGGTAAAATAAAATAAAATAAAATAAAATGGTTTATTTTAAACATAAAAAAGAGGCTTTAGTATAGTTTTGCTTTGGCATGAATCTCAGAATAATGATAGGGTAATCTAAACTGATGAGGAGGAGGAGGAAGAGGAGGAAGAAGAAGAAGAGGAAGAAGAGGAAGAGGAGGAGGAGAAGTCGGATAACCAATCAGAAAATGATATTTAGCCTACTACACCTTAAAATCAAAAACCTCACTCAAAATGACTTCTGCTGAAATTGCAAAAGCAGTAACAAAAGATGAGTGGGCAATGCCTCCCTACTGGGCATATGGAATCAAATCAGTGTGCTTGCAGGGGGCCGATGAACAAACAAGACAGTCCAGAATCGCCTGCCGGCGCATGCCCACAGGTCAGAACACCAAGATGTCTGCTCCTGGGCCAGCAGAAGATGGCCAAAGCTCCTCAAAGTTAGCTCCTTAAGAGCAAGAGCAGACTACACAATTTGCATAGGATTTATAAATATTCTAGAAGGAGTCTTTCAACCATCCAACGTTTACAGAGCACAAAACTCAAGAAAGACTAATACAAAAGGTGGTAGATTCTGGGCAGATATTATTTAAATTTGGCCAAGCACTTTGTAGTTCAACTCCCATATCTCTGAGGCTAGTTCTGTCCTTTGAATCAGTCATACTCAACCTGCAAAATGTCACAATCAACAAAGATGGTAAAGTGTTAAAAAAAAATGCCTGGAACCATACCTACATTAAATATAGTTCATAATATTATTATTATAATCATAAAATGACTATTACATAAATATCCAATCAGTGTAAATCATCATTGTCATATGCCTTCACAAATGTGTAAGATATGTGCTAACTAAAAATGGCAAATCTCTATCCCCAAGTGGGTCACAATATTATGGGGAAATGTGATAAGATCAGGTTAAGTTGGTTCAAAAGTTTATAAGTTTAAAAATTCCATATAGAACATTTCATGAATTTTTGTTCTGAAATATATAAACTTCTTAAAGTTGAACTTAATCTAGCATTCACACACACACACACACACACACACACACACACACACACACATACACATGCACCTTAGTGAAATTTTTATATATGCACTTTAAATTCAATTTTATATAAAAATAATCAATTCATAGTTACCAACTTTCAACAGTCGTCCCCTAGAAGGTCTTGCTAAAGAAAGCTGTTTGCTTTTGGCTTGGACAAGGGGAGACCACTTGTGACGTGTAGGACAGGCTGGCTGGCACCCAAGCTTTACAGATTACTCTGTCTCCAGCCCGCATCTCACTGTGGTGGAGCTCCAAGTACAAACACATTCCCACATCCAGCTTTACGTGGACTCAGGATTGAACTCCGCTCCATCTGTCCTCGTAGCCATCTCCCCAGCTCCTCTGTAAGCCAGTCTTCTGTGAAGTCCACACACACGCGCACACGCACACACACACACACACACACTCGTGAATTCATCAGTGCATGGTATTTGATACATGCCTTTCATACAAATGCATGTACAAACACGTATTTTCAGTGTGTTTGAGCATAGCTGTGTGTTTACTACTTACGAAAACTCCCCTTCAGTCTTTATTTTTCAAAGTAAAACTGCCCATTTATAGCAAAAGGTGATGTGTGTAGTACTTTACATGTGCTTTGCATATTTTATAGCTCCTCCACTCTCACTTGGGCTCCACGAGAAAGGTCCATTGTCCCTTTTACAGCTAGGGAAACTAAAGCAAAGTGGAGTTCAGTGACTTATCTGAGGACATGTGACTGGTAAAATTCAGATTCGAGCCTGGAGAATCTTGCTATAGTGCTGGAGGTCTTAACTTGTTGGCTTTTACTGCCTTTTGGAATAAGGAGTCCAGTAAGGGGACTTGAGACATGGCTCAGTAGTTAAAAACACTAGCTGCTCTTACAGAGGAATCAAATTCAGTTCCCAGCACCCACATGATGGGTCACAATCATCTGAAACTACAGTTTCAGGGGGATATGATGCCCTCTTCTGGTCTCTGTAGGTTCTTCACACATGTGCTGCACATAAATAATGGATGATAGATAGACAAATGAATAGATAGATAGATAGATAGATAGATAGATAGATAGATAGATATGCAAAACATTCGCTCATACACTTTTATTTTTGAAATTAATGTTTATTGGATATTTTATTTACATTTCAGATGTTATCCCCTTTCCCCATTTCCCACCCACCCAGAAACCCCTCCTCCTGCTTCTATAAGGATGTGCCCCCACTCACCCATTCCCACCTCCCCGTCCTTGAATTCCCCCACACTGGGGCATCCAGCCTTCACAGGACCAAGGACCTCCTCTCCTACCTATGCCTGACAAGGCCATCCTCCCCTACATCTACAGCTGGAGCCATGGGTTCCTCCCTATGTGCTTCCAGGCTGGTGGTTTAGACCCTGGGAGCTCTGGTTGATTGGTATTGTTGCTCTACCCATGGGGCCCACAAACCCCTTCAGCTCATTCAGTCTTCTCTCTAACTCCTCCATTGGAAACCCAGTGAGCAGTTCTATGGTTGGCTGTGAGCCTCTGTGTATGTCAGGCTCTGGCAGACCTCTAAGGAGACAGCTATATCAGGATCCTGTCAGCATGCACTTCCTGGCATTCACATCAGTGTCTGCCTTTGGTGACTGCACATGGGATAGATACCCAGGACAGTCCCTCCTTCAGTTTCTGACCCACACTTCATCTCCATATTTGTTCCCATGAGTATTTTGTTACTCCTTCTAAGAAAGACCGAAGCACCCACACTTGGTCTTCCTTCTTCATGAGCTTCATGTGGTCTGTGAGTTGTATCTTGGGTACTGCGAGCTTTGGGGCTAATATCCACTTATGGGTGAGTGCGAATCATGTGTGTTCTTTTGTGATTGGGTCACCTCAACTCAAGATGATATTTTCTAGTTCCACCCATTTGCCTAAGAATTTCATGAATTCATTGTTTTTAATAGCTGAGTAATACTCCATTGTGTAAATGTACTACATTTTCTGTATCTATTCCTCTGTTAAAGGCCATCTGGGCTCTTTCTAGCTGCTGGCTATTATAAATAAGGCTGCTATGAATATAGTGGAGCATGTGTCCTTGTTATATGTTGGAGCATCTTCTGGGTATATATCCAGGAGTGGTATAGCTGGGTCCTCAGGTAATGCTATGTCCGATTTTCTGAGGAACCACCAGACTGATTTCCACAGTGGTTGTACCAGCTTGCAATTCCACCAACAATGGAGGAGTGTTCCTCTTTCTCCACATCCTCACCATCATGGGCTATCACCTGAGTTTTTGATCTTAGCCATTCTAACTGGTGTGGGGTGGGATCTCAGGGTTGTTTTGATTTGCATTTCCTTAATGACTAAGGATGTTGAACATTTCTTTAGGTGCTTCTCGGCCATTCGAGTTTCCTCATCTGAGAATTCTTTGTTTAGCTCTGTACCCCATTTTTAAATAGGGTTATAAAAATAAGCCTTTTACAAATTGACTTCCCAATTAGACACATAAGCTGATAGGTCACAAGCTAGAGTTCCTCACTGGGATCTGATCCAATTTGACATCTGGTCACAGTAGTCAACTCCCAAGATTATCAAAAAGAAAGCTGCAATCTCTGATAAAGGCAGGTCAGACAACGCAGGCCAGGAGAACGCTTGTCTAGTCTAGCACAACACTCAAAAGCCACTGCAAACTTTTTTTCCTGTTCCTGGGTTTTCTTAGTAAGGGTCTTGGGAGATTCGGAAGCACTAGACTAGCTTTTGGAAAAGTAATAGATTTGCTCTGAGGTGGGAAAAGATTACGTTAGCGGATAAATTTGGGAATATTTTTGTATTCCTAAACTTCTTTATGAAAGTGAAAAGAGTGAAATACTACCCAGTAGACTATGTGTCTAACAAATGCCGCTGTGTCTGTGGTCACCCTGGTAGACTTCCAGGAATGGCTGGTTTTACATGAGTATGTACCTTTGAGTATCTCTTTTACAGCTGTTTAGACCAGTGGTTCTCAACCTTCCTAATACTGCAATCTTAGGTGACCCCCAACCATAGAATTATTTCTTTGCTACTTCATCACTGTAATTTTGCTACTGTTATGAACTGTCATGTAAATATCTGATATTCAGGATATCTGATATGCAACCCCTGTGGAAGAATTGACCCACATGTTGAGAACAAATTGCTCTATAGAGTGTAGAAAAACAGATTTTATATATATATATATATATATATATATATATATATATATATATGTTGATAAATATAAAATGTCACTATATCACATCAGTTATCAAACTAGTTCACTTAACCATTCTTGATTGCACAGCTGCTTTTTTTAAAAGAAAAAAATTCTCACTTAAATTGGTCTGAATATCATACAAATAAATTCCTATATTCGTTAAGGAGTTGCATAAAATATTTGACATGAGTTCATTTTACATTTGTATGAAGGACACAATGTTAACTTAAAAGTACTGTGATGTTCTGAACATTTTCAAAATGGAGAATGTTTATATTAAAAAACTACAAAAGATTTTTTTCAAGAAAGGGTCTCACTATGTAGCCCAGATTAGCCTTTCAACTTGTGATCTTTGTATTTTGTTTATGTCATTTGTTTAATGTCGTCTTTGTTTCTCTTGGGTCTTGGTAAAGAAACTTTTAAAAATGGGAAAAGAAAACAAACGAGTGTATCCGCATGGTTTTTATTGATAAACTAAGGCTAAGAAGTAAGCTCTCTGTATATACCTAACAACTACTTCTGTTAATTCATTATTAGAGATAATGTGTCTTTTTTCTGCTGTCCGTGAGAATTAGACGTTAACTAGAAAATTCAAATCAAGCATTAAAGTTAACTTGTTTCAGTCTCATTAAACCTATTGTAATATGATAAAGAGAAAATTTTCATCAAATTAGGCACAAATTAAATATTACATTTATAGTGTTACTTGTATCTATTATAAATTGGTTCTTTGGTAGTGAGAACGTGGCAGTGTGTGCCTGGCCCAGGAAGATCTCAGAAAGTTAGCCTGGGCCATGTCCTGAGCTCTAGGCCAGGCTGGGCTACAAAGTGAGAGTCTGTCTCCGAAATCAAACACAAAACCATAAAACAAACAATCAACGAACAAAAAGAAGTCTGGTGCAGTGTTTTCCTTGGAAGGAAAATGTCCATAAATGTGGCCAGTAGAAATATGTGCAACTTCAGCTTAGGACTCACCATAAACACTCACTGAAAACAGTAATTCTGTAGTACTGATGGAGAAAGGGTCTAAAAGAAAAAAAACTTTCAACATGTGTCTAAAATGTAGTCTCTTTAGGGAAGCAAAACTTGTTTTCAGTTTAATGGAGACAATACCAATAGTGTTGATAACATTTAAAGGAGCTTCTAGAAATTTCCAAGGACTTTAATACGCTGAAGGAGGAGATGGGGTGTGTCTCAGGGCAGTACAGCCACAGACAACATGGAAGGAATATCGGGAATACACAGCTAATTAAAATAAGCACAATGAAGGTAAAGACTAGGAAATGACAATTGAGCAGTGTGGCTCTGCCTGGCTCACCCTCTTTCAGCCATTCAACATCAGGACTCTCCCTGGCTTCCCCTCTTACTTTTAGCTTCAGTGAAACCAGCTTTGGCTAGTCACATCCACACGGGTCTCAGCACCTCTTACCTCTACTCTTTTATGTCCTCCCCCACCCCACCGCTTACCTTCACATGTATGATAGGGTCTCCTCTTTTATTCTATATTCTCGTGTCTCTCATATTCTCTCAAAAGCAGATTACATTTTTTTCTTTTGGAGAGAGGATTGACCCCAAGCCTTATGCAGGCTAAGCACACTCTGTCACTAAGCTGCATCCTAGCTAAAGGATCTTAAGTTTTGTTTCCTGATGTGTTCATATCACCTGCAGAGATGTCTAATAGACAAAGCAGATCAAGAAATTACCTCAACACAGTGAACATTGCATCCCACAATGACAGAACATATATATTGTTTTTCACTTTAGTTCTGCTATTGTTGTTTGGTTTGCTTTGTATTTCAGACAGGGTCTTAGCCAGATTGGCCTCCATTTTACAGTTCTCTTGCTTTAGCCTCACCAAGTGCTAAGGTTACAGATCTGTGCGCATCGGCTGGGATGGACATTTTAAGCAGGTGTAATAATTATATAAAATTGACCATAACCTAGGCCTCAAACGCACCCTCAAGAAGTTTAAATACATCAAATGTAACATTGAATTAAGTTTAAATGGCTAACCAAAAGTTATGAGGAGAAAGAACACGGAGAGAAGGTGGGGGAGGGGAGGGATACAAGTGGCTGAAGAGGAATTACTCGATGAGAGAGGGCTGAAGACTAAAGACCTCACGCTGCAGCTCCTCCCCCTCTCTCAGCCCTCTGCCCTTTCCTGACAACAATCTTCACTGATTAAACCCAGTAAGAGCCAAAACAAATCTAAGAGAAGCCAAACAGCCGGCCACACGGGCCATCTTGCTGAGTGAAAAGGAGTTTGCCAAGACTCAAGTTTTCCAGCACAAAATAGTATCTTTAGACAAAACAAAACTCAACCAAAAGCATACAGTACTTGGTGATACATCATTGACAGCTTTCCCTCTAAATCAGAGGTGAAACAAGAGCGAAGTTGTCATGTTTATTTGACATTCTATTTGAGATCTTTGCCAAGATTATAGATAAGAAAATGAATAAAGAAGGAAAGTCAAACATGAAAAACAACATCACTGTTTATGGATGATACACTATAGTCTATGTAAAACTCATATGAGTTACTGATTGAATATCATAAGTGAAGGAAGCTCTAGAGTTGTACACAAGAAGTCAAATATTTTAAAATATATTGTGTTTTTGTACATATATAACAAACCAGTAGCACATATATTGAATCATAAATAAATTCAACAAGATGGAAAGATCTCTAAGAAAAGTTATGGGACACATTAAGACAGGTTGAAGTTTAGCCTAAGTAAAATGGCAGGGCAGGAAACTATACTAAATAAATCACTCTTCGCAAATCAAGGATTTTGACTGATGCAACTTTGATTAAAAATTCCAAAGACTATTTTGAGAAAATAGTTAAATTCATTCTAAAACATTATGTTGAAGTACTTAGGACCAAGACCAAGATATTACTGAAGCAAAGTAAGTTGAAGAAAGTTGCCCTACCGATTTCAAGTGTTATTGTAAAGCTGTGTAATTAACTCAAAAGATAGACAGACTGTGGAGACAGCACCAAGAAACATGCCCACACCAATTCTATAAGATTAGCCCTGAGGAGGTGCACCAGAGGCTGTACAGGAAATGATCATGAAATGATTGAGTATATTCATGTGGGAAAAAATCAACTTTATCTTTTCCCTCAAATCATATGAAAACAGAGGGGCTGGATGTAAAGTTCAGGTCGTACAGTGCTTATCAATCATGGACAAGGCTCTAGATCCCGTCCCCAGTACTGCCTACATTGCAAATAGCATTACATATATGTAATCCTTGGACTTAGGAGGTAGATGCAGGAGGTTCAGGAGTTCAAAGTTATCTGTGGCAACATAACAAGTTCCAGGCTACCCCAGGACACAAAAATAAAATTATTGTAATAACAGAAGTTGACTACAGATTTACAAGGCAGAATATACAGATTTTTCAGAGATCTTGTGAAAATACCTTCGTGACCTCAAAGAAAGGAATTTTCTAAGCAAGATATCATCTTTGGGGCTGGAGAGAGAGTTTGCTGGTTAAGAGTATTCACTGCTGATCCGGAGGGCACGAAGTCAATCCTCAGCTCCTATCACCTGCAACTCTAGCTCCAGCAAACGTGACACCCCCTTCTGGCTTCTGCTAGCATCCAAACACATGCAGCCAGACTTTACAGAGACACACACATAGACACACGATCAAACATAAAAATAAACCTTTTAAAAAGGTCATCAACATTAAAGAAGACTAAAAATTAATTTACATCCAAGTCTGAAGTTTTGTTTACTAAATAATACCATTTTAAAAGGTGAAAGCAGTCTATGAGCTGAGCAAGATGTGAAGGCCTGGTATCCAGAATGTGTCAGGTGTAGCTATGAGTCAAATGAAAAAAGACAAACAACGAGAAATTAGTCTCAGCCACAAAGGTCAGAAAGAGAAGTACAAAAGCCCGCTGGTATGTGAAAAGACACTCAGCTTTAAAGAATGTAAACATAAATACCACAGACCAGAGGCCACACACAGGACATTGGCAAAAAATTAAAGGCTGGTCAAACCAAGTTCTGGCAAGTGAAAAAAACCTACCAAGGCCTGATGGTAGGTAGAGAATAAGAAAAAAACAATAAGGACTTTCACATAATAAAATTAACCCTATGCACACAATAGCCCCACGCCTGGTTTGATAGAGTGGTATACTTCCAACTGTGAGTTCTGATATCTTTATTTCACAATTAAATAAACTCCTCCTCTCACGGTTCAGGGATTGATGTGGATGAGGAGGCCGAAGGATGACAAGAGCTAGGCGTGGTCGTTGACTTAGAGGAACCTCACGGACACTGTAGATCATGCAGGAGACCCACACAGGTTCAAACTAGATAAAACCCCACCACTGAGGAGGAGAATGGACACAAAGTCCCGCTCGTATTATAATTGATGCCTGCTGAGAAAGGGACAAGCAGTTTTCTCCATTTGAGTGTCACCTAGTATATCAACAGTATTCCAGGGCAGTCCAATGCCCGGGAGTAATTGGCATCACAAAACGGGCTCCAGGAATTTTTGTGTACTCTTTGTTTTGTCTTGATATTTCTTGTCATATTGATTAGATTTAGTTTGTTTGTTTTGATTTTTCTTTTGCCTTTCTTTCCTTTTTTTTTTTTTTAAAGAAAGAGCATGAACTTGGATGGATAGGGAGGTAGAGGAAATGCGGGGGGAGTTGGGGAGGGGAAAGACTATGATTAGGATATATTTTATAAAAATTTTTGGTTAAAAAAAATAATTGCTGAAAGATTCAAATAAAAATATTAGAATATGAGACTGCAGAGGTAGTTCAGTAATTAAAAACACTTGCTGCTCTTGCAAAAGACCTAAGTTTGGTTCCCAGTAACTAACTAACACGGCAGTTCACAATCATCTGTAACTCCAGTTCCTGGGGATCAGACACACTCTTCTGTCCTCCATAAGCACTATATACATACTGTGTACATACATACATATAAGCACACACATACACAGAAAATAAAATATAAATCTTTAATAATTATATCAATGCAATGCAACTTGTAAAAGTATGATTATTTTTAGAACATATTTCACCATACATGCGTGAATGTATGTGTATATCAACTACTATGTAAAGATGAAGAGTTTTCCGTAGCCAGACGTGATGCAAAACACCAATAATGCCAACATTTGAGAAGCAGATGCAGGTGGTTGTGAGCTTAAGAACAATTTGGCCACATAGACATGTTGGGAGATGGTTTTGTGCAGTGGATAGTCTGTCACTGAGTTTTGTTCCCGGCCACATAGACACATTGGGAGATGGTTTTGTGCAGTGGATAGTCTGTCACTGAGTTTTGTTCCCGGCCACATAGACACGTTGGGAGACGGTTTTGTGCAGTGGATAGTCTGTCACTGATTTTTGTTCCCGGAGATCTGGTTACATTCTGGACGCTAGCATTGTCATGATAATTGAATCATCTCCTATGTCAATGTTGTGTAAAGAACGCTCCTTAATTATCTCCGATGGGTAATAGTCGATCAGCCTATGACTGGACTGAGAACGAAGGACTCCTGATCCCAGGCGAGGGTCCCAAAGTGGGAGAGGAAGGAAGAGAAGAAGTGGCCATGAGGCAGGGGGTCCAGAAGGAGTCATGACAAGCAGGTCACCAACATTTTCATCGTAAGGACACACATGGAGCAGTGCAAGCCAGGACAAAACTCAGACTATAAGTAACATGGAGTCTGGAGCTGAGAAATAGATGGCTTAAATGGTTAGGATAGATAAATAGCTACCCAATCATAGTGCTTAAAGCTTCTTAATAAACTTAATAGCTCCTTGTGTCAATTATTTGGGAACTAGAATGGGAACATATAAGGCAATCATCCATAAATTACTACTTACATAGTTAGACATGTATATGCATACATATATGCTTCTAAGACAAAACCACATTTGAATAGTACTGCCTACTAAAAGTCTTACACATCTGTACAGAAGACAAGAAAAAAGATGTTTATTTCAGTATTGTTACATTGGGTAATGAAACCCAATGGCAATGCAGGTATCCATCACAGGAAAGAGATGTAATTAAACCACAGTGAATAAATATGTGTGTGTGTGTGTGTGTGTGTGTGTGTGTGTGTTTAACACAATAGAAAAATTATCAGTCTACTACAGACACCAGCAAGAATGAGTCTCAGAATCCAACTCAGGAACAAGAAACAAGAAGTATGCACACTGTGTGATTTCATTTGTATGTAACTCAAAATATGAAAGAAACACATTGTTTTAAAGTGCATTACCTAAAAAACAAAACTGTGACTAGAACCACAAAAATCATTAGCTCAGTATAATGACAACATGTGCTAGAAACTGCGTCAGGAGACACAATCTGGGCAGCACTGTGAGTCTCCTAGCAGTGAGAACATATATGTCCATTTCATTCATAGCACGCATTTTACATATATAGTGCACACAGCTATGCATCCATGATTGTTACAATTAAAGTCAGGGATATTAGTTCCTGCTGTTTCATGTAAATTTATATCTCCTTCCAAAGTTTAACATTATAAGAAAACTTGGCTTTGTCATCAGTGCACATGAGGCTTAGATGAATAAATAATTGGCCATTAAAAGTATTTCAGAAGTTAACAAAGTCAGAAATACTTAGCTGTCCTAAAGCCAGCAAATCTCTTTTGTCCTCTACCAACTCAAAACTGTGGCTCAGAACTCAGGAACGAGAAAGCAGCCGGTGGAGTTTCAAATGTAATCAACATCAAGTTGTGGGAATACAAGCCCAGCATCACATGCAAAGTTAGTCACTGGGAAGAGTCTCAGGCACTTAAGAAAATCAGTCAGATAAGTAACTTAAAAGACCAGGAAGGAGATGGAACAAGAGAACAACCTCATTAAAGAATTGTCTATGTAAATAATTATATCTATAATTCTGAAAACCTCCAGATTAGGTCTGGTGAGATGGCTCAGCAAGCAAAGGTTCCCAAGACTGAAGACCTAAGCTTGATTTTCCAGAACCCACACGGTATGAGAAAACCAAGTTCCTTCAAGTTGTCCTCTGACCTCCATGCTCATCACACACACACACACACACACACACACACACACACACACACACACACACACGTGCGGCCATGTAACACATACAGAAGAATAAGGAGGAAGAGGAGGAGGAGGAGGAGGAGGAGGAGGAGGAGGAAGGAGAAATATGTGGTGGTGGTGATGATGTTTTCTGTTGTTGTTGTTTTGTTTTGTTTTTTTAAAGAAAACTCCACAATTACCAAAAAGAACTAAGGTGATGTATGTGACCACGAAATGATCTCTCTGATATTTTCTTAAACTTTGACTGGTTTCATATGTCACTGTAGCACATTTTAGTTTTGTTGATGTTATTCCTTAATTGCCTTAAGGCAAACATATGAAAAAAAATCAATATTGAATTACAAATACCCAATAAAATAGACACTCTTGTTTTCTATTTTATATGTTTCCTAATTGTTTGAATTTCGTTTTTAATGAGCTTGTACCATTTTATAATTATATACTATATACAAATTTATAAAGTATTAAAAGATGGTAATATGTATTAATTCAGTGTCATATTCTAAACACTCAGAAAATGAAATGATAAAAGTCTTCAGTTTAGTCACAACTGTAACAATAGTCACAACGATCAATGATTTTTTTTCCTACATCCAAGAGCCGAGGCTAGTAAGATAGAGGGTAAAGGTGCTTGCCACCAAGCCCAAAGACCTGAGTTCTAGCCCCAGAACCCATGGGATGGAGAGAACTGACTCCCTCAAGTCAGCTTCTGACTGCCCACTTCCACACACACATACACATATGCACACACAAATAAATAGATGTAATAAGACATTTAAAATGAGCCAGTCCTAGCCTATGAAGAAAGAGCTGTTTGTCTTGCTAACTTTGTAAGCACTGACCCAAATATTTTCAAAAACAGAATGAAGGACACAGCTTACCTTCTTGGAATTCATTATTGGTGGATACTGCCTAGTCAGTCCCTCCCTTTCGCCCACACGATGACTCTTTTCATATTGTGTTGACTCATGAACAAACTCTAACTTGATTGGCTTGCATGTGTCTCGAACTTAGAACCCTAGGCATACAACAGAAAAAAGTTAGCGTCGCCCGCTTCTACTTTTACTTTCAATTTATCCCATCTTCTACTACAACTTACTTGAATATAAAATGCAGTGAAATAGAAATTTTAAGATACATTCTTCACCACTGTAAATGCAGCTTTAGGATCCAAAAGGTTCAGGTAAAATTGATTCTGTGAATATGCATGCATGCTGTAGAGTTGAAATATGAGCCAGTGGGGGAGGGGGAAGAAGTAGAAAATTACTGCAGGTAAAATTTATGATGGCTGGCCCAGAAAACCAAGCTAGTCAAGAACATGGTTATAATTAGAAGTCTGCCTTTCTCCCAAGACCAGACTTCCCACATTTACAGTCTTGTGCTTTGTCTTTCAAAGATGTCATCATGCTCCTTCTCCACTGTTTTCTGATGGGCTGTTGAAAGGTTAAGTGCTAGCTTGGAAGTCTAATGTTATGCTTCTAAATCTAAGCAGGGACACTTGCAAAGGATTTTCTCTGTGTGTAGAGGAAGGAGCCATGAAAGGCTGTACCTAAAACAACACTGTCTCTAACTCTAGGTCAGGCAAGGAAGCCAGAAGACTGACATCAACTATACCATTAGAGATACCTGCTAGTATTTTTCCACAGTATGCAATGACATTTCTCCTCTATGCTGTTTAGACAAACACAGTTCAAGAAGATGAGTACTGTTTCCAACCTACTGCAATCTGTTCCTGGACTGTTGGTATTCCTGGAGCTATGAGTAACAACCTCATGGCTAAGTTTACTAGGGTTCCATCTATGCAATGCTGGGTCAAGAAGACACTACCTAAGGTTCCCCTGGGTTCTTCCCACACCTTACAGGCTATGCAAATTCATTTTCAGAGGTCAGGCATAGCATTATGAAGGGTAGTAATTTAGTCTGCATAGTGTCCATAGTCCTATTAACTCACATCCTGTGACTCGGAGGCTAGGATGTGATTTTGAATGGGCATGAAAAAAACAGAGCAGAATGTTGATTTATCAAGACTCCAAGAAAGGTAAAACAGGGGCTCGGGGGTATTACTACTTCATAGCCTCATCATCTCCAATAGGAGCTGAAACCGAGTCATAGCCAGATCTTAGTAAAAATGGCTGGAGACTAATTAACTAAACTGCTGGGATGACATCAGCAAACACTCTTAATCTCATGCGCTAGCCTAGGAAAAAAGGGGGGTAAAATAAATATACTCTAGAAACAATCAATATTCATTTCTGCCCATAAATCTACTGGTTGAAATATCTCCTATTCTAATGCCGTTCTTAGCATAAACTGCGTCGCAATGACCTATGACAAGATATACAAAGGAGATCTCAAATGACTTCAGTTTCATATTCCCTGTTTAATTTTATCAGGAGCATTCATTTTTATCAGCACTTTTTTCTGGTTATAGAAGAACAGGACGGGCTGGTTTGACTGACAGCTGTCCCTGTTGCCAGATTTCCTCCTGCCTGTTAAATATGCACAGAGCTACTTAAAACACATGGTTTTCAAGCTTTCCTGAACACAACAGTCAGAAAGACAGAGATGAATTTCATCATTAGTCAACTGCCTGGAAGATTTAGCAAGATGTTAGAGTGAAGGGGTCATTAGCATTGAACTTAACTTTTTGAGAAAGTTTGAAGCATTCTACAGTTCACTACGCCGCCTGCACTGAAGTGTGTGGCAGGAAAAATGCAAGGTAGAGTGGGCACATGTCCAAAACAGACAAGTGAGACCATAATTAAATAACTTCTTTTCCAACATGTTACTCATGAAAATGGGTTATGGAGAAACATTGTTCCTAAGGACAAATGCAAAGTGAGAAAGCATCTTTTTGATGATATGGTATGGGGGAGGCAGAGATCTAGGTCACATGCCTTCTTATACTTCTTTCCACTTCATCCTTTCAGACAGGGTCTCTCACTGAACCTGAAAATTACCTTATCATCTAGAATAACTGCTCATCAAGAGCCAGGGATCTTCCTGTCTCTGCCTCCAGTACAGGCTTCGTAGAGCGGCTGCTTGCCTGGCTTTTATGGGGGTGGTTTCTTGCTGTTTGGAGCATTTTTATCGTATTGTTATCCATTGATAAAATGTTGTGGCATCATCTAAACTCAGGTCTTCATGCTCACACCATGTGCACATTCCTGTCTGGGCCATCTTCTTAAGAAGAAACATTTTTAAAGTTCTCCAATAACATTGCTTGACTATTCCACATTTCTTTATTAAGTGGAGGATTCATTAAACTGTTCAACAGAAAAATCTTGCTTTTCTGCCCTGAAAAGACTCTGTTTAAGTATACCCATTTAAACATTCTCCAATAGTGCAAAATGATGTCTTAATATTCACACCAAAACTTGTTTCTTATATTTTCTAACCTTGCTTCTCATGTGGAACAGGTGTTTCATTTATCTTTATTTGGTTAAAGTTAGGAATCGTTGAAGGGCTAAGTCAACAGCATTACCCATAATGTAGTTCACTATTTCTCTTAGATCACAGTAAGCATTGTGTAATTACTCTAATAGTACATATGTATGTTCATATAAGTGTATATATGTTCATTTATATTTCCTTCTTATATAAGTAACTTCTCTTAGTTCACTGCAGGCATTGTATAATAACTCTAATAGTACATATGTATGCTCATATATATATATATATATATATACATATATATATAGTCATTTATATTTCCTTCTTATATAAATAACTTGTTTTATATCTTCTTAAATAGTTTTGGATTTATGATCGAATGATGAAGATTTCAAGATACTATTTATTGACATAAGTAATTAAATTCTTTATAGCCATGTATTTGAACCCCACTGAAGGCCAAAGGCCTGCTGTAAAAAAACAAGATAACCTTTTCCTTTGTGTTGTTTTCCAAGTGAGAATTCTCCAGAACTTTTTTCTATTACCCTCATCGACTATGTCCACCTAAGGGCTCTGAGAGCTACATTCCTCCTCAATATAAATATAAATAAATAGTAGTGGTAAGTTGGTTCCATAGATAAAAAACATTTACTTCCAAGCTTGAAAACCAAGTTTGATCCCAAGGACCCACGAGGTGGAAGGAAAGCACATGAAGAACCAGCCTGTCTCCATCTTAGCCTTAAAAAACCATCTTATAGTAAAGACAAATTAGGTCTGTTCTTATTTATGATTAAACCTCTATTTCTCAAAGATTGAGCTATGCCCCACCTGTAACCTCGACAAAAAGGTTCTGTACTGCCTGTTCCAGGAATGGCAATCATGTCTTTGCTTCAAAAAAGTTGTTTGTAACCATCTTACAACCCTACCTTTGTTTCAAAAGGGTTGTTATGACTAACTACCTTGTCATGACTACTTGCTACGGCCTCCTTGCAGTCGTGTCTTTGTTTCAAGAAGTCATTATGACTAATGTGTTCTGTTCCTATAACTGCTCTTCATTTGCTCACAAAATCCCCATTTGGAAACCCACTGCCCCTGAACTATAAAAACTTTGTCTTTCTCACATCCTAGGATGACCTTTCAAGCCCTGCCTGAGAGGGAGACGGTTCTGTACATGAATTTAAAAACTTGTTTTAATTAATTGCTTGCTTAAATTAATTTGGCCATGACGATTTGGGTCAATGGTCTTCCTGATCCCATCTTTGGGATTAACAAACTGACCTTGAAAGTCATTCTCTGAGCTCCACTAGCGCACCATAGCACACACATGCCCCCTGACACATGTCAAGTG